>JBBPCS010000204.1:12722910-12727910 GCA_037974645.1 Hollardia meadi | reverse complement strand
CATTCCCAGGATGAGATGTGGAAGATATTGTTCATTCATCTCTGTGAATACATGACGCTTCACTAACATGACTGCCAAGCACAAGTAACTGCTCTCAAATTTCTTACATCTATAAATTTGACACTAAATTCGGTAAAGAGAACAATTACCTCCCGTAATAAATGTAAGCTTTGTAATAAAAGGATCTATAATATAAAAAGAATGAAAGGTCTCATCCAGGCGCACAAGGTACCCTTTGGCACAAGGGTTTAATGTGCCTGCAATGTCCGCGTCAGTATCAGACAAGCTGAACAGATGACGTAGCGCAACGTAGTTTATAGAGCAAGAAAGTTCCTAGAGGGGTGGAGGTCGGGGTTGAGTGGAGTCACACACAACTTCCACCCAGGAGACCGGAGTTTGGGCGCGTCTGGATAAGACGCGAGGGGCGCGTGACAAAACATTAGTATGTGACGTCCTGGGATGAGAACATGTTGCGATCACAGAGTGAATCTAGAGAGATGTTATCACTGTCGCCATTAATGGCTTTTATTGCACAGCAGCACTTCTAGTCTGCTATCAACACTGACCTTGTGAACACTGAAAAGGTTATATGATGCTGGAATAAAGCATCACACCTACGAACTGTCCAACACTGCCACCCATAAAAACATATCGCTAGCATAGAGGACAAAACAGAGTTGCAAATAATGTCTGTGTAAGCAGTTACTGTAAAATGGAAAAAATGCACATTTAGGTGCACTCTCACATGGCAGTAGTTGATTTTTCCGACTCACCTTGGTGAGATGTCACAGCCCTGGCGCATGAAGGCTCCCAGGGAGAACCACAGGCTGTTGAATATGCCAAACTCGTTAGTCGACTCATTGGTCTGGATCTGCCCGTCCTCATACTCCTCAGTGTGCCACTCATACGGGCTAAAGCGGCTGACCAGGAACAGCACCACGCTGACACCGATGTAGGCGAAAACAATACACATCCAGATCTCATAGGCCAGTGGGTCCAGGAAAGAGAAGACTCCTGGTTTCGATTTCTGAGGCTTCTTTATCATGATAGAGATTCCCAGAGACATGAAGGGTTTGGAGAAGTCAATCACCTCCTCTCGCACCAAAGTGATGGTCAGAGGCGCCACTGCAATGTCTGCTTTCTATCAAACCAAAGAACAAAACAAACAAAACAGGACAAAATTAGTTAAATATACATATTAAATGGGACTTTTATATATGGCTTAACTTTCAAAATGCAACAAATCTATTGTGATAAACAAGTAGGCCTGTTGTCTTGACTTTGCAAAATTAAGGAACAAGAACAAGTGGCATGTGGTTTTTAATAAAGGTCTTTCCTCTTGTCAAAAAACACTTACCCCATACACTAACTCTCCAACCATCCCATTCCAGATTTTGGTCTCTGCATCTCTGGCTCCATATTTCCCATCCCCCACTATTTTCAGTTGATATTTGAAGCCACAGTGCTTTGCTATCTCTGCTGCCAGATCTACACAGTAACCCTCGTAGCGCTCATTGTCGACAAAAAGGTCGGCATTCTTTTTCAGCATTACATATGGAGCTTCCTGAAGGACACAGACAAAGACAGAGAACACTGCTCAGCTCAAGAGGTTTGAATTACAATGTAAAACGCTATGTTAGAGAGGTGGCAGGTCATTATGAATACAAGAGGGGCACTGGTCTGAAACAACGCACATCCTTGTGGAAAGAAATTAGCTGCCTGGTGTTATTTTGGTTGTCAATATGAACACAAGATTCATGCACAATTGGTGCTACAACAGGTGCTACAATAGGTGAGCTAAAATTACTACAATCATAGTCTGGCATTGAAAAATGTTTCTGCAGCGACTTCACACCACACAGGTAACACAATTGAAGAAGTTTATACTTAGGTATACAATAACATGCTGTAATATTTACCAAGATGGTGGTGACAATAACAGTTTTGTTTTCCATTCCTGTTGTGTCATTTGCAAAGACATCAGATTTGGTGACTGCCATTTTGTCAACTTCGTTCCAGTATCCAATCTGTCAGAAGAAGGAACAGTAATATCCATGAAAAGAACATGTGTATTGATCTTGAGTGCTACTGGTGCTGCTTTACACAACCGGATCCTGAAATTCAAACCATCTACAAGGTTAAATAAAAAACTTTTACATAAAATTAGATGCTTACCTTTACAGGACCGTTAGTCTTTAATTCCATTATATTGACTGAGTAGTTGACTCGTTTGCCATGTTGATCAAACTGAATGTTTCCTGTCAGGCCTTCCACACGCACCTTTGAGACAGAAAATCAAACTATTACAACCTGGAGTCTTCAAACTGGCCTCCGTAGCACGTACACTAAGACGACTCTGTCGCGTGATTTTGCATAATCAATGCTGAATTTTGATTGAAACAGGTAGTTGATGTGGAAACAGACAATTTGCACAATTTCAAGAGCTAAAAAATGTCCTGTAGTCTTAAACTGTCCCTCAATATATTCCAGCGACTCTGCAGCGAGTGGAGTTGTGAAGTTAGTATAATAGGGGGTGTGATTGCAGAAGAAAAAAAAAAGTTAACTATTATTTTAATCTGCCAACTGCTATGGAGTGAAGTGATCACTAAGAACATACTGTATTCCAGGAGGTCATCTTCCTAGATTTGGGATGAACATAGGTTTTTCCTTTTATCTGCCTTTCTGACACACTGGCTCATCAGGCACCAGCGGAAATGGGTGTCCTGATATTCACTCCTCTTTTACAAAGTTAGAGTCATAAATTTCTTCAAATGGTGTCTCATGCTTCTTCTACAAAGCAGTGAAAAAAAAAAAAAAAGATTGTCCAGATTGGAAAGGAGATTGCAGCATAGACACGGTGTGAAAAATGTTCTCCATCTTTTGTCTTATTGGCAGCCAACTTAAAAACCAAACCAACCAAAAACAACAAAAGAGCCGAGGCAGGAGGGAGAGAAGGAGGCTTGAAAGTACTCTGCAGAGTTTCTTGTAAACAGTTATGTTTAAATGCAGCGTTTACAACCAAAACAAATTGAGTTTGTCCTTGAAGTCTATCAGACATGTTGCATGGATTTCATTTCTCATAGAAATGGGCTTATCATCAGACACGTTTGATCTCATCCCCGTGACTCCCTGTCTTATCCTCATGGGGTGGCTAAAGGCAGCTATTCCTCATCTTGTATATGTCAAACTTCCTGGGTACCAGGCAATGGCATCAAAGCCAAGTACTGATAATTAATGCGTGGAGAATCTCTCTGCTACATTGCCTACACCTACTTCAATCTCGCCGTGGAGACAGCTATAATGGTTGTGGACACCCATCTCCATGGTACCTTGTGTCCATTTGAAATAATTCAAGGACCTTTTCCAAACCTAGATGCATTTTGTGAGTTGGCTGATGACCCTGAGCCCTTGGTGTGACACATCTTTGTTAAATTTGTTTTATGTAGTTTACAGAAAATCTGACTTGTATTCCAAGTTCAGAACCTCAAAAAAAACCTCAAAGAAAGTGGAAAAAAATCCACTTTGGCTTCTCTTTGGCTGTCAAGCTTCATTTCTCAGCAGGAGTGAAGATGATTTTGCCTTAAAGCTCACTGAGCAGTCTGCAGGTAGACTTCTCTGCTAAAGAATAACTGCCCATATATCTCTGCGCATCCCCATGCATGGTAAAAACATCTGTCTTTAATTCATCTCTGTAAAGTACTTTCTGCCTTTGCGGCTATTTGTGCATTTCCGAAGAGAGGTCTGCTGTTAAGTCTTCATCAGCAAGAGGATGTGTGTATGTGCAATGTGTTACCTGTTTCAGTGCCCGCTCGATCTCCACTCCCTGAGCCCAGGGAACAGCTGGATTGGCCAGGCAGTCACCATTGTTGGCCCTCCTGGTGAAGTCGATGCGCTGTTTGTGCAGGTAGCGGAAGGCCTCCGTCATCACTTGCACAGCATCGTAGGTCAATGCTGATGTGTACTAGGTGAGGACAATGGGAGAAGATAGGAATAGGGTTGTCAGAAAGGTAGGAATCCCTCCGCCTAACCCCAACCTAATGCTAACCCTAATCCAGCATATTCCTGTGTCGTTGTTGTCTGAAAACTGTGTGGCATGTTCCTTCATTAAAATAAAAACACAGGCACTAGGGTTTGATTTGTTTCCATATGTGTCCTGTTTTCATGAATATATTGTTGTATTGTCCTCCTTAATATCCCGCCTTTGCTTTGTCTATCAAAGCACTTTGTAAATTCTGTTTTAAAGGTGCTATATAAATAAAGTTATTATAGAATTGAGAAGTGTGTTCTCAGCCTTATCCTTTAAAGATGTGATTTACATGGTATAATTTATAGATAGCAGTGACAGAAAACAAACAAACATTTGAACTTAAATTTAGTTTTGGAATATTTAGTATTTGAACTTTTAGGACCAAGAAATCATAAAAGTTGATGTCAGTAAACTGCAGACAGTGCAGCACGTCCATGTTTCACAGCAAAGCTATTCGAAGATTGCTTTTACACCAAAGGACACCAGTGACATGAGAAGCAAAAGATCTAACAGTGGGGAGACACTGTCGGACATAGTTATTTTTCTCAGAAAATTCATTTTTTGTCTCTTATTATGAGTGGACAGATTTTAAAAAAAAAAACCCAACTAAATTCCACTTGGGCAAAAATTGCGGTCTCAATTAGCAGGAATTAGATGCTTTCCTGCAGATGCTATGGCTCGTAGTCCCAACAGCATCCATGCAAACTACATTGGAAGTGTCAAGTCTGTGCCTCAAGTCAAACTGTGGATCCCATGCCCAGCTTTTCAGGGATGGAATAAATAGTCGACAGAAGAGGCTTTAACTCGTTAACTTGTTATAACCTTAAATTCACCTATCTAACAAATGAGGATGACCAACATGAGTCACTTTGATAATGAAGTATCCTCCTCTGACGTTCTAAAACACACACACACACACACACACACACACACACACACACACACACACACACACACACACACACACACACAC
>JBBPCS010000204.1:12704305-12722810 GCA_037974645.1 Hollardia meadi | reverse complement strand
ACACACACACACACACACACACACACACACACACACACACACACACACACACACACACACACACACACACACATTTCGCCTCATGCTCATTATCCTCCCTGGTATCTTGTTCTAATTAGAGTGCATATTTTATGTCTGGTGCTGCTGGTCTTTTTTATTTATTATTATTATTATTTGCTTTTATCTGTTGTATTTACGTTCTGTGCTGCACTATGCTGTAAATGTCAGAGTGATTTTTCACCCAGACTTGAAGCACTTGCAGCAGCTGGGCTGTGTGGCCAAAAAAAAGAACTTCAACAACTTTGCAGATAAAAGGTAGGAAAATATTTTTGGCTGATGGCTGATATTTAAAATATTGCTTGTTAACAGTGTCTCTAAGTTTGGAGACACAGTGTGGAAGGCAAGTTCAGTTCTGAGAGAGCTGATATTATACTACTTACATTAAAGGGCTAGTATATGAACGTCTGATTTCATTTACATTGCATGCGTATGAAATAATCTCATTTGTGTAGAAAATGCTCGCACTCAGCTCATGGAAAAATGTGTGTGTTAATGCACATAGTATGTAAATGTAAGTGTAAAGTTGGGTGATGCAGCATAATATGCAATAAGGTTGGATTTTGGACATTGGAGCAACTCAGTCACATATACAGTAAGTGCTAACAAAGGCATTTTCGACCAACAATCCTGCCCCTCAAATAAAGAAAAAGAAAGAAGAAGAAAAATTTGTGTGTCCACCATATGTGTAATTTGTCAGAGCCACATGTGTGTATGCTTAAACTCACCCTTATTTTACTGTCCGCACCAGGATACTCCTTTTCTTCTAGGGCTTCCCATCTCTGGTCAAACTTGGACACCAAAGGATCATCAAAATCAACAATCTGAAAGCCTGACACATTGGCACCACCATACTGGATTTTGGATAGATCCCCATCAATGAAACCCTAAAAACATAGAATTGAGTGTCATCTCTCTGTGTATGAAGGGTTTTTAGAAACATAAGTGATAACACACATCCTTTAATAAATGATGAAAGTGTGTAAACTTACCAGATTGGCGATAATGTAGTGGTAACCTTTAACATGTCGGCCAATTGTGATGACCTGCAGAGTTAATAGAAACACAAATATAAAACAGATGTATAAGCTTTGGCTCGATAAATAAATTTGTCTTGGGTAAACAGGCTCGCATAATAAAAGTCTCTGAAGCAAGTTTTGTTTTAATAATTGCTAATACAGTTTTAAAACGACTGACCTTACTGTATGACTGCCAGCTATATTGAACCCTTTTTAACTTTTTTTCCTTTAACTTTCGTTTTATTAATTCCTTCGACAAAGAGCGTGACAACCAGAGATAAAACAAAAATAAATGTAATAATAGATACATTCAAACTACACAAACAGACCATTATATTTAGACATTATAATTTGACAGCCCATTATCCCTCAAATAAAACATAAAGAGATGATATAATACTGCTAGACAGAGATATCCGATTCCAAATTCCGTTATCAAGAGAGCAACAAAATAAAAAGAGAGAAATAGAAATAACTCAGCTCAGTACCATTTCATTACCTTGCATAAACGACACACCTGAAACTAATCCTGCTGGCACCTCTGTTTGACAGGGCTGCTACTTGAAGCAGATTGGAATAATAATGTCTCATATCTCCTACGTAAATGTCTTTGTCAAATGAAGCAAGAAACTTCCTCCTGAACGGATCACGTTTTTCCCCCCGATAAACAGGCGCTGAGGCTGTGGGCATTGATTTCATTCAGCATCCAGTTAAACAGGCCTTGGCATGCTTTAAATGCTAATCAATAAGCCTCTCTCCTGGGGAAAAAAAGGTAGAGTAAAAGTATCCTGTTATGTGTATGTGTTTTGTCTTTAATTGCAGCTTTGTTTACAGCCTAAACGAACAATTAGTGTAATTGTTATGGTGCCTTTATACATCTGCTGGACTTCTGGGTCCACGTGACAATGTTGTTTTTCTAAGCACTATATGAAATGCACAAATTTCAACCTCATATCATTTTTCTCCAAGAGTAATTAAAGGACAATAGGATTGTTAGCATTTCTTGCATTCCCGTACTTAAACCCCCCCAAAACTTATCATTTCCAAGTGTCATTTACACTTCCTGATGATATTCTCACAATAGGAGATTTTTCTCACACCGTAATAGCTGTTTTGAAATTAAATATGACTAAATACAAAGAAGAGTTAAAGAGTTAAAATCAACCCATAGCTATTTGTTATTCAGTTCAGTTTTATGGACTGGTAAAGGTGTCTTGTTTTGGTACTGTATGTCTATTGACATGACTTGTGTGATTTGATTTACTTAAAGTAAATCTGGATACATGAGAAAACACATTCTTGCCCTTAGAAATAGTTAAATTCATGATCAATATTCAGTACACTATAGACAAGTTTTTGCTTCTACTGCATTACTTGGTCTGGCATGACCAGCAGCTTATGGTGGATATTATTAGTACATGTTGCTGTGTTATTAATGAGTCAGTTTGACTCTTCTCTACTATTGTATGGTGGGCTATATTATTCAGCAAATGTTACATAGTCTCACTTTCAGGCGAGTTCTACCACATTATTGAGAATGCAAAATTATTTCATTGACTAATATCAGTGTCGTCATGCAACACTACAACACATAAAAATGATGTAGAATAAAAAAATATTACCAACAAAACCCTATGTCACACTCACTTACACAGTTGTGCCTTATATAATGTGTAACATTATTCCGTAATTTTCTTCAAGGTAACGGTACGTTTCATTTGGTTGCCTTTCATGGTAACACTTACAATAAGGTATTGTATTGTAAAGACCCCTTTCGCTATAATTTCCTGGAGAGAGTGAGGGAGGAAGATGGTAAACATAACCAAACGTAGCCTCACGCCAAAAAAACTTTAAAACATTGCCTCATCCCTAAACGTAGATAGGTTTTCATTGGCAACAACTTTTTTAATCAGCAATTTTCCCTGATAGTAAAGAAAGAATTGTAAAAAAAAAAAAAAAAAGACAAGGTACTAGCTTACTCGCTGTCAAACCACACCACTCACCAAATCCACATACATTTGGAATAGGAAAGTTAAAAGGAGACAAGTAGTACCTGACCAACCCACAGAAGTCTGACTCCTGCCAGCAGACTGCCGCTGTAAGTGCAATATTTGTTCTAACAGCTGAAAACATGGCAGCAACATCCAATATACAGTAGTAGGTCCCAGTTCACCTGACAAAGCTCGGAAGTCTGCTGTCAGCAGTAAAAACCAAAACTGTTTCACTTCCTGTCAGATCAAAACAAGACAACACCCAATCCACTGTGCTACCATTGTAACAAGGATGTCCAAAGCATGTCAAGATAAAATTAGTACTGTAGGTTCCTCATACATTTCTGTAGATTTATTGAAGTTAATGACATTTTTGCTCTCACTCTACCTGCTCCATGATGTCTTTTACTTTGTCCTGTTCACAGTCCAGGATCACCCTCCTCTCTTTCTTGTTCTCCAGATCTTGGAACAATGAGCGGTAAGCCTCATCCTTCCTCTCGTCTTTCAGGTTCCCCACGTTTATGGCTGTCACCTGCCACTTCCTCTCGGCTGCTGTGTCCAGAACAACCTGCAGCGTCGTCAGGCCTGAGAATGGAAACAAAGTGGAATCAAAACATTAATCATACTTTCTGTCTGTCTGATTTATCCACGTATTCTTTGGTATTGAGGACTTTTAGAAAACTGTTGACATGAGATATCCTGCTGACAAATGGGATCAAAACATGTTACCACCTTTGGAAGAAAGTAATAAAGAAGATATCATTCAGTGTGTGTATGCACAATATCTGTGCTGCTTTGTTGCTGATTTCCCTGGAAGTTGCCCTCTAATAATGTGTGGGATTCTTTTGGTTGTATATCATTTTATCAATGTTAGAAGTGGCCACAAAACATTCTGCAACAGTGACAACAGCAAAAGAGCAATAGCAGAAGTGTTAAAAAAATATGATAATAAATTCAAAACAAATTTTGTGGCAGACAAATCCATGGATGAACATAGTTCTTTTATTGCAGATTGGCTGCAAATGCTGTTTGCTTATTCAGACCCCGTGGAGGTTTTACAGAGACTCAATGACTTATGTAAAGAGCTCATCAAGATGAGTCATAGGTGTTCTGGTATGAACCTGAACGATATGTGGGAGGAAAGTGGCTCTAACAGCACACTTGACTGCATCAATGCCAAAAGTTTTATCCTGCTGATTTATGACTGCGTTTTTGAACAAAACCTTTTTTTTTTCCCTCACTTTTTTCGAAACACTTTGGTCATTGACAAAATAATCTATACTTAAGGTCCACTTACTTGTTCTAATGGTTTTCAATGTATTACGCAGCCTTCAGCTGTACATGAAGTTTGCTCGGTTGTCACGGAATTGCAAATGTGCAAAGCTTCAAGAATTATCACTCAAAACTCAACATTCAAGCCAAGATGGAGCTTAAACATCTGCACTTCCACGGCAACTCAGCAAACTCCCTCTACTCATGAAGAGTATATGATATCGTCAAAAACAAGTAAACAGAACTTGAATGGAGATTGTATTTACAACTGTTATTATCAAACTCTGTCAAGCTCAACTTTAGTCATTCCCTGTCTTCACATGTCTCTTGGCCTTTTGGCCAGGTGTAGACAATCATGTCATACCTTATCCCTCATTGGCTTCCCACCAGTGACAATGACTAAATGTGTCACGCTGATGCACTCAGCCTATGCACTCACATGTTGTATTTTAGTCAGGACCACTTTAGTGAAAGAAAACGTATTTCTATCTGCTGTACGTTAAATCTGGTGTCATGGCTCTGTTCTGGGACCTCCCTGTGTGTTTCTGCAGCCCTCTGTCTTTCTATGTGGAGTTTGCCTTTGGTAATGATCAATAAAGACGGTGGTGTGATGTACATGGGGTGACATGGGGTGCACGATCTACCAGGTGATCTATGTGGCACCCCCTCAGGTCTATTTTTGCTGGGAAGTACGCATGACGCATGACGCAGAACAAATAGATGATACGGGGTATATAGGTAATCTCTATATGAGGCGCCACCGGAGCTACATATGACACACGGACAGTTTGTATCACAGGGTACAGAGCGGCATCAATGACAACAGAAATGACATGAGGGCATACCAAGCATAGAAAGGAGGAGCTGGGCTGGAAGCGAATTACAAAGCGACTTGCAGAGGAACCAGCAACGATAGGCAGGCCAGGGCTCCTTGTTTGGGAGCAGCCAATTGATGCATAGAAGGCAATCAGCTGGGACATCAGCTGATGTTGGCTGGCTTTGAGATCTGCTGAGTCATCAGCTGATGTAGCTGGGATTGTGATCTAAGCTGGTCTTTTATGGCCTACCTGAACTAAAGCTATGCTCAATTCTTAACCCCCATACTGTATCTGTAACTGTAATTTCATTATATGCAGAACCTGTCCATCAATCTGAAGTGCAGTCTGTTAAAGGCAAAGACTACAGTCTCCATTTTCCACTTATATTCCTATCACTCTCTCTATCTAGTTTCACAGCTGAATCTCGTCTGATATTGATCCCTGGTCTGCAGAGGGCAGTCGGAGAGTGGTTTGATAAAGGGGTCGAGTGTTTCATTCTGCCTCGCTACAGCGAGGTGAATTACAGATGTAATCAATTTCATGCGACACGGCAGTGGTTTTATGATGTTGGGAAGGAAAATGGAGGCTTGCAGGTTTATCTGAATGAACTATACATCATAATTACGATGAGGTCATCATGGTGTGGTTAAATTTGACTGTTTCATCAATGCTCATTAAATGAGATAATAAGAGTTTAGAGTGATAAAAGTGATTAAAGTGAAGATAAAGCAAGGACAAGAGCAAAAAGTTGATTATGTATTAATGGTGGTTAGCGTTAAATTCTATTTTTACGTGAATGTCACTTTGAACTGCATGTGAAGGTGGGGCTGTCTTTGTATAATGTGGTTCCATATGTCTAAGCATCATTTCTTATTAAACTGGGTAATATTTATATTTTCTCACATTCTGAGTTGTATTTGCATTAATTTTAGGAAAGACTCCGACATAGCTGCCTCATCACTATTCTAAATTAATACTCATAGCTGGAAGGCTACTTATTTTAGCTGTTACAAACTACAGCGTCTCCTACCAAACAGGGATCAATGTATACTCAAAGGTTGAAAAAGATACTGCAAACAAACTAAAATGGTTTAAGTCACACAATCTACTCACAACATGTAGTTTAAAATCTATCTCGTGATTATTTTTTGATAAGCTCCTTCCCAATATGATCCTCACATGTTAAATTCTGTTTGGCTGGAAAACTAGACATCTTAAACAACATTTAAACTATGTTCTCTGTCAGGGCACAACGTAACTGTAGCAACAATGTTTGTTTTTTTTCCTTCACTTAAATCTCACTGGTGAAATGAACCTAACCGTGAGTGAAAATAGCCACAAGCAAACCTCGAAAGAAAGGTGAAGATTTAAATTGAGCTTGTCATTTTACCAATGGTGAGAAGCCTTCAGTGTTGGGCAAGTTACTTGAAGTGTAATAAATAATCACTTGTTTCATATTACTCACTAGAAACAATTACTTTATTCATTACTTGTTGGCAAAAGTAATTAGATAAAATATGCATTACATGCTACTCATTCCAGCTCCATCAAAAGTGCATTCCAAAAACTCACACGTCACATCTACTTTATTGAATATACCGATAAATAAAATGGAATATGAGGTACTGTGATTTAACAAGCGGCCAGGCATTTGGATGGAATTACTGACCATCATGAGCTAATGTTACATTTGCCCGGGCAACTGCACAGCCCCCCAAAAGTCCTTTCCTTACAGCCTCTTGCACTGAACCCTGGTCATTCCTGATAGTAGTTTTACCAGTGGCTAACTAGCTAGCTAAGAAGTGACAAACAACATGTAAACTAAAAGGTCCATCTGACTAAAACCCATGTGCCTATAGCTTAAATGCTGACGTAATGAATAGGACTCAAGCAAAGTATTGCATTAATGTCCATGGTATTTAAAGACTGGAGTGGACTGAGGGTGTATCATCAGTTTAATATCCTGCAACAGCTTTATAAATGTCATTACCACTTTGTCAAAGCTCCAGTGTGTCAGATTTAGTGGCATCTAGCAGGGTGGTTGAGATTGCAAGCAATCCCTTGTCTTTCCCTCTCCTACGGCTTCCAAAGTCCCTCGAGTGTTAGGTTTGTCTGATCTGGGCTACTGTAGAAACATGGCGGTGAAACATGGTGGACTCCGTGGAAGGGGACCCACTCCCTGTGTAGATATAAAAGGCTCTTTCTGAGGTAACGAAAACACAACAATGATTCGTGTCACGGCTCCACTGATTTCTTCTGCAGTTAACAGACTGCTGCATATTCCCATTGGAAGAATGAGTTTACGTATCATCACTCCTGTTTAGCATGAGATATGGGTCATGAACTAGTGTGCAAAGAAGGACTTTGTTCTTCCATATAAAGCACAGAGTTAATCACAGCTTTGATACAATTGAGTTAACCATAACTTCCTTTTTGACATTGAGAAAATGATATCCTCTCTTCTCGTGATCTCACTTGCAGCCTCGACTGTAACAGCTTAACTTCACGCTCATTGATCAAAAACCCTTTGATGAGTTGATGCATGTGAATATACAGTATACATAGTGTGGTGCAACACTATTCAAATGAGGAAAGAAAAGGCTAATAAATAATGCATCTAAATGATGCAAATAAAGCAGTTCAATACCTAAAAATGCAGCTTTATATCATATCATCTATTTGCTTCAAGCTATTGTTTCCTCACTCATTCTGGTAAACATCCAACACCCTTCCCTCAGGTATACCTGTCCATTTTCTGTATAATACTAATACCAAGCAAGACTTAAATCAATTGGTAACTGGTTATAGGCTTTGTTTGTCTGTTTATTTACACATCCTGCCGATAAAAATTCATTGGCCTTCTGACCACCTGATTAATTTAAGCCCATCATTCTCTCTCCTTTCAGTTTTTTTTTAACTTTACTTTCCATTAATTCCTGAAGTAAATATCTGCCTTATTAGCTGCTAAATGTTCCACTGTGTTCACCATAGAGCCGAGCTCCGACTGTAGCCTGGCTGCGACCACAGGGTGAGTGGCTGGCTGCAACCCGGTTTGGGGATGGGCACGGTTCAGGTGCTGAAACAAAGCTTTGCAGGACTGCAGTAACTAAAGCCACAGCAACAAAATGGCTATAGCCACAGGAAAAGCCACGGCCCCCCTAGCTAGTGACTACACTGTTAGCAACCACCTTCAGATAAACATTTGATCCACTGTTAGTTTAAAAACACTGATTTGCAGCTTTAAGGTTAGAGGCTGGCGCAGGATAGTCAACTAAAAATTTTGTTAAGACTGTTGTTAATTAAAAAGGTTATTCATTCTTGGCCTGTGAGGGGTATCCCACTAATTACTAAGATACTGCTGGCATTGAGCATTCCCATTGGACATAAATTTGGATTTACAGAATAGAATGTAATTCCTAAAGACACATATAGGCTGCTTTTACAGGAAAGGTGACCAGAATTTTTCTTTTCTTTTACTTTAGTTCTCTTTAATAATCCAACTAATAATCTGAAAGACTGACTGAGGACTTATCTGCATTCAGTGAGTCAATACATAAAAGCACGCTTGGAGTGCCTATTTGAGCACATACATCAATTATCTAAACTGATTTAATGACAGCAGCAGGCAATGGTGGTGTTGGTTCATCCATTAGTTTCAATGTGCTAATAGAATTCATCATAACCAGTGGCAACTGTGTTGCCTCCTCATGCCTCCTGAGCAACACCCACACACTAGTCTTTGCATCATTTACCAACCAGCTCAGTCACTTACAATCTCTCTCTTTCTTTCTTCCTCACTCTCTCTATCTGTCTCTTTCCACACTTTGGTTGCCATGGGAATGAGTGGATCACACTGACCTAATTAGACAGCCATGCAGTGATGAAATATGCACAACACGGCTTTCAGTCCCACCGCGGACGTACAGTAGAGACAGCAGGTCAGAGTTTGCATTAGCATGAGGACAATCTAAAGCAGCTGGTTCAAACCTGCCCTCTAATTTTGGTGAGGAGCAGCATTTGAATCTGTTGTCAGTCAGAGCAAGGCTGACTGAGAAGATTAGCAATGGATTCTGGGAGAAGAGGAAAGAGAGCATGTGGAAAGAGATGATAGGGAGGGTCCAGCATAGGGGAGATACTGTAGACAGATCAAGTGGAGACAGAGAATGTGTGTGTGTGTCAGGGGAAAAGGTGCAATGGGGGAATTTATTAAGTGATGTGTAAAGATAGAGAGTTAAGGGTAAGAAATGCAGTAAATCCCTCCTAAGACATTGGCACTGCTGTATTCAGCCTAAACACTGGTGTATATAAAGTAGTGATCCCACTTCTCTGAGTAGATTCACTTCTTATTACCTTGAGCCACTCAGTGTGTTACTTAAAGTTTCTGGTAAGCCATCTTTGGGCTTTCATCAGGTATCATTTAACACCTCAAAGTGCTTTTTTGAAAGCGATCCTAAAAATCTTACTTTTAGTTGAGTTTGAATGATTTTCATTTTATTGGGAGCAATAAAGGAGGCTTAAGTGTAAACCTGAGCATCCCTATTAAAAAAAGACTTGATAATGTTATTCTTCTGTAACTTTGATTCTACTCTTTAATGGGATTAAAATAGAATGAAACACTATCTGTAGAAAAGATTTCCTTTTCAGTGCTGGATGGTCCCTCTGTGCTGCAGGATTCTGCATTGTTCTCAAAGGGTACAAGTCGCAGAATCACAATTAGCAGATGACACACAATGAAATGAGTTGCATGACACAGCAAAGCCAGATAACACACAAGCAGCGATCGTGTGTTCTTTAACCTTTTTGCTGCTATCGTCTTTACACTTCAAAATGGCAGACAGCTGAGGGCAAGAAAGTCATGTGTATATAGCCAGGTTGTCTGATGTTCGGACACTAGATGTGAGAACAAAAAAAAGACTTATATCAGAGGTGAATAGAGGGAATAGAAAAGAAAAAAATCACTGATGAAAGAGATTAAAGAATAGAGACGGAATAGATTTGACTATGAAGTAAGTCTGGATATTGAAGTGTGAGGGTGGATAATTTTTCATCTTTTACTTCATATGCAGGATCACAGTAATAGGTGCATAGGCTTAGCAAAGGGACACTTTTACACATTACATCCTCAGTAAGATAGAGTATGTTTTATTGCCATTATTGCTGTATTAATGGCTTTTTGTTTAATTAAATGTGCAAACTGATAAATAATGCAGGTATAAGGTCTGCACGTCTAGGTGAGCGGTCATGTCAGTGGCACCGGGGACACACAGGAAGCGTAAGTGCCGGGAAGCGTAGCCAACTAAGTTCATCTATATATTTGTCACTTGTGTCTAAATAGAGAGTGAGAGAAAAGAGCTCACACAGACACACACAAAGACAATGGCAGGAAAGAAGCTCCTCCCCATGGTGATGATCACACTGAACTGTTGCATGTCCAGGAAGATATAAAAGGCCATTTGTCACAAATTCATTAGGGTATTTTAAAGATCAGCTCTATGTGTAATTAGGGAGGAGCAGAGGAGCCGAATTGACCAGTGTAGAGAAATGCACTTCTGGTATGAACAGCCAGGATACAGGTCACGTAAGAATTGACATATCCAGGCGATTTGCGTCGCTTCCACCTCCTCTCTGTCCTCAGTTACACAGATTGATTAACCAAGAGGTTGGTGAAGCTTGACACTGAGGTAGAACCGCTATCCAGCTGGTTATGTGTGTTCGTATGGCCCTGCTTACACCTGGCACTAACATGTGTCTTGAGAGATCCGATCATAAGCGGACAGCTCTAAGTACGTCAGTTCAGACCTAGTATCAGAATGCGCCTCCACATGCGCCTTTTGAGTGACCACTAGTGTTGAGATCTCACTTCTTCCGACTATACGCAAATAAACATGTACATCATTTCAGTTTGCAAATAAAGTTTATATAGTAAAAAATTCAATTATTAACTTCCTCCTCCCAGTGGTCCAAAACTCGTGCACTAGTGGTGTAAACACCAACACTCTCCTGGTGCTCCGAGCTCCCTTATCCAATATTGTTATGTACAATTATTCAAACCTGACAAAACAAAACTGGTTATCGCAACCATAAATTTAAACTAATCTAATCTAAAATTTCATTCCAATTTTGTCATTGTTTCTGTTTTTGTTATTTAAAGATTATTATTATTTTTTTAGTTCTAACGCTTGATATTCAAAAACTTTAGCTGTAAAGCCTGATGCAACTTTTCTAGTAGTGTTCATATCATTAAAAAAAAACACATAATGCAAACAAATCACCCCTCCATGTAGAGTCCATGTCTGCTGGGCACATCCCCTTTACTGTATGTCAAGCGTGATTCTGACTGCCTTCACTCCCCTTGATATTACACAAAACAGACTCTCAAACACAGGAGGTGCTATAGTTGATTGTATGTGACAAGCTGTTTGTAATGACCCCAAATGTCTTTTACCTAGATTTACCTGTGCTGTGCAACATGCAGTGTGTTTGTAATTGACAAAAAGCAGTTTAGGCACAATCTTTGGATTGTATGAAGTCAAATCATTGTCCCTTTTTTGCAGGAGGCATAATCAAATTGTTTTAGCAATGGGGCTATAGCAACATCACCTTAAAATGACAAAAAGTATTTTTTTAACCAAGGGAGAAATAATTCCCTGTGCTAAATATGTAGCTACGGTGTCCACAGTGTCTTACCTCGATCACTGTCGTACAGGTAGGCAAACTTGTCCCACTTGTAGTACTCGATAAGGCTGAGGAGGGGCCCCTTGATATCAGGTCTCATCTGGATGATAAACTGCTGATTCCCATCCAGAGGGAAGCTGGGCGTTATGAAGGAGACATGGAGCGTCCCGCAAAAGGATGTGATGGTGTTGACAGATTTCTTGTCGTAGAATCCGAAAATGGCGTAAACTCCTCTTGAGAACTGCGAACAGACTGAAGCAGAGGACAGAGGTTTGTTAAGGTGTGTTGTTGATGTTTACCATGCACCCTTGTGTTGATGTTTAGTAAGTAAAGGGTTCCTTGTAGTTGAGATTTTTTTTTCTTTCATGCTGGGAATTATTTTGTCAGAACCATCACATTTTTCCTTTCGGAAACACACTCTTTTGACAGTTATTTGAAATGTTTCACAGCTCTCTGCTATAACTCGCGGAAATGCATAAATCCAAGACCTTTATTACATTCCTTTAGTGCACATTAGGGCTGCACACAAGCATTAAGGGACGTTTCTTTCAGTTTGTCTTTGGGCTGATTAATGGATAGCTTTCCATAAGCTCTGCCAGGGGAGTGCTTGTCTTTTACAGTAAAAGATCCACTGTACGCCAATCACTATGTGAAACTTTTATGAGTGGCCCTATGACTTTTTGATACAGTGGGAATAACCAGGGTTGTGTATGAGCCAAGCATTAACCAAAACCGCACATTAATTCTTTATATGGGATATTCATCTGTGCAGTACCATGATATGCTGTAATGGTGCTCTTTTGTGTTTGATTTCTGCTCAGGCAGAAAACCATTTCAGACGTCTCCTATGAGAATATGTAGCAGAGCACATATGTTACAGTGCACTGCTTCACCACCTCCTATTAGCAGTAGATTTGTCCCCAGTAGGTTAACATCCTTTATACAGATCCTTTGGAGGACATTCAACCTAAATGGTTGCCCATGTGAGGATCCTTATATGAAGGCAGTATTTATGATAACTGCGTGTTTGCATCAAATTATTTGTATTACATCCTCATCTTATTGACTCATCTTTGTTCAATAATTCATGACCCGTGCTCAGGTTCATATCGTACAGTACCTTTGCTGGCTTCTGACATTCATTATGTACAGACCGGAAAAGCACACTGTGGACTGAATGTTAACATGAATGCTGAATGTTTCAGTAATCCTGAGGTTGCAGGCCATTTCTCAATTGTTGTACCAGGGTCAGCAGATTGCCATGTTGCTTGTAAACGTGTATTGATCGAATGTAAGTTAATCAGGCTTATTGACTTGGACGTATGTGTCCTCCAGTGTAATTAAACTAAGGAGTCATCTCCCTTTCCAAAATATAACTGTGCTGACAAAGGGAACTGTCCATTCATCAGATATGAGCTAGCCTGGTATAAGTAAGCATCCTGCCACTTCTGTACTGGCTGTGGCAGCTACCAATGTCACGACCCCAGCAAGCTCTTAGGATTATTCATTTATTATCTCTGTTTTCATGCCATATCACCAACTCTCCTGTCATTTCAGATTCTGCCACACCTGCAATCATCTCATTCCCATCACCTGGTTTTTCCCCGCCCATCGCCTCACCTGCAGCCCATTTCCTCATTTAGTCTTAGTATTAATTCAGGCCAGTTGCACTCATTCTCTGCCAGATTGGCTAGTGTGTTCACTTAACTCTCCAGCATTTTCTTTATTCTGTTTTCCTGACTGCCTGTTTTGAACGTTGGACCCTGATTCACCAGACTTTGATTCACTGCCTGCTCCTAGTCAGAAAAGTTTGCTAATTGGACTGATTTTTCTGGTTTTTGGCTCCTGCCTGATTCCAAGCCTGCAGTATTCAGTCTTCATCTATTCTCAAACGTTGTCCCTGCTGAACAAGACAGACTCAACTAGACTATGAAGAACTTAAATTAAACGGAAACTAATTCTTCCTGTCTCGAAAAAAGGTTGTGGAGTTATTTCAGCACCCAGGGTTCCTGAAGTAAAAGACCCATTTGTTTTCTGCGCAGACAATGTGGCAGAAGGTCCTTCAGAGCTGGAGCTCGGACGGACATGAAACTCTGGTTTAATCATCAATACAAAAGATGAGCGTCTGTGTAGGAAAATGAAATGATTCCACTCTCTCACATCTCTGATTCACACCTATTCTCCATAGCAACAGCAGCTGAGGCTCATGGGTATTGCCGTGTTTAGAACCATGTGCCATACCAAAGTGATGGGAAAACATTATTCCTAAGAAACAAAGACAATTAAAACGTTATATTATCTAGGAGACTCCTGCGCTTTGATGTTGAAGAACACTGAGGATATCATTAAAAGAAAAGTTTGAAATGGGAATTAAGAGCATATACTACAGTAAAAAGTGTGCCTCCTGTTTGAAACTTTCAAGTTTGTTTCACCTCTGCAGTGCGATCTTCTGCACCTGTTACCATGTCCAACAGTGATGTCACACTGTATTGACACACCCCACAGCACACTTGTGCATCACTGTCAGAATTTAAACCACAAAAAGTCAGCAGAGTCGTAATTTCAAATGTTTAAGTTGCTCTTTAATGGAAAATAATCATTAATGAATTGTTTCTATACTTGGCAGCTACTTTTTTAAATGTTGCCTTGACAAGTTAGCCAAAATGTCCAAGAGTAGGTTGAATGCCTTAATCAAGTACATCAGGATACAGGCGATATTTGGTGAAGCAGAGAGAGTATTACAGCTTGATTCCAGCGGGGCATGTCCGCATCGCGTTCCTGTTGCGACATTCGATCGTGACTATTGTCATTCCGCCAGACGCGCTGCAGCGGCTCTCCGCTTAATATAACTGGCTATTTTTGATAGAAGCCACGTCAAGCTGCACAGAGCAGATTTAGCTGGGCAGGAAGTCAGACAAAGTAGCAGCAGAGAGAATTAAAAAAACAGAAACAAAAAAAACGTGCATGCTCCTAATGGTATATCACATCAAACAGACAGAACATGAGAAAACTACATAACCTACTTACCTGCAGTAGAAACACAGAAATAAAGAAAAACAACAACAACCAAATCAATAAAATCTGAGCAAGTCAACAATATAGGCAATAGGTAGGCAAAACGGTATCGTATGAAACTGGGGAGGACAGAATAAAACCATGTTGGAACTGGAACGCGACACAGCCATGCCCAGTGGAATCAAGCTGTTATTCATTCACTTTAACTTCTGGGTTATTCCAACCATTTACCCCATCATAAAAAGCTTCAGGAGTTTAAGGCCACTTCAACAACCCCTGTTGCCTTTTACCCCTTAGAGTCCTCAAAACATGCAAAGCTCATCAAGAATGTGCTAAAATAAGCGGGGTCAAGGCCAGCTTCCATCCGCCGCCAGTGTTCTTAGGCCTCCAAAACCTTTACCGATTCGTCGACTCAAGCAATTAAATGTTCATCACAGCGATTTGAGACAAACCGTTAACAGCAGTCTGATCACGATCAGTCTGTGGTTGCGTCCCAAATCTTTTCAGCAGATGAAAGTGTCGAGTGATGTGGCCACAGAGAGATCAGAGCTAATCTAATGTCACTTTTGTCTGACTCGGAGTTAATAGAACTCGAAGTGCGTCGTCTGATAACCGTCGCAATCTAATGGGCAAATGATTTTGTACAATTCAGTGAAGAGGATGAAACACTCCTCAGAGCAGAGGTTAGCAAGTCATGGCACTCATGATCATGGGTCACAGATGAATTAACTGAACACAGCCTGAAACAAATGAGAACACTGCCGAAAGGTTTTCAGTTAAATTGGCTTCCTGGAATAAAATTTTATATAATCAGGACAGATTATAAAAATACAGAAAATACAGATGATACTTTACTACTGAATTCAGATAACTTTTGTTGTGAACTGGCGCTTTATACAAAAAAATTGACTTGACTTGATTTTGCTCCGTCTAGACAAAGCTGTCAGAAAATGCAGAAACTCTGTGCCCAGTTCTTACCAAGAGAATATCATACATGCATATCCTTTGTTTCAAATTTGACTCCTCATCGACTCTCCAGCATTACACACCCTTTATTAATTCAAAACGTCTACTGTAGCTGTTGAAATAGATGTCACAGAACAGAATAAATACATCCTAGCATTGCCACCCCCCGAAGCTAATAAGAGCTGTAGAATTTCCTTCTGCCTCTGTCTCACTCTCTCCATTGTCACATGTTTGGCTTTCTTTGCTGACACTCTCTCTTGCTGGTGAGCCTGCTGAGTTTGCCCAGGATTAAAACTCTCTGAGCTCATGCTTAGAGACTGGAGATCCCCATGACTCTGCTGCAGCTTATGCCAGAGCGAACAGTTTGACAACATGTTACTTTATTACCAAATATGGTAATTCACTTCCAGAAGAAACCCACTGCCCGTTGCTCCGTGCAGCGACTGTTCAGAGAGGATTTTGCCGGAATGTTATAGAGAGCAAGACGTTTTTAGAGGCGACCTATGTTTGTGTCTCCATTGAGGAATTCAGAAATGTTTAATTAAGGAAGAAAAGCCGGCCACAAACACTAACTCTAAGAAACAGTGCGGATTGTGGAAAAAGTCATTAAGCTTCCGTTACATCTGACTGCACTACAATGAAACCAGGGAGAATTTGCCCTAAATCCTCCTCTAAACACAGCAAAAATAAGGGAGTGGGTAATTTTTTTTTCATTTCGTTACAGGGTTGATGAAGTCACTCTAATCAGCCACCATGAACAAATTGTTGAAGCAAATCTTATTATTGCTCATTGCTGGGTATATAAGCTATTATATGGACCCAGATTCCCCCTCTGTTTTCTATATACATGAAAAAATGTATATAGTTGGGAATGTTTGAGTAAGATAAACACACTGTCGATTTGGGGACTTGTAATCCTGACATTGCGGTTACAGATAATAATGTATAGTGGATAATCACTGTACATGTGGAACAGGAGCTTGTTTCGAATTCATTCAGCTCCCTTTAACATTTCACTAAAAATGTATTATTTTTTTTTAAAAATAACAAGACGTCAGAAAAATTGCTTTCTCTGATATTTGCATATATTTTATAACTATTTGCTTTGCCTGCAAGTGGGATTTTCTCCATGCACACACACACACACACACACACGTGTGAAACTTTCTGATTGAAATTGCTTGGTCACCGAATGCATGTGGGGTTGTGAGAGTGTTTCATTCATGCATTGTGTGCCCCGTTCAATCAAGTTGCCATTTTCAGACTTTCAATACAATATCTGCAAATTGTTGGTTTTCATGAGGAGATCTTCATCTTTATTGGTTCATCAGAAGCAGCTTAAAGGGACAAATTGACTCTCAATTCCGTGTAGAAAATAAACATTTACACATATGTTTAAAAACCTAATGGTTGTAACAGAGTAGAAGAGTTGTATCTCTCAAAATCAATTTACATATTACTTCTTGATCTAATTTATCTTTTAATTTTATGATTTTTATGAGCTGGGTTGAGAGATTTGTACAAAAAGGCAGGTTTTGCAGAGTTTATTTTATCTGTGGTAATGGGATGTGGATTGATAGCTTGATTCTATATGGATAATGATACAATTTAAATAATTGATTAAAATAAATGATGACGTTATGTTGAGAATGGTTACTGGAAAGTTAAATTGCTAATTATGTACACATAATGTATGTTAATGCACTTCAACATTAAACAGAAAACAACATGGATCATCTGCAATTGTTAGTTTTGCTTGTGTTGAGTTGTCTAAAGTTGGAGATTAGATTAATGGCTGGAAATGATTGTGCGGTTCCTGTACATTATTTGTACCACAGATGTTTGCACACACCATCAGCCACTCTGTGGTCATCAGACGGTCATCATCACCTCATTTGCACCACCAGCGTGTTAAATTTGTTGCAGCAGTGACTCTGACACTGCATCACATTCCAAGGAGAAGGTGCACCCTGTGAAATATATTTAGCTGTCCCAATTAGCTGACCTCTTTTTCACCACCGTGGCTCTGAAGGCGTCTCCACCACTGTTTGTGTTACCGCGCCATCACTGATCAAAAATTAAACTTGCATGAATTCACTAATTAGCTATTAAAACACCCAAACCCAGCTTACAACTGTCTTGTGTGACCGGTCAGATCTACGCAAACATCTTTCTTCCTTTTTTCATTTTCTTAACTTAACTTAGCGTGATCATACCAAATAAGACCTCCAAACTTACAGATGTGTCTACCAAAGTTTGATTACAATAAAGTGATAATAAATCTATTATTTTTTTTAGTGTGTTTAACGCCATTGGTGTCAGACCATATGTAGGCATTAAGACATTCGTAATGTGTTTTAATTATCATATTAAAAAACATCTGAAACAACATTTAGACCGAGTGACTTAATGGTATAGAAACTTTGGCATTCATTAGTTAATTAAAAAACAAATGAAATGAACAAGAAGATGTTTAATTCAGACTTTACAGTAGGTTTTCATTGAGTTGTACTGATCAGAGAGGACCTTCATTAAATCAGCAGTGGACAGATCTATGTGATATTTAATAGAAGACCAACAGAGGTCCAGTGCATCAGCAAAGTGATGAATCAGTTTAACCTCTCTCTCTCTCTCTCTCTCTCTCTCTCTCTCTCTCTCTCTCTCTCTCTCTCTCTCTCTCTCTCTCTCTCTC
>JBBPCS010000204.1:12649105-12704205 GCA_037974645.1 Hollardia meadi | reverse complement strand
CTCTCTCTCTCTCTCTCTCTCTCTCTCTCTCTCTCTCTCTCTCTCTCTCTCTCTCTCTCTATCACACACACACACACCACGTCACTATGGCGATGATCATCAGCAGTCCACTCACAGCTAACAGAACTGACTGTTAGATATCTCGCCCCTCTTCAACACTCCTGTTCTCACCACAGAAAAAAAGGCCTCTGGACTTTGGGGATTTTATGCAAAACTGATCTGTCACCTGTTGGCGAGGCAGCATAACCAACCAGCAACCACCCCATCCTTCAGAACAACCTGAGCACATTTGGAACTGATATAGTTTGCTGCATGGCTAGATTTTAACCTGACAACCTGGATGAACTAGGTGGTTCGTCAGTGTCGCACAATGTCTAAGATATGCTTTCGGCAACTAAAACACCCGTTCAAATTTAGGATAAATTCAATTTTAGCATTCAAGAAAACAATATGATCTTTGCTGGTACCAAACAGTAAAAATCACATTTTTTTTTAAATAACCATCTGACATCTCCAGACTTTTTCCTAAGTGTTTTTGCAGTATAAAAGTGTCACTTATCTTTCAACCTGAAATGAAAATATGCAAATATTGTTTTTCAAATACTTGCAAATGCTGTTGTTTGCTTGGTAAGTTTTTCATTGTCCATTTGTAGAACAAATGATTCTATACAGACAACCTTACCTTGTAGAAATTAAATTCATTTACTAGAAAGTGCAATCGCCATATTGGTTTTGTAGGAAACATAATGCTGATTATGCTTAGTTTTTAAACATGTCTGCACAATGCTCACCGTCAACATATTTCATTTGCTACTCCTGCAATATCTGCTCCTGACTGTGCAAGAATTGCCAGACTTTCCTGAAAAAAAACCAACATTCTTTCTTTCTTTCTACAGCAGACGCATTTTAAAGCATTTCATAAAAATGTTTTAACTCTCCCGGGTTATTCCAGCACTTTCATGGTCTGTCAGAATCCTCCTGTATTACACTGCAGTAGCATGGATAATTCAAAGATGCTTTTGAAACCAAATTAATTTCTGTATTCTGAAATTCTCTTTTAATATCAGAATCTTTCTTTCTTTGAAGTATTTGCTTCCTTATCATTAAATGACAGAAATACAAATTGACTGACTCGAGGCTCTGACACAAGGGCAATTTTGAGACTTTCATATTTTTTTCCTCATCTAAATTAATATGCTATTTAGTCCTCAATTGAATTCTTGTTCTCACAATTCCCAAAGGAGTTCTTTATAAAAAAGAAATCATATTCTTCACCAGGCTGGAACATGCAACAGTTAAGGAAAGCAAAATATTTATCAATAACCAATGAAATTCATGAAGCCTATAAGTGTTTAAAGACTTCTAAGAGCTTTGTTTGCAGCCCATAAAGGCATGATCTGGTTTCATTCCTACTGTAGACTGTTGCCAGGGTAACCTATTTCAGCCACGTTCCCTCTCTACACTGCAGAAACATTCAGTTTGGCATGTCATTTCATGTAGTGTTGAGCATTGAAATGTCATTTTTCTTTCCTGAAACTCAGCCAAATGAGTTAGATTTCTCTATGACCATACATACTAGGCCTACATGTGGAAATTGTTAGTTTAAAGTAAAAAAAAAAAGAAAAAAAGAAGGTTATTCCTATATGAAAAAAGCAAACTTACTTCTGCAAATCTTATCAGTATGAAACGCTTGCATTGGTACGAAGACAGGCATACATGCATTGCAGCACTGCAGGCTGTTGCCTGGGTGACAGCTCTCAGTCATGTTCTTGAGTGGCCGATAGGAAGACTTCTGGGAGGTGTCACTGTGGGCCAGCGAGGCGCACTGGGAAGTGTTTTTGTCTGCCTTAGAGCAGCTCTTCCGGCAGCTGGTTTCTAGAAGAACAGTACAGCTCAGTTCTTATCAACTTCTGACCCCCCTCCTCCCATCTCCTATCCCAGTTCTCTCTGACTCCTTCTCGCTTTCTCCCTCTCTCCTTTTGTTCACTGACCTGTTTCCTGAAGGCTTTCTGACGGATGTGGATGGAGGTTTCACAGGAACAGGGTCTGATAAATGCGCCCCCCATGTCCTGATCATCATTTCAGCTCTGCCTTTTGTTGTTATCTATGCACTTTTGAATGCTTCACCAGGAGCTAAACGGAGTGGGGGAGGAGTTGGAAGTTGCCTGAACAGCTCATCCATGCCAGTTATTGACTGAGATGAACTGCTGACTATCTACATCACCTCCCACTAAATAACAACGCACTGCACAACATTTCTCCTGTGAATTTGGATCAAATCATTAATAATTGTTTGTTATGTGAGCTAGGCAAAATTGAGTATGAGGTTTAAGTTTTAGTTTTGTCAACCGGTCTATGATAACATAAGGGATGCACTTTTGAATAAAATGTCCTCCATTCCTTAATTATTTCTTTTGACTGGATGCTTATGAACAACTTGAGCTGTGCTCAAGCAGGTTTTATTTGCCAAGCTTGGGAGAGAAGACTGAGCCGTGAAATAACCTGTAACTTTGTAATGAAATGAAATGTGATGAAAATATTTGGCAACTGTATTTTTGGTGTCACGTTGCGTGCGACACACAAATACAAGAAATCAAAAATAAAATCAGAAAAACACCAAAAAAAGCTCAACAGATTTTATAAGTCATTTTATTGGTCATGATTAGCAGCTGGTAAAAACAGTTGTGATTCTGTGGCCCTGGAGGAGCTTTTTGTTTTCATGACCCAAGTGATATCACCAGGGTTATCTCAGCTTACAAAAATCCTTTACAATGGCCTCTACAAAAAACCCTGACAAAAAGATGCTGTCAAGTTGCATTGGTGTAGGATGCAGGGTTTTTGGAGCACCTCTACAATGCTACTAAACTCAATTATCACAGGTACCGAAGGGTTATGACTCAACCGTTACGATTTATTTTGCCTCAAGATAATGCAGAAGAGAAACCCGAGAATTCTCCCATATAGGCTGAGATTCAAAATTATTAAAACTGTTTTTTTTTCCAAATGTAGGACAGAAATCAATTCTTGAAAACATCTTTAGAAACCAGGCAGAATTGCATCTTCCCTATCACCAAAGAACGATGTGTCCTCTGAACAATTGATTGCATTGTGTAATCTGTCTTTTGCGAGCACCCTGCAATTAGACTCTTTTTAATGTAACATTGATGATAGTGTAAATGATAGGAGCTAGCTTTCCTGATATTTCCTAATGAAGTCACGGAAACCCCATCCCGTGGCTTTTAAATTCACAGATACAGATACAAAAAATACACTCTTGAACATTGCACATTTCAAAGAAACACTGTTATTGGTCCAACAAGAGATCCTCGGACCTCTAAGTTAAGCAACATCTAATCTTGCAAAAAAGATTAAACTAAAATCCAACGAGTAGCAGTTGTCTATATTATTCACAAAAATGATGCAGTGCCTTTATCATATTTTTTCATATTAATAAGACAGATGAAGTACCAGCTTTATATCTTAGATGTGAAGAAAGAGAAGCACTGTGTTTTGTTGCTGTGCACAGGCGCACCAACCCAACCCATTAAGCATAATACTGAATTCTTCGGCCATATTGATTCTACAAAGTCGGCCCATACATCACACGAAGCTTCTTTGTCCACATTTCATCTGCCTCCTGTAATAAAACATATCGAGTGCCCACTGACCTTTAGTGGAAATACCAAAGCAGACTGGGATCTGCTGTTCTGTTGTTCTAATGATCTCGGAACCTGCCAGGCCAAAATTATTTTCATCTATAGAAAAAGACAGCTTAATCCAGCATCTGAGGGAGCCGCTGCCATAGAAACCAGACACTCATTGTTTGCTTATGATTAATAAGGGTCATATTAGAGAGGTGGAGCAAAGCAAGGAGACAATACACATGATCCTGTGTTTGATGGTTCCTGTTAAATCTACGTTTTACATCACAGCTGAGCTGAATCTCAGTATATTCAGGAACATTGGTGGGGCGTTGGTGGGGCAGTCAGGTGTACTAAACCCTTTTCTCTCCTTTTGGTCTCACAGCCCTTCTCTCTTAGTCATTCTTTACTTTGCATTTTCTTCTCTCCGTCATTAGCGGTACCACCTTATCAGCTCCTTCTAGATGGCCTCAGGCCTCTCATCAGCTCACCATCTCCATTTGACTCATGACTTATCCCCTCATCCTTGGCCCTGAGTGCGTCTGGTGAAAATGGCCTTTAATTTGGTGACGAATTCTGAGAATACACATTTGGGACTTTAAGCACTGGTGTAAGATGGACAGCTATGGCGTCCACAAAACATTTCAACGTGTTGCCATAGTAGTCAAATTTGAAGTAGTTGAAATTTAACATTACTTAGCAACATTTAACAATTTTCAAAACCCATTAGGTGCTGGTGTGTCAGCCTGGTCTCACCAAATAGCGTCTGAAAAACACAGAAGTGTCTTAAGTCATTTTGTGTGTTATCAAAACACTTTTTCTTTTCTTTTTGCGTGTCATTTAACGGCTTCCGCATTTGACTTTTCTCCTGAGTTTTCATGCGTGAATGCGATAGAGAAAACAATGTAAGATGACGTAGTATGACGAGCGGGAAGGTCTGCACTTGGAGGAGGTTGGGGTGGTGGGTGGGTCAAACAAGCAGTGAACCTTGACCCAGGAGACCGGAGTTTGCATCCCGTGTGAAACCGAAAATCGATATTGACTGTTGTTCTTACGTAATGTGTTGAACTTACATCACATAAGTAACGTAAGTTACATTACATACAGTATGTAAAATAACTAACCTGGTTTTAACCCAAACCATTTTTTCCCCTAAACCCAACCAAGTCGTTTTTATGCCTAAACTAAATCAAACTGCGACCATATGCCATGTGACTAAGACAACAAATGTCACCTGATGAAATGTCACCTGCATGTCTCACAACTCATAAGAATGTACTGATAGAATAAGCACTATGGACATTTATCAAGGCGACAGGTTAACATGGACAATGTTAACCTGCACACAGTCAACAGCACAGCATCAACTGCAAACTAAAATGCACCCGGTCAGAAAAAGATGGAGGCTTCTTAATAAAATATGATATACTGTGTTTATACCGCAGAACTTAGAAACAAAGGCCTGTTTCAAATACGGCAGCTGAGGTGTATAAATAAACAGTACACTAAAACTGTGCTGCTAAGCCATGCTATCTGGGGTAACAGAGGATACCACATAATTAAATATTTCTGAATGTCAAAACGGAGATGATGAGATGCAAACTGACAGGAAGACGGGAACTCCTGAGAATTACTACATTTTGCATACACAGTGCCTCCTCATACTGCAACACTTTCGACATGTCAAAGCTAACACTCTTTGAATTGGTGCCAGTGGAATGTCCCCAAAAGAATAGAGATTACACTTCAAAGGGAAGCAGACAGAATTGTGACCTTCTGGAGACCTTTTCAACAATAAAGTGAACATGAAAATTGAGGTCCTTTTCATAGAATTTGATGTCTTCCTTACTGTGGGGGGGTTAATGCATGCACATTTGAGTTTTTTTTCCCCCAACAAACAACCCTGTTAAATAGAAGGCTGCTTTCTTGTGCAGGGAAAAAAAAAAACACAAGACAGAACTTATGTTGATAGAACACTCAAACGTGACATACTCATATTTGCTCTGAAATAATCTTTTTGCATGGCTGAAGAGCAAATAGCATGTACAGTCAAGCAGTGTGTTAAGGTATTAATGCAGCAAGCATTATATACCATAGCTAGCTATATTCCTAACACGGTTCAGTCAAACTTTCCTTGATTGAGTGAGTACAGCCAGACCCGGTGGGGGAGTTGATGGTAAACTGAGCCAAGTATCTGCAATAAAGTCTGAGTAATGAATCAGCATTAATCATGATGAATACTGGCACAGTCCTCTTGTTTTGTTGTCTCGATATTTGTAATAAATGTCTCCCCTTGTCCATGTTCTA
The DNA here is from genome assembly GCA_037974645.1 of Hollardia meadi. Classification (NCBI taxonomy): domain Eukaryota; kingdom Metazoa; phylum Chordata; class Actinopteri; order Tetraodontiformes; family Triacanthodidae; genus Hollardia; species Hollardia meadi. Next base: position 12,698,257 of record JBBPCS010000204.1, on the reverse strand, counting down.
ATTCCTTCTAAATTATATTGGATTGGAGCATAGATTAAACAGTAAGTCCTGCTTTTAAAAAAACTGTAACTCTATTATTATTATTATTATTATTATTATTATTATTATTATTATTATTATTATTATTATTATGTCGCAATGTTGGTCACTTGGTCCACCACTTTGGTCCAGAATGAAATATATCTATTTTTGCATTGATTATCATGATATTTTGTACAGATACAGTAGTGATGCTGTGCCCAGGGGACAAGGCCCACTGACATTTCCTCTAGAACCAGGTCAAAGGTTTTATTTATCCTATACAATGTTGCAACATCTAGCCGACCATATTTTATATTATTAAAATTAACTATTAGCCATTTCTTTTTTCACAGGTGATGAATCTTGATGACGATTCCCTCGTTTAACAGCAGAACATAATGACATTTGATTGCACACAACATAGTAGCGATGGACTGTGGTGCAGTGATATTGGGCTCTTATAGCACCACTGTTGGTCTCCACAGCATCTCTGCATTACCACTAACAAAAACCACAGTAAGAGCTGAGGTTGACCCATACACTCAGGGTACCGTATATAGTAAAACCGGTGTGCGGACACATTCTTGGTTCAAACACTTACAGTGCCAAGGATGAATTTTAATAACTATAATCCTAAAACTTTTCATGTAGGTCCATCATCAGGTCAGAATTTTTGTCCAATACTTTGATTTATGACCAAATACATTAAAACTCTCGTCAACCTCAGTACCTTGTACCCATGTACCTCCTGTTTAATTAGCAAATGTCCTGTCACAATCAATTTCTCCCAATGAGCTAGAGGTTATTTACCTTTCTTTTATAAGTCTGACAAGATTTTGCTGTCTTGCTGTTTTTTTGACAATGATCATAAACTGCAATTGTAAAAGAGTCATAAATTTAACTGGCTTACAAGTGGAAACTGTGATAAAAATCTGAAAATCAATGTGACTACCATCTGGAATCCTTTTCATATAGGTAGAACTAAGAGAAAAAAGGTCAACATTCGGATGCATTTGATTAGATGTAACGTGATTACTCTAATATCCTTTCAGTGAGAAAATGGTGAAATCAGAAAATGTCAGATAATGTATGCAGCGGCCTCTTTTCCCCAGTGTTTCTCCTGCTGTTTTCTCACAGCAGGGGGGATGTGGAGCCGCTAGGAAATGCGAGGGCTTGTCTTCAGCTTGTGTCATTTCAAAATATTTGTGCTGGACTTGACTGCTACATTATTTAGGAGCAACCGCAGTCCTGTCCACTTAAGGACCAACAGTCTAACCTGAGTTTCACCGTGTTAAGATAGGAGACGACACTCGTTCGATCGTTTTGGAGCTGCCTCTCGCCCGCTGTATCATTAAACTCCCTGCCTGTCTGCTGCCGGAGTGTGTACACAGCAGAATATATCTTCTCTGAGTGTGTGTTTGTATGTATATGCTTGTTTGCCCTCTCTGTCAGAGACCAGTGACACACACTGATCTCACCTGCCAGTGGCCACAGGTGCTGACTTAGCTTTTGTGGACACGCAGCTGGCTGAAGTCCGATCTCTCTTACCTTCCTCATATTTCACTCCTATTTGTTTTCTTATCTATTCATAATTGTCCTTGCACTGTCCATTTGCTGGTTTTGTCCTGACACCTATTAAATACTTGGCTGTCCTTGTGGTTGATCCCTCTTTGGATTAGTTTTACTGTTGGGAATTTAACCTTCAGTGTGTGAGGTTGACACTGCCAATATTCAGTTAGATGTCATTGTTTTCCATTATTGTGTAATGTCTTGCTTTTTTATTTTTAACTGTATCTAGCCATGAAGATGATTTTGATTTTAGTTTGATTTTAGCTCTTTTTTTTCTTTTTTTTTTAAATTAGATATCCATGTCATTTTCACCTTTGGTGATCAAAGCATTGACTCTTACAAAAAGTTACTATTTCTCTGGATGATCTACAGAATAACAGCTTATAGATGTAAAACAAAAATAACAAAAAAAAATATCTGCATGGCAAGATAACTTAAAGTAGCTGTAGTTTACAACAGTAGACAGACAGCATTTTGTCATCTAAATGTATGTGTATATGTATAATGTATGTACATATGTATAAATAAAATAAAGGCCATAACATTTAATGTCTAAACCGATCTGCATTTTCGCAGGATAAGGGCATTTTGTGCTTTTAATCTGGAGCAGTTGCAAACACTGTTAATCTTATCATTCGAAAACACTTTAATGGTTTCACTCTGCCACCGTTGCTCTTATAGAAATAAACTTTCTTGTTTCAAATCTCTGAACTGCCTCCACTGATTCCATCCCTGACTGAGCATGAGACCCATGAGACGGGACAGATCAAAGAAACCACCCACAGACGGTGGCCTTACAGACCTTCACATGGTGAAGCACCCAAGGTTGCTTTAATGAGGACAAAACATCATCACAGAGCCAGGCAGTAGGGGAGCAAGACCAACTGAAAACTAAATCTTTCCCAGTGAGAGTTCAACACTCAAAACCTCTGTCACTCATTGGTGATGATAAAAAAAAAAGAAATAAAGTTTTTAACTTTAACTTTATTGTCCACAGAAGGAAATTTGTCTTGCAGCGGTTCAACAAAGAACACAGAGACGTAAACATAAATCAAGCTTTCAATGTGCAGACTCAACGTTTGATGTGAATTTGTCTTTTGTCTTTTTTTTTTTCAAAATTAGATTCTTACTTGTTATTTAATGTTGTTTCTTTTTATTTGTAACATCAAGTCATGGTGGGTTTGAATGAGCTTTTTAAAAAAAAAAAATGTTTTGGCATTTCTGCCTTTTTTATTTGATATTGACAGATGATGGCAGCAAAGGTCGCCAGCTGGAATCCAACTGACCATTTAACTACCAAAGGATTCTTAAAGAGCTTTATCTAATAGGCACTAATGTAGCGCATTGAAGTGAAGCTCCACCCTATATGTAACAAAGGGACTTGAATCTGTAAACTTAAGTATATCAGATTTTTAGACTCTCCATTTTGCACAAACATTACACAATATTACATACCTATATCTACTGCAAAACGCACATCAGTTTAGCCTCAATAGACCAGAATGCAAAGCAGCTACAAAACTGTCACATTGCTGTCATACATACTGCTGACTGTTCAGGTCTCTTTTCTGAAGAACGTTGAAAGCAATTCTGGGAAATAGGAAATCAGTAACTGAGGGAGTAAACAAGGCAGACAAAGTCCAGTAAATCCACAGATTACAAAATCTTCTACCATTGGATTTTTTTTTTCTTTAATATGTTCTGTATCAGAAAGTAACATGGACAGTGTATCAGTTACGCAGCTTGTATATTTCGATGCACAGCCCCAAAATGCTCTAAGATTGCAGAAAATGCAATGGACAAGCCAATAGCTACTGAGATGCACTGGCCACAGTCCAGACGAGACCTTTTGTTTAAGCAGGCAGACCATCAGGGAACACATTCTTACAAGAGTACAATAATGCTGTCTGGAAAACAGACATTGCTTAGAGGCGCTGCTGACAATATAAAGAGATGTTTCAAGTGGATCAGTGCTTGGAATGAAGCTGACAAAGTGAGCCCTAGTTAAGCGATAGGGCTGAAGAAAAGAGCCGACCTGCAAGGAAGTGTATTCATCATCGGCCCTCCATGTTGATTTACTGGGTTGCTTGGATGCATAACACTGCAGGTTTTACAGAAACACATTATTTAAGAAAAAGTTCAGCAGGTGAGAAAACTGTTGATGTTAGTCAACATTACACAGACTGAGGATAAATTACGCTTCTGAAAAATGTGAAATCATTATGTATAATGCTTGACAAATCCGTTCTGCTTGCACCCCATCACAGTAACTGTCCTGCATAAATGTACTGTTTGCAAATCAAGTATAGTTTTATTAGATTAATATCTTTATTATTGGGTTACACAGCAGGTAAAAAGCTGCTCTGCTGTCATGAAACAGGCCCTGCCCTTTTTAACGGACACAGCCGGCCTAAAGACAGTCGCTCTTACATTTACATTTCATTTACATTTTGCTCAACGAGACGTAATATTACAGTAAAAGAGAGCACATGAACACATCTGTCTGTTCACTGCACTCTCTCAGATCAAACTGCAAAGTTGTTCTGTCTCTGTCCTGTCATTTTCATTCATCATTTCCTATTTCTTTATCATTTCCATTGTCGCTACCTCTCTCTCTCTCTCTCTCTCACGCCCTCCCTTTCTCTACACACAAACACACACACACACACACACACACACACACACACACACACACGGCCTAATAAGTTGTTTTTGGAAAACAAATTAAGCCCTGAATTTTTTCCCAGTAAAAGGTCTTGTTGTTGTTGGTTTTTTTTAAACTTCATTTAGGTGTTGTTGTTGTTGTTGTTTTTTTGTAGAAAAAAAAATACAGTAAGATTGAGTAAACTTTAAAATGCCAGAATTGTTAAACCTAAAGGTGGAAAAAAACAACCTGAAATGAATAAATTAAATTAAGTTTAGTTCAACATAGACATACAGTACAGTAATAGGTTTTGCTCTGTCTTGGCTCAAGTTTTTAAATAAATGTGTTTAAATATGTTTAATTCCTGAGCCATGTTTTCTGTCAAATAGCCTTTGTTTGACTGTTAAGTAACTGATATTTTCTGTACTGAAGCCTAAATGACTTAAATGTTGTGAACAGACCATATTTTTTTGTGTCTTTAAGCTACTATCGAATTTACCGTATGTCCACAATACTCCATTCATCTACAAGCTTTATGGTTGCAGTTGTGAAATGATGCTCTTTATCATATCAATGATGTATTCTCAATGACAGCTAATCTATTATGATTCTAGCTACCCTGCATCTCCATGACACAGTGTCTGACTCTAATGATGGATTTAGCTTCTGCCGCAGTGACAGCTGTACTCTTAGACTTATTCACATATTTAACGGTGAGAGTAAATGTCAGTTGTCACAGTACAAGCTTTTAGAGCTTGATAAAAGGCTGCAGAAGAATGAATGAGTTGTTTTTACTTTTTCATAAAGATAGATAGAGGACAAAAGGATATAATGTCTCGGTTCATCTTTTTAGGATAAAAATCTGTGCTCTGAGGAGACAATCTTTGGATCTCTAGTTGCAAACCATAAGTGAATGACTGAATTCATCAGCAAATTACGTTAACCAAAGTTCCACACTCTCACAGAGTGGACTTTGGTTCAAGATTATTATGTCAAATAGAAAAAGTGGCCCTTTTTCACTTTGCCTCCTGTATATTTCATGTATTCATTTGTACATAAAATCAAAATGCAAATGTGTAAATCATCTTTTAGATTGGCAGTTCTGATGAATCCGGTGTATTTTTAAGGTGAAACATATTTTTAAAGTGATCCGTCAGACCCTGGTGACTCCCTTAAGCCAGGAGGAAAAACAGACACATGCCACCGGTCAGATTCTGTAAAGTTCAGCTTTGTCTCCTGAGTCTATCTTCTAAATAAATCATACATTTTAATGTCCTATTCTGGCTTGGACATGTAGGCTATGTAGCTGGTGAATTTTGAGATGCATGGCTACTGTCGCTGGAGGACAATAAAGTTTCCTTCCTGCATGTGAAAATGCAAAAAGAAAATGCATTTGAGCCGCGGGCCTTGGATGTGAGACAGGAGCCGACGTCCAGCTGAGAGCCTTTGAATCATGTGGTAAGTGATGCTATCTCATTCTTATGTTTTTTGAGGACACAGTGTAAGGGCTTGGTTGGGGGCTGTATTCAGGGCAAGCAAAGATCCACAGAGGGTTCTTTAGCCTCATTTTCTGACCAGCCAGCTCCCAGGCCTATTTAATATTTCACAGCTCCCTCTGAAATGGAGGAGAAGGTGCTTAATTAAGTGTGAACAATAAATTGGCTATAACCAATGCTCTGCTGCGCATATATGGTCGGTTTGGGCTTTTGATCATCCAGCGAGGTCCCTGAATGCGTACGGCCCTGAGATACTATGTGCATGTAGTTGCATGACATTACGGTGTGACGTGATTCAACCATGACAAACTAGAACTTTGAAGTGTTAAATCGCCGGCCGGCTGTCGATGACCTCAAACTGCTCTGTTGCTCTCAGAGGAGGAACACTGGTTTGCTTTGAACGAGATGGGCGTCAGGAATGAAAGCATAGGAGCGTTCAACAGCAGAATATAAAGTTTATTGTTGCAGGCGAACACACAGACACATGCATGTAGCCAGGGGCACAGTGTAATGTAATCACTGATGAGCTTACTTATCATCAATTGGTGATGTCCGTGTTGGTGTAAATAATCAAAAAAATAATAATAATTTGAATGAAAAAAAACTATTTGCCATGTCCTGTGCTGCAGTTGTGTAGGTGGTTTGTCCGATTAGCAAAAAAAAAAAGTGTGAGCTGAGAGAGGATGATGCTGTGATGTGTGTCTCAGTCGTGCAAGTAACACAAAAGTTGTCAGAAAGGGTGTCATATTTTACACTGCTGATGACAGGGGTGCAAGCTGTGGCTGTTCTGGAGACTGATTAATGCACGTTATACCACGGTGTGGGAGAATACTCAATTCTGATTGGCTGCAGGGTGTCAATTAATTCCTGACAATGGACACCTTCTGAGTAGCTAAAGTCAAACTGTCCGTTTGACTGCTCTAAATGAATGCGCTGGCTGTGGACACCTGGACATTAGTAATAAGTTACATGAAAAATAATAATATCAATGTTGGGTGGAGTCCTTCAGTGTGTCATCCTGAAAGCAGCCTACACTGCCGCTCTGAACTTCTTCAGGTTGACAGTACATATTGCCCATCATTTGTTTGTGAAAATCTTGATGTGCATTTGGGGACAATGAAATGGTTGGATAGCTAGTTAGTCTTACTGTCTAATATTTACTGTTTCTCAGCTGTAAGCAAGGTTATTGACTTGGACTCTTGCAAGCATAATGTTAGCTTTCTGGCTAAAAGCTGAGGAAAAGGGTTCTATGAGCTAATGGGACTAGAGATATCTCCTGTTGGCAAGTTGTATCTAAGGTTGGTTGTATTTACAATGATTCCATTGTGTAGGAACCTTATAGGATTGCAATGATTGTTCCAGTCAAACCCTCAGGTGTTGCAGGGAAACAGAGTTATGGCATGCGAAAAACTACATTTTGATTTCATTAAAATATAAATTAATAGTCTAAAATTCTTTTCTTTTTTAAGTGACCATGGTATAAGCGAGATAATCCCCTCCGAGGTGTCTATAATCAGGAATCAATGGACTCACTGAGTCAGATGCGGTTCTGGCGATCGTCAGGCATTATCTCTTCATTCATAGGCATTCGAGAAGTTCCCAACCATTTATCCTTGTGACCCCTTTATACAAAGCACTGTATACTTTTGACCCCTCATCATAGGGTTCATGTCCATGAGTTGTGTGCACTTCAACTGAAGAGTGATTTTCCCTTCTTAGACTGTTTCATTTGAATAATTTGAATCATAATGGGAGGCTAGTATTTTACTTTTAAAAAAAGTAAAGATTAAGGAAAAGACCGAAGAACAAGTGTCACTTTGAGTAGCAGATTTTTGCTCATTTTCAGCCCTGGCAATTATCTTGACCCTTGTGGGGTCTCATGGGGTCAAGGGCCTGTAAAGACCCCGCTGTGGGACTGAAACTAAATCGTAACGTATCCTGTTGATGGTTTGCACGGCTAAAATATTTGATCCGATTTCTGTTCTCCGGCTAAAGCACCTCTGTATCACTGGGGGACTTGCAAAAGAAACATTGAAAAGAAGAACAGTCAGAATCAAAGCAGGCTGAGACTGGCCTGAATATATAGTCCCAGTCCTACATTTACCATAATGCAACTTAAAAACATATTTCACAAGACCCTCCCTGACTGGTTAATTCCAACATCTTTCAAACTAAATGCCACCTCCAGAGCCACAGAAGAGACCAAATAACAGTTTTCGTAGGCTTAATTCAACTCCTCATGACAAGTAAACTGACTTCCATGTCTAAATTGGTGGAGCACCCATTTAATCTTCAGTGTAGCTGTGCAGGAAATATCCCAGTATAAAATACAATGTCCACACTGGCCAAAACAAAATAAGACAGTAACACTTTCTTTGGAATATTTTATAACATAAAGACACATGTATTGTATCTAATGCATTTAGTAATGGTAAGAAAATAATTTATTGATGCTTTATAGACATAACCTGGCAACCCAGACGTTGTCCTCGTTAATAGATTATTGCTGAACTATAAAGCAATAACAAACTCTTATTTAGTCATGTGAAAGTTTAAAAATACAACACCAAACATTAACACGGCCCCAGAAATCCAACATACACTATTATAAACATCTCTCATTTTGAACGGCGGTGAAGTTTTTCAGGGTGTATTAGTCATTAAACCATGTGGGGTCTCAGAGGTGGCTGCATTCTTGGAACTTTGAACAAGAATCTTTGAAATTTATTGCTCTGAGTGGACAGCACAGCAATATAACTGCACACACAGTCACAATGACTCCCCTGGTCTTGGCAGCACATGCAGGCCTGTCCAGATGAACTGTTATTGATGGAGGAATGCATCATCCTCCCTCCCACTGTCTCTGACACACTGCATTGATGAAGTATGCTGTTGCACAGGCAAAGAACAACCACAGTGTAATACGTCCGTAGGGCACCGATCCATATGGCCTGAGTCTTCGTTCATAAACTTAAATAATCTCTCTATCATAGTGCAAGGAAATAAAAGTCTAATATAATTAATCATACGAAAAAGGTATAATTAAACTATGATAAAAGTCAGCAAATGGCTCATAAAAAATATGCAAACAAGCATGTTGTGCCAACTTTTGGTACTTCAATATTTGCCATACTTTGTGCTGCAGACACAGTGTTTACAGCTGATAAAAATGTCTGCTCCTTCCCTCTTTTAGGAGAAAGGCAAATCTGTCACCTCCTGTAGGCCTATTACACTTGTATAAATTTGTACTTAGTTTTGCATTTTCACTCATGTTTTCCTCTGCCTTAATGTGCTCCTGCTGGATTCAAAATGAAAGCTCACAGACGCTGCTTGCTAATGGAGTGTGTGAGGAAGGAGTGCTGGAGCTCAGCAGAAAGAATTTACAGCTTACAAGAACTTGCAGTTATAATATTCTAGCATTCAAGATGCCACGTCAGCTTCAATATTTCCCCTTTCATTCTCCACTGGGTGCTGTCTCATAAAGTGCGTATTAACAAAAGGCAGAGTGGTGGTTTTAATCTACTATAATTACACATAGGTGGATTGTGAGGCAGACTGCCATCTACTGGTTTAAAAGCACCCCCCCACCACCACCACACCTCACCTCACCCCAGCCACCCTCCCCCTTCCTACTTCTAACTCCCACTCAAGCAGTCGATTAGAGGAGGTGGTTCAAGCAGGCACATTTTGAAAACACCGAAGGAATGCAGTCTGGGTGCTGTGGAGAGACAAAAAACCCCCCCCCAAAAAACCCTGCAGATTATTAGCAGCCTCTTTAATATTTAGCGTGACAGTCATTCACTCAGCTTAGCATCACAAATCTAAATCCATTTGTTTATTTTCTATGCCATCCAGGGTCACTGGTAACTGTGCGCAGGTTTTAGCAATTTAGTGCCTAGCCTAACAATAACTGAACTGAAGCTACGGCTGTTAAAGTGGAGGTGAACCAGCCTCACCCCACCACTCTGAGGGTCAACCGCTTAGCATAAACCAGCATGCAGGATCACCTTTCAGTTAATTACATGTGCACTAACTACACTTTGCTGATGTTCGTTTATATTTTCCAAAACTTCTCTTCTCTCGTTTAAGACTTTGCATGTGCAGAATCCATCACATGCCACTTCAACTTAAGACCCCAAGTAGCCTGAGTCTGGTGAGTTACTCAGGTAAGGAATACTCCAGTTTTGATCCGGTGTCTAAAAGCAACTGTTTGCAAAGGTTTGGACCTATTCCACTTGGAATCAAACTAGAGTTTAACACCGCACACACTAAAAGTATAAAGGAAGCACATCTATTCAGGGTGGTTCATTTTGAGTATGTGAGGTTTATTCAGTCAAACAATGGTAGACCAGCCACTTTGAACTGGACACAAATGCTGGACATAGATTGCTGCAGCCTGCTCTCAACAGTAAAGAAGACAACAATTCTTATGTCTCAGCAAATATCCCTCACTTTTTTAGTGAGGTATACAATGTGGTTGTTTTCAGCACAAGAAGACAATATTTGTATGTTGCACATAGTCAGGGCTCTTGCTGTGATCTGACGGACGCTAAGAGGCTCTCCAAGCAGGAAGCTTTTATATGGTAATGAAATCGATTGGGCCGATGCGTGCACCAATCAGAAGCGTTTGATTTATGTGTAAGGGACTGTTGAGAGGAGTAGTCGCTTGGCAACCGCCTAATGAAATGTTCGAGCTGTGGCTATTAAAAAAAAAAATAAAAAAAAAATAGCGACCTTAGAGCCTTGCCATCTCTTGTTGCGGCTGTGTCAAAGAAAATAGTCAGCATCTTGGCTCTTTTGGTGAAATAAAATGCATGATTAAAACTGAAAAAGGTCCGCTCGTCAGTCGAACAACGGCGTATTAAGTGATGGATGTGAGCTGTCTGAGTCGTGATTTAGGTTTGGACCAAAAGGTATTATCCCCTGCATTTTTCCAGAGGAGCTGCCAATCATATCAGGGCCTCGGCAGTTAATTTCGCCTATCCTAATTATATACCCGGGTTTAATCCTCAAGATATGTTGAAGCGTCGCCCAGCCAACAGGCTACGCGTGATGCGTAACGCTCAATGTAAATCTGTGGTACAGGAGCCAGCAGTGGATGAACACCGCTCCTCAGGAGCTGAGAAAAGACGTGCCAATGGTTCACACTGCAAGAAATGTTCATCTCGGCATTTTTTTTGTTTTTAACTCTCCAAACATGAAAACCCAATTAATATGAGGAGATGGACAGAATCTTCCAGAACAGGTGTTCTTTTTGAAATAAATAGGAAAGGAAAGAAAGTCATTGTCAGCCTTGCAGAAATCTGATTCGAGAAACAGGTTGATGGTCATTGGAATCTCACTTCACTCGGTTTTTCTATTACTTCAGGAAAAAAAAAAAAAAAAAGCAGTGGGTTTAAGAGACTGTTGAAGGAAAGCAACTAGCAGGATCAATATTTTTGCAGTGGTGTCTGCATCTCTGAAGGAATGAAATGGGAATGACTGTGTTACTGTGGAAACCAACTTTCCCCTGCCTACACGATGTTGTTCATTCTCAAATACGCATCTTACAGCCCCGATATGTTTGCCGACATGATACAGATTGGAGAGCTCGTCGTAAAAGCACATACATTTACCCAAAGTCACCTCACAAGACATGGGCATCAACATTTTATGGATGACATGAACACTTGCAAGAAAGACTCATTCACGTTCATTTTTTTTTTTTTAAATGGGGGAAATATTGTCACTTACAGCAGTTGGTGACAGCAAAACTGTTCGCCACTTCCAGATTGTCAATGTGAGGCGTCAGTCTGAATTCAGAGGTGCCAAACTGAACCATTCCTATCCGAAATGCGCTGTACTCTTGATCCGCGCCCCTTGGAAACAGTCCCCCTGAAATCGACAGAAATAGGCTATCAATTAAATTTGCACAGTTTTCTATATAAAGACACATTTTCCACCAAATTTTCTCAGCATCTTATGTACAAATTCGTTGCTTTTCAGCCAATTCAGTTCTTTTTTTTTCTTTTGGATACCTACCAATTTGAACACTGGGCGAGCCTCCAAGCGCGCATCCCCATAAAACCAGCAGAACAGAAACGGATAAATTCACTATCTTTTCCATGTCCACAGTTTAGGTGTCCACGTCCACCACAGGACTCTGATATTCCTCGTTCTCTACTTGGATGTTAGATCCGACACATATTGGAGAGCTTCAGTCTTGGGGAGAAAATAAAAAAAAAAATTCAGCAGCAAAGGACCGTTTTTCTGCAGGTGCCTCGCAGTGAAAGGACACCAGCAGTGAAGGAATGGTCGTTTGCTGTCTCTACTTCCGCTCCCCTCCTGCCGGCAGCTGATACCTCCTCCTCCAAACGCACAGGGACACTGCGCGTCTCCGTTCGGCTCACCAGAGATCCTTTCAGCATCACACCCACAAGTGAGGAATGTTAATGAGAAGACGGACAGAGACGAAAAGAGCCGAGTGGCAACCACTTGGCGACAAGAGTGCACTTCACACATCGAGCTACAATGGGAATAAAACCTCTGGTTTAGAAGATGATATCATGTTTGCTTTGTTTTATACGTGTTGAGCTTTAATTAGAACACTTGTTGATTTATACCATAAATACCATTATAGGGTCACTGTATGTGTGCAGGTTATTTTTTGATGGTTGCTAATATGAAGCACACCCTAAAAAGGTCAATCTGTTTAATTTAATTTAATTTGTTTATTTTTTGGGTTAAGCTCACTTAAAGGATTACCAACCCACCCAACACACCTATAACTTCCTGCTGCCATTGGAGTCACTTAAGTCAATATTACAATAAACAGACTTAAATGTGACTAGATAGCATAGCATCTTATCCTTTACACTCCAGCAACAAAATAGCATATCTACTAGGCCTACTGCGTCTAGTTGTTACACACTGACTGTATAAAACTCAAATATTTTGTAAATAGTTTATACATTTAAGGCACTTTTCTGATGCTCCTGCAGAATTCATTGGGGCTGCAACTTCCAGTTATTTTAATAATTGATTATCGTAAGCTACAGTTATTTGTTCTTAGATTAATGACTTACAGTTTACAGAATGTCAGAAAATGAAAGATTCCCAAGATGACACGTTCATAATATTGAACAGAGTGGATGAAATCAACGAATGGAGGAACTGGAACAGGAGCATTCTTTTCTGCTTGAAAGAGGACAATTATCAAAATTAATGTTATGTCGATTAACAAACCCATTAGCAGTTTAAGCTGTGCAGTGAGCAGGCAAATAAAGGTCGCTTAAGATTACTTTCCGAGGTCAAATGGATTGTGAACATAATATGGCTCTGACAGACTTATGACCTTAAAATGGGTTGAAGGCATCCATTGGAACCACACGGCAGCAGCAGCAGCAGCAGAAGCGGCAGCTGTTTATCGGGCACATGAAAACATACCACCGTATTTGGCATTTGAAGACTGAAGGCGAGTCCAAATGTATCATTTATGCAGCCATATTGAGGATTTACTTCTACAGTTTAATTCAGAACGGTGGTTGTAACCGTTTGGAAAACGGAAAATAATTTCTCCTCTCATAGTTCCCGAATGCACATTACTGAAGATATCTGCAGCCTTATAAGAACTGTTGTTAACAAAATATCAGACAAGCAGCAATTTTGCAGAAATTTGAATTTCTGTCTTCAAAAGTGTTTTCAGTCACTTGAAAACAAGTCTCCTCTAAGCCATGTTAAAGGCCAACATTTCATACCAAGAAAACTGATCAAGTGCATCAGCTGGACGCCATCACTCATGCCCTCCAGGAATAACCATCAAATGAATCTCCTCTTTAACTTTGATGTAACACTTATTTCGCCCTCTGCATACAAATCCAATGCAAATCTATGGCTGGTTGGCATTTTGAACAGGGTTAAATGGAAGAGAGCTGCCTCATAACCAACAAGAAATAAATGACATGCATGTCCCCTGGTTTTATGATATGCACGTCTCAGCCTGCGCAGATGTATATTAGTCATAAGTGCGAGATAGCAGTCTGGGAGCGAACTAATGACACTCGAGTGGGAGCTGAGGGTGGTGGCAGTTAGAAGCAACAGTGTCAGGTTTCAGCACCATGGACAGCACGTCACATAACACTGGCTTCTTTACAGAGGATCCTTCAGATCCACGAGTACCTACAAGGGTGGAAATCTAAAGGAGATTGCCAGTTTATAACTCGGGTCCTATTGTCTTGCTTTTGTCCAGCATTTCTATTGGATATTACACTGTACTTACCTAAGTAACTGAAATCAGGGACCACAGTGACAAAGAGCTGTGTGACAGCAACACAGTGAGATCAGACAAACAAGCAAGGCAAACAGGCCAACAGGTTTGGGAGATTATCGAAAATACTTTATTTGTTATTAAAACTTTATTTTAACTTTATTAAAACTGAATAAAAAGATGACAATGACAGCTTCCAAATTATCACCGTTAATTCTTACTTTCACAGGAAAATAGTAAGTTAGAATTAGAGGTACAAAATGCATCTGCTATGCTTTATTTCACAAATCTGTAGTAGTTATATATATGGCAACATAAGACAAAAACAATAATAATTGATAGAAAAATTCGATTTAAATATTGATAAACTCTATTTGAAGCATGGGCAATACGCGACATTACTTTTTTCCAACTGAAACTACAAAAAAAATGAGACTACCTGCTGCACTCTACATGAACTGAGCACCCATATCTTTGCTTTCTGGTACCATTCTTATTGGAAATCCTCCTCATGGCAGAGTAAATTGTGTGTTCAGCAGCGTGTGTTTTACAGACTCTACCATGTTTAATCTGTCTGACCTTGTCTGGACGTTCTGCCATGCATGGATTCACTCTGCCGTTGCAAGACTGATGTGTAATTTCAGTTTGATTATCTTACGGCACATTCTGCGATGTACTGAATTTGCAGGCCGCGATATAATAAACTGTCACAATGTTGAAGAGCATTCTGATGAGTTTTCGGGAGTGAAATGAGGGTAACTCAAAATCAAATTATGAACCCGCTGGCTGCGCGAGTGTGTTTACCTTTTAGCCGATTTACACAAATAAACCACACAAGCGAGAGGGGAATTTTACACATGCTAATGAAAACAGCTTGAAGAGGATCCAACGTTCTGGTAAAACCAAGTCAGTGACCTTTTGAGAAATGTTTAACCACTCAGGTTTGTACATCCCAGGAATCCTGTGTGACTGCTTCCTATAAAGCATTTACATTTGCATGTAGTTAGTGCTCTTAGAGGGATTTACAATGGACATTTAAGTGTCTCACTCAAGGGTACTGCAACAAGACACTTAGCTTATGAAAAGCAAAAACTGGCTGTTATTGTGTGGCTGTTGACACGTGTGCTTTCAGTAACAGAATGCATATTTTAATAATTTACTTGCTGTCATCTCTACAAGTATTCTTTGGAAGTCCATCGGGAGCCTAAAAAGAGCCTTCCAAGTTTACACGAACCTTAAAAAAGGAGTCTGTAGAGAATCTCATTCATTTATCAAAATAAAGTGAAATTAGGTGAATACTCAGTCCACATGGATGCAAGAAAACAGAACAGCGTGAAGTATGAATGCATGGGTTCCATCATATGAGTTGGTTAGAAATTTTCAAGTAGCTGTGTCATCAAATTTCTTGATTGTCGTCTTCCTTTTCCACACAGCTGGGTCCTGCAATAGCATGTACTGAGCAGGAAGCTGGGAGATACTGAATTTCAAAATTGTGTCCACTCAAACACTGACTGTGCTGCCACACATTTACAGGCACTCACGTTTAACAAATACATGTCCCACCCAGCTGAGCTGCATTCTTCTCTGAGCTGAGAGCGTTATCCTTCAAGCCACTGTGCTGCTCTCCAGTCTGCTCTTAGTCTTTAACTATGTCATGTTGCGTCAAAAATTCAACACACATCTCCGTCAAGACAAACAGAATGACAACTCAAAATTGGACAATCCAACAATTGGAAAAATGTGTGCAGGAATGCAGGGTATAGTACGTATATAGTACCTGATATATATATATATTACAGGAAATAATGCACATCATGCATTAAAGATTAATGCATTTGCCCTACTCTAATTTGATCGTTCAATGCACATTTTGTTCTATTACATGTACAGTAGATGTTACACAGCAACATTTGTGTTATCTCAGGCAGAAAACTGATGCTAAGTGCTATTAAACAGCTGAGCACACACGCACAAAACAACAAAATGCATTTAAAAAGGAGCATATTATGACTTCTACAGCCAGTACAAACTCATACAGCACAGATCAACAGAACAAAGGACATCAGCAAACATGTCTGATCATGGACATTAGCCACGTTCACGGGAATTTTTGTTTGGTTTTTTTGGGGGGGAATAGGTATTCACACATTTGTAGCTGATATGAGGGACTGTAACTGGAAGTTCTGCCTACAGTTTTGGAGAAACAAATGCAGCACAACACACCAAAAATGTTGTCAAAAAGTTTGACAAGGCTATTGTGTTCCTCTATGTTGAGGAGTTGCAGTTGATCAGGAAAGTGAAAGCAGCAATGCTTCTTTGACCTACTGCTGCTGCTGCTGCTGACAGGACAGTGTCTTAGAGGCTGATTGAGCATGCGGTGACGAGGTGATGTGAATACACAACAAGGCCTTTGGACACACAAAAGTTGCTAAGCCAAGCATATACTGCCATCAGAACAGTTCTGGGGAGTTAAAAACCTGCAGGGATCGGTCCCAAGGTCAGAAAGAGTGCTGAGACTGGACGCTTTGACTGCATCTGCTTATGTCAATATCATTCAATCTGTACCAGTGACGCACTGAGCTCCTTTTATATTTGTTCTATAAAACACTTTTTCAGCCTTGGCTCAGATGAGAGGTTCAAAACTGATAACATGAACCCATTCAATCCTTATGACTCATATCAAAGTAATACCTTTTCGAGGGTGTTGTTAAGGGAAGATATTTACATTCATGTGCATATAGAGTTTTAAGACTGCAAAAACTTTAATTGTGTAATGGGTTCCCGTATTAGTTATGAGTCATATTTAATTGTAAAAGAGCATGAAGTTAATCAAATGTGATTTTAAAACGTCAGCCAGCAGAATGTTTGTCCTCAAACTGGGCTCCCAGGTCTAAAAGCATGCAAATGTGAAGATGTGTTGCACCGTTAAACAGCATTCAGGAAACTATTCGCTCATCAAAAAGCATAATAGTTTCCAGCTGTCTGCATTCTGTATTTCATCTCTTACATCTATTTTTAGTTCCCTCGTTCTCACACTAATGATGCATCCTCATGAACCCTGTGCTGCTTGTGCAGTTTTCACGTTTAGAGCTGAGCAGTCACTTAAAACCTGAAAACCCATTCAAAATATCAATTTTAAAACAGCTGAATAAAAATAGTGACGCTGTTTTCAATTCTTCAATTCTTGATCATAGTTTTGCAACCCAGCTCCTCCTTTTATGTCTGACTTATGATGTGTCTGACTTAATCAGTGTCACTTCTGTTGTCATTGATGCCTGCTCTGTTCTCTACGGGGTCTTGCTGCTGCTGGTGTCCCTGCCTCAGCCTTTCCATGGATGCACATGGAAGGACAGGGAAGTCCCAGAACAGAGCCATACTGCTAAATGTAACTACTCCCTTGTAAATAAAGTTTCTTTGACTAAAGTGGTCCTGACAGAATTAGAATTTATAGAAGAAGGAGACATTATTGTTGGTATATATTGGTCTATTATTGTTCATTTTTTTTCTATTTCTCTTCTTCTACTATCATCTCTCCTCTATTTCACCTTCACCATTTCATCACTCAGTCTCTCTTCACTCTCTCTCTCTGTTTTCGGCTGAACTAACTTGTAATGAAGGGACCCCACGGTCACAGCTATCTTAAAGATTGGTTCAGTCTGGCTGGAACTAACTTCTCGCCATCTCGACCTCTTACAGAAAATGGCATCCTCCACACTTTCCAGACTTCCACATTTTGAGCCCTGCCAAAAATCATCTGCCACCAGACAGCCACCGTGCCACAAAGGTGGAAAATTGTGGGACGAAGGTGGAAAATTTGTGGCTGATCTGAAACCCCACTGTGGCCCATCGCAAAATAGCCTATTATGTCTGAAGTTTTTGATAAAACCATGAAACTTCCCTCATTGCTTACAAATATGACAGTGAGTAAACAAACAGACCAGCTAACAGTGACAGATATATACACGTTGTACTGTAGATGTCACTGGACCGTAGATATTGATGGTAGGTGTGATGCTGCTTATCATCAATCATTATTCTATTGAAATAAAACCTGGATTCTATCATATGAAAAAATGGTAGAAAATGATTTAAAACACTGATAACAACATTACATTGGGTGGAAATGCTGTTTGTTTAGATAAGGATATCAATGTTTACTGTGCGAGCATTTGTCTTTAAGTCTAGAACAAGGTTGTAAAAGCACAACACTGATGTGTGAAAGCCTTGTTCACAGTAAATGAGCTTCCGATAGGCCCTGTGGCCTCTCCTCCCCCGCTGTTCCTCCACTAATCATTGCCTGACTGTCATGGTAGTTTTCTTGGTGGCCCGCGTGGCAGCCTGGTGAGAGGTCATGTTGGATTAGAAAGCACCCTGTGTGATATAGGTTACCGCACTGAGCTACTAGCAGGGTGCTGGGGTGGAGACACACAGACACGCAAACACACACACACACACACACACACAAAGAGACACATGAGTCACACCACTGACATGAGCCGTCTTTGATATCTACTGTCCTGGTGCTGTGGATTGTTTCATTGCATCGTTGATGATCCACTAGCTGATGTTAAATGTTTGTTGCAGATAACAGCCTCAGAAAACAACCAGGAATGTAAAAAGATTTGAAAGAATGTATATCTACTAACATGCTAAACATTACGTAATATCTTCTAAAGGTTTTGGACATGAATAATTTCATGTCGTTTCACCACAATTCTGGTTTATGCACCAAAATGGAAAAAAAACTGTATCTTAGAATGAAGTGGAAATCAGACTCCTTATTCCTTTGCCCTGTGCCATTATCATACTCACACACCACCTGGCACTACACCTTGTTTTTTGTTTCTCCCAGGAGAGCGTTTTGTCTTAATATCTTAACAAATATAGATCTGGCCATTGGAGGGCACTGCAATGCATAATCTCCCTCATTTGAGATTGAGCCAGAGCCCCAGTGAGTCTTCACAACAGTCAAAATTAAATACAATAAATAATTATTTTTTTTCCCATTAATCTGTGAAAACACATGTTTCTCTTCATGACTCATGTTTCATCTCTTGTTTTAGTAGCCTAGTTTCAGTCTAACTCCCATTCTGCATGTCAGGCAGGTGTTTCTAGTGACAGACAAAAATTCTTTCCCACGTCTGTAACCATGGCAGCCGCAGAGAGAGTGAGAGAGAGAGGGAGAGAGTCTTGTTTTCTGATGTTGTGCAAACCAAAACAGCCACGACAGTTTTGCCCTCCTTCACATGAGCAATCCTTCATTAATATGACCCTGTTGTCATGACATAAGGTCAGCATCTATCTTGCTTCATTAAGCCAAAGACAGATTTCATATGAGAAGTCTTGCAATGATGGTCAGGGGTCATATTCCAAGCAGGTTTGCATGAATAATGAATGTCTGGTATGGCAAATTAGGAGAGGTCAAGCCTCGCCGGAAGAAGCAGATGTGTTGCTGTGTGATGTGTGGGATGCATGTCGGCAGAGCAAAGACAAGATGCTGGAGATACAGACTATTTCCATCTACTGCGAGCGAGAAATACGGGATACATGTGACAAAACTGCAGGGTTGAGTCCGAATCCCCAGAAAAGGGAGGAAGCCACTCTCACTAATTACTCTCATATCTAAATAACATACAGCATTTAAGGATTCAAACATGTGTTCATCTTTTATCCCAGCAAATGGTGAAAATCATTTGATCATTTGTTTTTTATTTTTTAAACTTTGACTGTAAATTTCACAAACACATGGTCACAGCTCACGAGCGACCCATTTACACAGGTGGAAGATGTCAAACATTACATTAAAGGAGTGGCAGTGTCACATAACCTTCTGGACAGGAACATGGTGTTTCACTTATCTTCTCAAGAGCAAATCATTAGAATAATAAAATTTAATCAATACTATTTATATATACGTTTATAGAGTTTATCTTCATATACGTGCACATTTTAACATGCAAGGTAATTACAATGATACACTTTGCATTGAAGCTTAAATAAAATACTTTAACTCATCAAACTTGGCGGGAGCCTCCCACTTGGCAAGGGCAAAAAAAAAAAAAAAAAATTAAATAGCAATTTACAAATGCTCTTTTATAGATCTCTGCATCCATTCATCATTACACTTATATCTGCAATCCTGTATTAGCCTCTCAAGAACCATTATCAATAAATAAAGTATTTCAATACAAGATGCTATAATATTCATTTTAGGCAAATAAATATTAAATTATAATCATTTTAATACATGAATGAGTTAGCTATTTTCATGTGAAGATAAAGGTAATAATAATGATAATAATAATATATTGCAGTTTTATTTTCTTCTCAGCAATCATCTTATATGGCTGAGATTCACATTTTTCAATGTTCACTTTGGAATAAAACTTTTTGTATGTAATCAGATCAATAAAGACCTCATGGGAGTGGAGGGTTAATAATATAATCTCAAGATAATCACAAGTATATGGACCAATAAATCACATTGAAGAAGAGGAAGGAGAAAGGGAAGAGAGCTCGGGCGTACAGGTCGATTCTCTTAGCAGCAGAGGGGATGACTGGTTTCGGGGGAGGAGGCCTCTTGCTGTTCTTGGACTGGGATTTGCCGGCACCAGCACCAGTATCAATCGGCTTCCCGTAGCAGTCAAAGTTCGACAGTTCAAAGTCCCGTGGGAGCGAGCCCACGATGCTGAAGTCGTTGGTCCGCAGGTCTGATTTAGAGGTGCACACCTTCTTACAGCGGGTCTCCGCCACCTGCTTACAAGACAGCAACAAGACGGAAAACAGAATTGATTGTTAAATTCGAAAGCATTTCATTCCAAAAATGCATTTTTTATTTTTTATCTGAAACATACAAACCAAGATCAGGTTAGGCTAGCAGTCTGAATGTGCTGCTGGCAGCCCCTGAGGCAGTGTAACCACAGGTTTAGCAAGTGGTTGAACACTGAGCAGCACACTGGGATTGCTGTGCATAACATGCACCCTGACTA
The DNA here is from genome assembly GCA_037974645.1 of Hollardia meadi. NCBI lineage: Eukaryota > Metazoa > Chordata > Actinopteri > Tetraodontiformes > Triacanthodidae > Hollardia > Hollardia meadi. The sequence continues at coordinate 12,677,293 of JBBPCS010000204.1, read as the reverse complement.
CTAGCAAAGATTACTGCATCTTGCACACATTCACATCTGCCCCTCCTTCCCTCATTATTTACCCTGTGAATATACCAGCCCCTTTTCCCCGTCTATTGTGCTCCGTAGCCTTAACACTGGAGCCCTTGTCCTGCCTTCCAGTTTATAACACCTGCCTGCTCTCTGTTTGGTTTTGTTTGCCTTCGCTGATTCACCAACCTTTGCTCCAAAAACATAATCTGTTAAACATCTTTTCAATTTCACCTCATCTGTTTCCGAGTTTAGCTTTCGAGTCTGCACATCTGGGTTCTGAAATGTTACAGTTAATGGTAACGCCATAAATAATTCAACCACAAAATCAGGGCATTATGATGGTGCAAACTGAAACTCATATATTCCTACATCTTTTGTGTCTAAATGTATATCTGCTAAAGCTCTTTTTTACAGGTACAACACCATACTGCATCTCAGAACGCAGCAGTAATGTTGGCATTTATTTCTGACATGTACCTCACACCCACAACCACACACCTTTCACCCCCTCCCTCTCCTCTCTGTCTCTCCTGCAGGTATATCTTTGTATCTATCTACTGTGTGGCTGTACTGTATACATATGTGTACTGGATGGAGAGATGTATCCATACGTCAATACATACTGTATGTACACATACTACCACAACAGATGACACAGACACAGCCGGGCAGTCTATCTTTGTCCATTTGCAATGAATCCGTTTTTCAATCTTTCTGTCAAATGGGAAGCAGTTCGAAAGTTGGCTTCAATTAAAATTCACTGTAAAAATCACCCCAAAACTGCCCTGTAGAACAACATAGTTTTAGTTTCACTGGCAAGATAGCTGCAAGAATTTTGCTTCTCATCTATTGCAATAACAAATGTGGTAGTTTGTCCTTGGTTAACATCTCTGTCCTCCTTTCATAGAGTCCTTGTGAACAAAACTGTGCAAATCATCAGGTAAAGACACTCCCAACTCTATAGTCACACGTTGGCCAAAGGTTACAGGTTGTTCCACTGTCTCTCAACACTGTTTTAAACATAATAAAGTGCGTAGAACAGTAGCAATGATGTCACATCCTCGCTGCAGACAGGTTTCACCTTCACTGTGAGGGACATTTTAATAAGGATGTTTGGGATGCTTGGACTCCATTGAAAATAGACTAAACATTAAAAACCCGGTAAAGGAGCTGTTTGATCCTGAAGTTTGGACAGAACTCAAGCTAATACAAAAAAAAGCTACTGTTATTTGAAGAGAAAAAAAAAGAAAGATCTTTGGAGCCAAAATTAGATTTGATTTGCGCTCTACAATTCTGCCTTATACAGTATGGTCCTTCACTCATCTGGGGTCTTGTAGCCCCTCTACATTCTCCATGAGCGATCACAACGGACAACGAGTGCTGATAAGAATCAACAAAAATGTTACCCAAAAAAAATCCCGTTCATCAATTTCCCTGAAGGCCTGTGTGTTGAACAGGCTCTAATCAGACTATAGATGCTTACTCACTAAAGTCATTAAGCTCATTAAAGCTTCATTATTTTGATTTGGATTTGACAAGAAAACCCATTAAACCTCAACGGAATAATGTAATCCTCTCAAACCAAATGTGGTCTGGGGAAAAGTAGACCTAGAGGTAAATTAATTTCAATTAGGCGTACAATTGGAAGACCAGCGCAACATACTGCAAGCCTAATGTGCGTGTGGAGTGTCAGACTTGAGTCCTGACAGAGCTGCATTTACAGTATGTGTGTGTTAGCGAGAGACAGTGCCAGTTTTTAATGATTGGATTGTCCGGTTTTGCATTTAGATTAGATCTCTATGCCCGAGGATGTTGGATGGAGGAATTGTTGACAATCATGGGGCGAGATATTATCATGTCTGGTTTGATTAAGGATATACGGTGAACCCCTGTCATCCATGAATGGTGACACACACAAACACAATCAAGTTATCAAACCAGATGCACTGACATGCAAGGTGCTGACATGAAGCGGCGTCCCTCCGGTCCCGTTGACCGTGTTGTTCCTGGCAGCGGGGCTCTTTCCCGCAGCCTTCTCCTTGGATGCTATTTTGGCCTTCTCGGCCTCGATGCGTTTCGGGCTGTTGAGCATCACTTGAACCACAGCGTACTCCACCAGCGAGGCAAAACCAAACAGCAGGCAAGCAATGAGCCAGATGTCGATGGCCTTGACGTAGGACACTTTGGGCAACTCTGAAGCCAAGGAGGTGCACTCAGAGGACAGAGAGAGCACCGAGAGGATGCCTAAACAAAGAGTTAAGACAAGCAACCTTATCAGTCATCAAAGTGAGAGGAAGCTGAAAGTAAAAACTTTCCACTTTCTATGATTAATGTCTTTTACACTTCCTAATTCTATCCTGCATTTGTTTGATTTTATTGCTTCTACTGTACCTACATTTTGGTATTGATACGTAAACAGTACATTTTTATAACATGCTTTGAGGAATATAAAGTTCAGTTTCTACAAAAGCCTTTAGTCATTTAACAATTTAGCAATTTTTTCTAAAAGCAAGCAGCCATATCAGAACTTTTTTCTTTTTAATGTCTAAAATTATGACTTAAAGGTGCAATGTGTAAGACAGTTGATTATTGAGTCTCATTCCCAGGTCGTCAAATACTGAGGCTTTGGGTTGGTGGCCAACATCTTACACACTGCAGCTTTAAATCTACTTATGTGATTAAAGAAGAAGTAAAACAAGACAACAAATCTGATCAGGCAACTTCTGGTGATCGTTTGATATTTGGGGCTACGGGAACATTTTGATCTGTAACAAAAAGAAGCCCTGAGATTTGGTTATTCATGTGCACCTAAACATCATCGTCAACATACACCACTGACACAAGACAGCCCTTCTTGCATATAGCCTTCATGTTTGTTTCAACAGAGGAAATGATTTGATTCGACAAAACATAATTCTCTTCAAAGTGCAAAATACTGAACAACTGAATGCAACTTGAAATCCACGACTGCTCGTTTACCTCCTATACTAGGACATCTACAAGAGCTCAGACAGCCTAGTTATTTTAAGATTGTTTTTATCTCTGATAAAAGGATTACAGGTTAGACATTCCTCCTGCACAGCAGCACTCTTTCAGATCACTGCAGGAAGAATTACAACTCTTTAGAGGGTATTATAAACAGCAATGAAGGGCTTCACTCCCCTCCTCTTATTGTAATGATTCTTAAGAGAGATAACAAAAACAATGTGATGACCGATGGGTTTTGCCTCCAGGTCTCATTATAGTTGCTCATCAAGGGAGGGTTCATACAGGGTTCAGGATTTCTAATCAAACTGCTTCTTCCTCACAGGAACAATCTGTTAAACAGAACAACCTGGAAGACCACCTACAACAATCCATGAACTGAGAAACACATGAAAGGTGGAGAGACTAAAATAGCTTTGTTTGTCTGGGTCCCCAATGATCGGCTGCATGTACAAAACAAACCTGGCCTTTGAATCTTACAAAAGAAAACCATGTACAACAACATATATTTTTGTAATGCAACAGTACACCATTTAAAAAAATTTTTTTTTTTTACATAAGCTCACATCCACTATGTGGAAAGAATGCGAAAGAGTGCGAACACATGAAAACACGCACACACAAAAAAGCACAGTTAAATGAACACATAGTTGCACATGCCCGTGGACACACACACACACACACACAGCACAGAGCAATAAATGAGAGTAGTCCCACACCTGGGTGTTGACTGACCTGTACTGATCCCATTTAGAGAGAAGTCAGAAGAGGCTTCCAGGAGGAGGTGGAGTGATGATGGGATGAAAGTGGTGATAAACAACTGGAGGGAGGATGGAGAAAAGGAGGCAATGGACGACTGGATTGGGATAACAATGGTTTATCTTATCCATGCAGCCCTGCACACAAAGGTGCCCATGTGATACTGTATGTGGGTGACACTGATATATTACACACAAGTTGAATTATGGTGGAGGAGGAAAAAGTAAGGAGTGGAACGGACATTTTTGTTTTAATAAGCTTTGTCTCAATTGCTAATATTGAATGTTAATTCTACCATGTGCAGTGTGATCTTGTGTGGGAAAAATATTGATGTATATAATTTACATAAAGACAAATATATGTAGAATAAAGAGAGACCATGGCCACTAATTAATTCTCCTGGAGATATTTTTTTAAACAATATGATGGCTAACCAGAAGGGCGCTGCCACATACCTCCACCATGTTATTGTTAAGGCATTCCTGAGGTATTGCATTCACAAGAATGGGACAAATGGACGGACAACTCGGAAACATAATGCCACTGTCCACATCTATCACCTGCGTGGAGGCATAAAAATCTCCAGGACATGAAAATCTAGCTGATATCGTTTGTAAGTAAAATGGAGACAAAGCACAGTAGCGACCAGCTAGTTGCTTACTGTTTCTGTCCACAGTTTGGTGCTGAGCAGGTGGTGAACAGTGGTTCTTTAGAACTTCATTGCTGGAAACAGTTACCTGCTGCAGCTGAAAATATACGAGCGATGAGAGTGAACCGTTTGCATAATCACGTTTTCACATTGACAATTGATATAAAAATCTGGTATAAAACTATTAATTACACCACTTTACATTCTAAAAAATAATAATAATATTAGTTATGTTGTTAAAGCTATATTCTCTGTTAGAATTAGTAAGAAAAAATTGCTGTGTTTTATTTTGATGAGAAGTCATCAAAATTGAATCGACGAGAATCCAATTTTGGGACATGGCTTATTGATTTTGTTGATGACATCCAATACTTTGTTTGGTGACTTAGAAAAATAAGAAAATGGTGAACGATAAAGATGTGATGAGAAAAGTGTGCTTTAATAAAATGAGGAAACAACGTATGAACCAAGTCTGAGAGTTCCTTTCCCTTTTCCATCACGCTCAGTGAAACTAGGACTGTGCCAACAACCAACGCTGTAAGCAAGACGCACAATAGAGATTGCTCCCTTGTATTTTTTTCTGTGATTTACTTAAACAAAAGCACAAAATAAATCAAGCACTACCAAGACTGAACCATTATTGCATCCCCTTGTGTCTCAGGCTAATAGTCAAGTAATATAGCTAGACCTTCTTCAGGCTGGAGATAACATGTGCTTCTCTGGTTTGTGAACACAACCCTTTAGTAATTTGGTTAATAGGGATCAGGTGTGCCTCATTGGCCAGTTGAGTGTTTCCAGGATTTACTGTGTGCTGGAAAACCCTTTGCAGCCCACACTGATTAACCTGTGGATTCACAGCAAACGGTAAAGCCTGTACCCTTTTGTGACCATTAATTAAACCGTGCGCCGTATATACAGCATGTTTTCAAACTGGGTAGCCAAAATTTACTAAATGTTGTCAAAGTTTGGACAGACATTGCATCACAGTTTAACAGGAGAAGCTAAATTTTAGACGTTCAGGTCATTTGATGTGACTGTGTGAATTTATTAGTCATGGGTTAAATCCTTGTCTCCCAAATGACTAAAAACTATTGTACATGTTCAAAGACCAACTAGCAACAAGTGCAGTTATTTCACTTAAACACAGGCTCTGGCTTAATATCCTGCACTAGATGAGTCGCTCTTACTTACCTGAAGCACCACTGCAGTGGGTCCCATCTGTCAATTACAGCTATATGTAGTGATTTATCACATAGAGAACAACACTGGACAGGGCACCATGCTTGAAAGATAAAGTCCTTCATGGTGTCAAAGTGATTGATGGTGTCATGATGGAGATGATTGGGGCCATAATGTCAGTGATCCCTAAAATAGACATAAATCCTTTACAGAGGTTTGTATTTGATCCACCATGATATTTTCCCCATGGCCTTTTACACTTAATTACCTCAATAATATAAACACTCTCATCCAACCCTCTTTTTGATCCGATCTACCATGCTGTCAACCCTGCTGTAACAACACAATAAATATTCACAGATCATGTGTATCTGTAAACGTTAGTGGAAGATGGCAGAATTGATCAAATAATCCGTACCCAAAGGGACCCTGGCGGCACTTGCGTCAGGGTTGATCCAGAAGGACAGCCAGGAGAGGACTACAATGAGCAGCGTGGGGGCGTAAACACCCATCATGTAGAAGCCAACCTGTCGCCTTAGGGTGAAGATAACCTCTACACAAGTGTAGTACCCTGCATGCAGAAGGAGACAACAGTCAAATATGTTCAAATGGCACTGGATACTGTCTTCACACACAAGGTATTTGTGTTCCAATTTAGAGTCTGGATCCTTTAAAAGACCACACACATGAGCGGAGGGTCTTTATAGGAACTGAAGGCCAGACTGAAGCTGCTGAAGTGAAAAGAGATGCAAGCACACATTGTATTGCTCCTTTTAAATGAACTGAATTCATTGTATCAGTGATCATAATGAATTTTGTAGTTCTTTTCACCAAGTGCGGGGTATCAACAATCAGCTGCTCAGAAATGACAGCATGACAGCACTGTACCATCTTTGTCATTTCAAATCTGTTGTCCCATTGTGACTTACTTGGTCTACAAATGTGATTTTAAGAGGATCCAGCCCGTGGTAAGAGAAATGGCCCTTTACCGACTTGGTCTATGGAAGCTTTGTTAGGCATTTAAAGGGAAGCTAAGAAATGGGTTACGTCGTGTATCTGATCTGCATCCTTTTGCCTGAGCACGAAGCAAAGCACAGCTGCGCACGTCATTAATAATGGAGAAAAGAAAAGAAGACTTTCTCATCTTTTTAAAGCTGAAACCTTTTTGAGGACTCCTAAACCTGTCCTCTGAAGTTCCCATTTTGAGTGGATATGAATCCTGTTTTCAGAAGGTTATCGTTCGTCACAGTACAGCATTAATTTCCATTTATAAAAGTATCAATTTGAACCGATCCATCTCTCCTGGATATTCCAACAGCAGTGTTGCGTTACTGCTCTTTCAGGCTGGTCAGTAGGTCCAATGGGATGGTCGAGTGGATGGGCTGAAGTAATATTTAACTAGCCCGGGGGATCTCTGGGTGAGCTTTACGCAGCACATAACGGCTGCCTGTGGTGCAGAGCAGGCTCGAACCACTCGTACACAGAGGTGATCTTTGTGTCTAACCAGGTTGCCATGGCGACCCGTTAAAAGGCTGACTCATTGCCAGCAGTGCGCCTCCAAAGTGCGAGGCGCACTGAGGTCATACCAGCTCTGTTGGCTGATAGAGATTTTCCATTTCACTGCGAACGTCGTTTTGTACTCACATTGGTCTGAATACACGTATGGCACAGTACCAGGAGTACTTCTTTATGGGTTTTCTTCTATTTTATTATAAGAGTACTCTGCCCTGCCAGAGTCCTGGGAAAAAGGTCAGGGCGACATGTTGTACATTAGTCTGAGTATGTTAGAGTTCATCCTGACTGCTCCAGCCAAGTCAGATTTTCTATTTAAAGAGTGACTTGTGCTTCCTGACAGTCCAACAAGAGACAATGGAAAAGTAATGGATGAGCTCAAATGGACAGGTGAAGCACACCTGAATGGGATAGAAACATAATCACTGAAATGAGTTCAACCTGTTGTTTTCCTGCTCTGAGGGGTCCAAATATCTGCCATAAAAAAAGTCTATACTTTTAGTCTCTTGTTGTGTGCTGTGCTTTTTTTTTCATTCTGGTAATTATCAGTCAGGAGCACAGAGTGACAGTAATTTCTGTAATTGACTTATTAGTCACTTAACCTGATTTCAGTGGCCTGTAGGATCACAGAACGTATTTTCACAGGGCAGAAAAGTTCCTTATCCTTCCAATATTTTAGGCTATTGAGGTGTTGAAATTTAATTTCCTTGAAACCAATAAAAGCAGGATGATTGAGGTGTAATAATCCCTCTGAAAGATGGTCTCACAGTATTACCTTTGGTCAGATAAGAATATGCTATTGAAGCTTGCTCGCTGCTGCTCTGATCTGCTTAGATTTAATCTTTCATTCAACTGAACACCCAACTAACCTTACCTAAAAAGACCCACTAACCCCTCCTGATTCCTCTGAATAGGAACCTGTAACACAGCTTGTATGATGACTACAGCCAGAAGGACACAACTGGCCCCTACGCAACTCAGACAGAATTGATGTACAGTAAAAAATTTAGTAGTTAGTTATTACCGTGACCAACGACAACTGCCATTTCTGAGATGTCATGTCATAATAATCAGGGCAAGCACCAGGCATATAAACATACTTTTGGGGGTCTACATTTAAGGACAACATAGCTTTGAGCCTACCCAGAAAATATTCTCATTTTAGAGAGAATTATAAATGAACGGATGAAAGCAAAGCCCAAAGATGAATAGCACTGAAAGCACTCAAAACCTTGTGAAGCTTAAAAAACTTTGTGGTCGATGGAAACGCTCTAACTGGTTCAAAATATTTCACTCTGCTTCAAATAATCAGGTTCTATTGAATGAGTAATGCTGAATTCAAAAGGGGGGACCTATAGCTACTCCTGGCTAATACTGGCTGGTACTTTCCTTAATGAGCATTTTAACTTGCTGTATAAAAAGATGTCATATAAAATGGCAGTACCTGTTCCTGAATAGAATTTGGTGCAGTTCCCATAATCAATATCTTCTTGTCTGATATCAAACTGTGGCAGAGCGATGGCGTCCATTTGCACCGGGTCTCCTGTCTGCCACATAAACTGCAGGTCGTCTGTGGTGTAGCCGACTGGATGAAAGACGTACAAAAGGCAGACCAAAGTGAGACACTCCTCCACACAAATACACATGCTGAAACCACATTAGTGTGTCCAAAATGCATAGCACTGTGTAAACCCACAACACATGTTTGCATGTTAAGCACACTCACAAAAAGAAAACTACAATCAAGAATACAGAAATATAATATAAATGCACACTAGCAGAAAGCAGTACGTCTCAGCTGTTGGGTTTGGTATTAGAGGGAAATCGCTTGAAGTTATTTTGTTTATTCAGGTCTAAACTGCTTGTTAACAAGACGCAATAACCACAGTCTAGCTCAATTAGCTGTGAGACTCTCACAACAACCTTAAAGTATGATGATTTATTCCACTTCTCTGAGTGCTCGCCATTTAAATTGGCTTCTAAACACAAGCAAGAAGCTCATTTACCCCCCCTGCCCCACCCAAAAAAAAAAAATTTAAAAAAAAATTCCCAACTCATAAATACTGTAACTACAAAATACCAGATGTCTTAACGTCCAACTGAAATCACATTTAGTCATCCCTTTTTGAGGTCGAAAAAATCATGTCGATATGTTTTTTTAAACATGTTAATAGTTTTGTATTAAAAGGAAGAAAAGAGATCTTTGTGGAAATATCAGACATGTTTTCTTCTCTCTTTGTCTGTGTTTGCAGTAAAGCTAATGTGGGCTAATGTGTTGTTTTGTGTCGCAGGCTGCTGTCTGGCTCAGTGTGACCTTCTGCTCTACCTATAACAGAATGCTGATTGTACTGCTTTATGCTAAATTTGATTGGTTTTTATCAACCATCATTTACCAATAAACCCTGTTTGCATGTGGAATGTTCCAAACAGGTGTTTTATGAGCATTCCACAACTTCCCCAGTCTTTTGATGCACCTGTCCCAAGTCGTTCGAAAACATGTTGCTGGTATCGCATTAAGAATAAGTATATATTTACATAAATTAATGAATACGATGAGGTAAAACATGAGGTTTTATACAGCCTCCAAACTTTTTGGGATCTGGGTTGTAAAATAGAGATGACTGCTTTTGGGTTTCTGGGTTGTTGTTTTTTTTCCCTCAAAGGAGAACACAGGACAAGTGCTTTACAGAGCAGATATGTATTTATGCTGTAGCCGACAAAAAAGGAACTTAATTCCAGTTGATGAGGTGATTTAAGGCGATATTATTTCAGAAATACTCACAGCTTTCAAGTTGCATTTTACACCTCTGTGTGTCCATAGGGAATAATGTCAAATCCAGCGGACAAGAAAGGGTGACTGACAACCTGAAAGAAGATGAAGAAAATTCTGTTCATTTTTGCATTACACCCTGCTTTTGTCGTCCTCTTATATCCCATTACATTCACACAGAAGCCTTGTTTGCATGACAATACTATTGTCTTGAAATCTCTTAAATGTCTCTTTTTGGAGAGATGCATTTGCATGGGATCAACCACATACGCTACACTCGAAATCACAGGCAACTTCACCAGGATTATCTCTAGAGTCGACTGAAACCTCACACAGCAGAGTGCAGCTTTATACTATAATATAAAATATTATTTTGGAATATTTGCAAATAAGAGAAAAAAACAGCATTCCCTGACTGAGATGCTAAGTAAGGACTAAAATAAACATTGCAGATTTTCGGTGCATTAAGAACACAAATGATAAATTATTACATTTTCACCTTAGGGTCTCCAGGTAATAGTCATATGCAAGTGGGCCTTTAATGGTATGATGTGTTTGTGTATTTCATTTGAGTAACGTTTCAGTGTGAGATGCACGCTGAAAGGTAAAAATCATTATTTAAATTTTTGACAACATATTTTTTGGAGTTTTATTAAGGTACACCAGCAGACACTCAAAATGACGTGACGTTTTCTTGTAACATTTACATAACTGCTTGAACAGCAATTAGAGGATATTTAATTAGGCTTTAGACTAAGTGTTATAATAAACCATTCCAAACATTATATTAGAGCTGGCAAAAGGACAAGTGTTATCTCTGGATGGTCTCCAATTTTGGCTGCAATTTCCCATCTTAGCAGAGAAGACATTGAAAAAAAATATATGGGTAAAATTCATTACCTCATACTGATGAGGACGTCTCCATTACGGAAGATGAAGAGGAGAATATTCTCTTGGGTGACGTCGTGAAAGTTGGCGCTCTTCTCGTTGGCGAAGAACAGGTCAGGTTTCCAGAGACATTTGAACATCTTGGGATCAACGGTGAGAGAATCGGACTTGAAGTCCTGCGGTAGCTTCAGCCTCGGGTCGTTCCAGCGCTGCCGCAGGAAGATGTTGACTCTGTAATCCTGTGAGGTACAACAACAGACAAGCTTAAACATGATGATTGTCTGTCTAATGTTAGCACTATTAGATTTAGCACAAGTCGGATGCTTTCAAAGGCATTAATGGCCGAGGAGCTCAGATGGACTGCAAAATAGTCGCTTTTTTTATTTTCATGACCTCTGGCCTCTGTCCCCTCTCCATAACACTGCAAGAGGTGTCTGAGGGGCGATCAAAACATTTTAACACACGCATACTGATGCTAATGGTTTAATATGTGGTTAAATATTAAGTGAGACTACAAAAGTGGGAATTTTCCTGTTAGTTAGCACCTTCCCTACACTGCTTTTCAAGACGGCAACACTTTTTTTTAGGATACAGCAGTCCCACCTTCTTGACAGGTTACCTTTTTTAAAAAAGATTTGTTTTAGCATTTTCTCACAGAAAACATTTCAAAAACTTCAACGGACCACTTCAGCGTGCTGAGTGACATTTCACAGCTGCAGCGATAACACTCAAATGTTATCAATACAGCTACATTTTGATACAGCAAAAACCTCATTAGAGAGCATATTAGTGGAAATTCCATTTTCTTGCTGGTGGGAAAGTGTCACTCAGTGAGGCTTTAGGATGTTTTTTTCTTCTTCTTGGAATCCCTCAAGCTGTTCTGGGATCAGGTGTTAGGAAGGACCATTAATGCTGAGTCTGAAGATGGATGACTTGTCAAATAAAGCCACCAAAATACCCACTGCGTGTGTGTGTTTGAGGGTTGTTGTGTGCTCCTGCGGAAGAAAGCAACTCTCACCTTCCATCCCTTAAGTGTTCCCACTTTTGATAATTATTGGTTGCCTTTTTGATGCAGTCGTACCTCATGTAAAGTCTGCTAAAAGCCAACATTTGTAACTGCTCCATGCATGAAAAATGGTGCAATTTTTCTCATATACTGAGAACATAATGGATTTCATGAAATCAACAGCAGGGCCTGTAACGGACCATGATAAAAAAAAATATTTCACCATGATAAAATGAGAAAAACTGGAACTTAATGTTAAACTACCACAATGGAAATAATAACTGGAGTAAACATATGTACGGTGTTTTTCCTTTGGCAAATCATTCAGTCAAATTCAAGTCAATTATTGAAAAGAAACTCATCCCTTCAAACCATATAGTAAACATTGGATAAGGTATCCAAACATGCTTGTGCATTCATTCTGATGACATCAGTGGCCTATACTACAAAGCCGAATTTGTGGTTAGCGAGCTATGTTCGGGGTTAACTCTGGGTTTTCAGGGTTATGAAACTGGTTTACTTATTACCTGGGTGCATCACTTTGAGAACTTAAGCTGCACAGCTAACCTGCCGTAGAGCAGGCTATGTTCAGATAAACTCGTATAAAAGGAATTGACCACTCAATTCTCTGGAAACTGTCATTATCATTCATAGAATACCCCCATGCTCGGTGTGCCGATCATGAGAGGTGCACTCCTGTGTAGGAGGGCCGCCTCCTGTCTTCTTCATTTAAATTTCTTTCCTGTCAAAACCATGTCATTGTGACTTTATATAACGGTAACATCCTACAACAGAGACTGATCGAAGCACTAAAGCCTTGTACTAAAACTGTAAAACGCACGTCATCCACACAACACATCGATATAATGGAATACACAAGCTTATTTACAGACAGATCTACTCGTGGGGGCATTGATATCATAAGCTTAATTTACGCATTCACACAGTCGATGTTTTTTTGTTTTTTTTGTCAGCTGCAGCTGTGCTGCTTTTAGTCTGGATTATTTGTTTTACCTCTTCTTATTTGTCAAATCCTATAGTTTGCTCTTCGTTTGTAAAATCTGCTGCCAGTAGACTGTTCGCGATTGGTCATATGCAGCAAACACTGCCTCTTTCGTGTGAATGCGTTCATACATTGGGAAATCCTGGGTTGACTCATTGAGATGATAAGCAGTTTTATGTGACCGCTTAGCGCAATTGCGGATTAGTGAAGCCAGATAACAGAAAGATATCCTGGGTATGTTGAATTTGCTTTGTAGTGCCGGCCTTTGTTCACCCAGGTCAATTGCCTCTGAATTCCATTCCTGTTATTTAGTGTTATGGAGACCAACTTCTGTCCCAGGTAAATAACAAGAAAATAATATATACATTTAGCTGTTAGTGTTAACAGAAAATCTGTTAATTAGAAAATGTACATTAATTTTACAGCTGTTCCATTGATCTGTTTGGGTCCCATGGCCTACACTTCCAGGATTAGCCACTACAACAAGGAATGATCAAACCCCTCTCTGGGGTCTTGCTTTAAACTCAGTGATTGTTTCACTTACTAAACCTTGTTCAGTCGCTGAGGGACACAAGGCCACAACAAGCTCCACTGGATTTTATCCTTGGCATCCTGGGTTAAGTTTATCTTGGCTACTTGTCCGTTGTGCAAAGTCATTTTTGGCCTTTAAGGTGTTCTTCCATTTTTTCTGTGCCTGAGTTTATCTCAACACAACCTTCTGACCCTTGCCTCTATTTACAACACATGACCTAGCCATCGCTGTGACCTTATTTGGTCCTCGGCCTATTTTAAAACTGCACCACATATGTGTAATGTGACAAATGAAAACTATTCTACTTGTGAGCAGAGCAGATTTCAGCATAATCTTTTAAAACCTTTCTTTCATTTTTTTCCTTTCAAATTATAAATGTGTATTAACTGTTTTTTCTGGCAAAATATACTCCTACTGCACGGACACTATTTGGGCTACAGCCAGGTTTGACAATGACAGAGAGCCAACTGACCTACATGAGGTTTTATGCTTCATCTGTTCTTCATGAAAAGCACATTGGTTATGTGATTTCTTTTGTTTTTCGGTTTCAGCATTGATTCCCAAAAAAAAGTTAGGATGCTAAAATATAAATAAAACAGAATATACACATATACTCAATTAAAAAAAACACAAAGACAATACACTTTAACTGCAACAACTCAATTGGTGAGCAGGTTAATTGGTAACAACTATCAGTACCTGTGTAGGGGCATCCTCGAAAAGGCTCGGTCGTTCACAAGCAGGGATGGGCCGAGGTTCACAACTTTGTGAAACACATGATTGTATAAAGGATATCACCACAGGGGCTCAGGAACACTTTGTAAAAGCTGCTGTAAACACAGTTCATTTGCAAATCAAGTTTTACAAAGCGTCCAATTTCCTTTTGGAATCTTGGTTTTATCATAGAGTCAAGCGTCCTGCGACGCACTGTACTGGACTGTGTATTTAGTCACTTGTACTGCGATAGCACTATGAACAAGTCAAGTTTATGATCAGTTAGGACATTTTACACACCCTTTCCTCCAAAATAACACATACACTAACTTATTTTTCTGCAGACGCTTGTGCTATCTGTACAAATTCTGACTGTAATGGCACCTTAGTATTTTCCAATAAGTCAACCCCAATATGCTGCATGTGTTGAGTGTATAATTCTCATGTAAAACTAAATATCATATCGTATACATCAGGGATATACAATACAATACATTTACATGGATTGATCATAGGATTTATGATTGATGCATTGTAATTTGTTGTGGTACTTGCTGATGCACAGTGTCGATAAGGTTACAAGAAACCACATCGAAGTTTCTATCCTCTCATGCTTTCCAAATAGGTGGGAACTGTTACAAAAGCTCAGATAACACCATTTTATACACAGAGATCTAAGGATGGTTTTTCATTTCACCCAGCCGTAATGTGGTTTATTTACTTGCCAATGAACATTTTCAGAGGGAGAGCAGTGGTCACACTGTTGATACCTCACTTTGGAAAAAAGCCGTCATTTCTGCACAACCTAATTTTAGTTCTCAAGCAACAGCACGAATAGCAACTGCTGGCCTTTCCCCACACCTTTGTCTTTCTGAAAACCAGACAAGAAAATATATCTTCCCTCTTGCTCACTATCAAGCTGCCAGTATACGGGCATTCTGCATTCGAATCCTGAGAGATTTGGCACAAGCTCAAGCTGAGAGGTAAAAAAAAATAAAAATTAAAAGTCACACACACACAACAGCAATTTATTTATATCACAACATCAAATAAGTCACCCTCTCCTGATGTGCACAAGTGAAATTAGATGTTAACTATGCGGGTTGGTGTTCGGCTGAGGAAGGTGTAAATGATGAGAGAGAGAGTTTCTGGATCAAATATCCCACAGAGTGATAAACTGAGGGGGAGATGTGGCCAGCTGTCTTGTCTGTCGCCTCCTGGATTCATTTTGAACCTTCCTCACTTTCGTTGGGCCTTCAGGGAGAAGAGGGAAGACAGAATTTGCCATCTGGGAGTCCATCATCTCTCTGTCTCAGTCTTGGCTCTGACTTGTTCTTTCTCAATCTTTGCTTCTCTTGGCCTTAAAAGAGTTCCTTCAATTCTTCCCTCCTTCCCTTGCTCTCTTTCTCTCTCCTTCTATCCATTTCTTCTCTCTTTCTTTGTCTCATTCCTCTTCCTCTAACTTCCCCCTGCTCGGTTTCCTATCCCTGCCTCTTACTTTCCTTCTTTCTCATTTTGACTGGTTTTCTCTTCCTTCTCTCTTCCCTTCCCTATGTCCCTTTTCGCCTCTCTAACATCTTGACATACTTGCTTGCCCTTTCTCTCACATTCACTTTCTGCTTACTGTCCTATCTTCGTTTCTTCCTTTTGTCCTTGTCATATGTATTCTTCCTGTCTCTTTCCCCTCCGTCCTGCTCTTTCTCCCTTCTTTCTTTTCATTGTCCTTGATTTTTTTTTTCTGATTTTCTCTAATCCTTTTTTTTTTGTTCCCCCCTAATTTTCTTCTTTTCTTCCACCATCTGTGCACGCCAGTTGTATACTTTGATTTTTAAGAATTTGTGTCTGTAATTGGTCCTGATGTGAAACTTTCCACTAGAAGATTTTAGAAGTGAACATTCTCGACTGATCTGCAGCCAAAAGCCTTTTTGCAGAATAGATTTTCATGCAGCTCCAATTCCACAATATAGGATCTAAGGCTTTGTTCTGAATGTCACTCCTCATGAGATCAAGTAGGAAAACATTTGTCACAGCTTTGGACGGAGACGCTGTCCAGACCTGCAAAAGGATTCTGGGAGCACAAGTCAGGTCGACTTAACAGTGCCAGTATATTCACATTGTAAATGACATGGAATGTGCTAACAGCGTTGCATTTGAAAGCAGAATGACAGCTTTTGCAAACACACCACATTTTGACTTAATTTCAGTTCAGCATTGTTTGTGAAATAAATGATGTTTTATCAGATTTGGCTTAATGGTCCATCTTACTCCTTAGAGGTCCAATAAGCCTGACTGATTTGTGGGAATTGACATGTTGAAGTCTGGTTTTATTACTATGCTTTTAATTATACGGTAGGAATCTGGGTCTTCTATTGGAATAAAACTCTGCAGTTCATAAGTTCACGAGACAGAATCGAGTCAAACTGTGGATCCTGTCACTCGGTACGCCATTAATGTCAATTACTTTGTGACATGATTGAATATGAATATTTACTTAAAGAGACACTTAATGTTTATTGGCTCCTCCCAGCAGCTTTATATATAAAAACCACTGGTAAGCCAGTCTTGTTAGAAACCTTCAGGAATGTTCCATTATTGCTTCCTGATTAACGACTCAGACATAC
The DNA here is from genome assembly GCA_037974645.1 of Hollardia meadi. NCBI lineage: Eukaryota > Metazoa > Chordata > Actinopteri > Tetraodontiformes > Triacanthodidae > Hollardia > Hollardia meadi. The sequence continues at coordinate 12,660,663 of JBBPCS010000204.1, read as the reverse complement.
GACTCAGTGCCGTCCTTGAGTTGAATCTATTCACTAGCATTCAAACAACACTCCTTTCATCAGCAATTAAGCCATCAGACAAATGAGGCATGAAAGTCTTCATAATGATTCACTGCTAAATGGTCTGATACCGACTAAAAAGAAAAACAGGCTCATGCGTTCATCCTACAACTTGTATGTTGAAGCAGTTTTCAGCTGTGATTCACTGCTCCTGATTGACAGAAGTATTGATTATCAATACTGTCAGGCTAAAGTGGGGTTGAAGTGAATTCTTACCATGGTCGTCTCTTGGATGGAGCCAAAACTGTTGATGAATATGTTCACTTTATCTTCCACAGGAATTCCTGGATGTAGAAAGAGGGAAGAAGACATTGTAGTATTGAGTCCACTGAGTTTTACAGCTGCCTGGCAACAAGAGTGAGGTACCACTGTGCTTTTACAGTATGTTAGAGTAAGTGTCGGTATGCTTTGTAAAACCCTGTAAGACTTTATTTCTATATATTGTAGTCATTAAATTGTGTAACTGATCAGGATTTGGGAAAGATTGTTTCAATGCTCTCTCTCACCCCTCCCCCTGCAAATCTAACGCTGTAAACATACAGTATGCTGGAATTCCTCCACACTGCCTTTTGCATAAACTAATAAAATCCTTGATTATGCAGACTGCTCACCCTGCTTTAAATAATTGATTCCCTTTGAGGTGTTTATAGGACGCTCAGGAGTATCACAGGATAAATTATATCAAGCAATTCAAAAAATGAATGTGCATATTATGAAGGTGGCATATAGCTCATTATCTTCCATGCATCAATGCAACCAAGCCAACTAATTAATATGCAGGGAACACTTCTGGTGTTGGCTTAAAATTCTCTATATAGTCTATAAAAGCAGATCACCATTTTATAGGCCTTGGCAAATTCATGCACAAGGCACAGTTTAGTATGTAATTTGGGAGTTTATGACATGGATGTTAATGGACGGGGAGCTTTCAGCCCACCCTGAAATCAAGAGCAGATGTTTGGCCGTTGACTAGTCACGGGCAGTCGGAGAGGGGGGCTGATTCTGCTCATAGCACATCAAACACGGAGTCCCAGAAACAGCTCCTGCTGCCAAGTGCCAAAGGATGGAAACTAAGTGAGGATCTACCTGAAGACTGGTGAGACCATCCGTCACACGGAGAGGTCCCCAATTCCATCTTTGTTATTTTTATAGCTGTTTCTTGAGACTGTAGCCTGGTATTCTGTCCAGTGTGACATTTGCACTACACTATAAACACTATAAAGATCGATTGGTGGTGGACATTAAGAATGAAAAAAAAAAAGGGTTGCAGAATTTATAGGCAGAGATTTGCTTTGTTTCTGCAACACTTAAATGTTTCTAATTCATATTACTAAGTATTACAGTTAATGGAATATGAAGTAAGAGTTTTACCGTAGACTCAAATATGACACACAAAATTCACACAGTATGTTGTTTCTTTGGGATTTGAGACCTTTTGTAGTCACTCCCATGAGAGCCTGTGTGTGTCAATCAACACCATGTTGAATTACCTTTGAGGAAAGACAGTCAACCCGAGAACACCAACTTACTGTTACTGTGTTATAGAACATGTTATATATGCAGGTGTATCCATAACAGGAAATTAATTTCTATTCATGTTTCAAGCCTGCTGTTTTTCAAAGACCTGTTCCTGCACGTACATATTCATAGCATACTCATTTATTTAGTTGGCACGACAGCACTGCAGCAAAATTGTAAATTAAAAGCGGACAGAGACAGATGAAGAGGAAAAGAGACTTACCTTTGAAGTTGGGCCTTATTCTGGGATCATAGCTGATCAGTAACCTGTTCAAGATGTTACTGGTTGAATTTGTAGGGACTCTGGCCAGATCCTCGGATGACAGCTGTCTGCAAACAAAAAATACAGAGAGAGAACTGCAGGCACAATTACATTAGCAGGTCAAATTCCTGGCAGATGAATAGGGCAGATGCACAGTGACATCCACTTGTATTCTGTATACTTCACCTATAACCCGAGAGCTACCAGTTAATTAAAATAGCAAGTTGACATTTTTTCAACCTTCTACGACAATTACGCAACACCTTTTTGACTAAAAATCAGTGAAAATGTTTTATATTATTAAGCATCACATTTCTCACAAAACTACAATAAGAAGTCTGCAGCTGTGCAGTCATACTAGAGGCTCTGTGAGACTGTGCTTCTTTGTAGCTGTGACCCTTTTAGCTAGGTGCTACTGTCAGCATGCTCAAACCATTGACTGTATATAAAGATGGACAACGAGAACTGCCCGAAAGTGAAGCCAAAACATCTTGATCGCCCCCTGGTGGTAGGCTGCAGTATAGGTCATAAACTCCTCCCCCGCGGTGATATCAGGTAGGACATGAGCCAAGTTAAAACTCAAAGTACACCTCAAATAAATTTTTCCCAAAGATGTTTTCTGTCATTTTAGGTAGTTCTTATCACGCTGATGTATGTTCAAGTGTTCATTTTTCTGATCAGTTTGGTTTCAATTAGTTAATTAAAGTTATAAAAACAGGGTGAAACGTCATGATTGACAGCTGGGCCCTGCTCCCGTTTGGGCAGGCGGGTGTAAAGGCGGGAACTGGAGACCGCGGCTCCAGTGCCGGGTCGCTACTGACCAGACTCTGGCTGGCCGCGCCCGTATTCGGAATATTTTGGCCTCATTGTTGCACAATGGGAGGAAGTGAAGACGTGTCGTCCATCTTTATTTATGTCAATGGCTCATACGCGCACAATGACAATGCTAACATGCTGATGTTTAGTATGTTTCATGTTTACCATCTTAGTATGTTTATCATGCTTACATTTGTTAATTAGCACAAACCTAATACAGGATACATTACATATATTGTCTAATGATATTTAATTATACACGTACAGTGGGCAAATGCTTGATACAATATAGTACCAATAGCAATCAATAGCAGTTTTCAAAGTTCATTTGCACAGTAAACAACAACAACAAAAAAGTTTTTAGATTTATTTTAATTGCCTTGAGAAAAAATCCTTTGAGTCAATTGATCTGTCATGTGGATGGCAAATAGTATAAATAACTTGTCAAACAACAGTACAATATATATACAGGCTATATTTATTTTTGCATTGTATCCACTTTTTATTGAACCCAAAATGAATTTTTTCATCATGAAAAGTAGGAAAAACATCTGTCTGCTGAAAATCACCACTATAACATTAACTTTCAAAGACGTTCAGCCAAACATCACTTGTTTCCTGAGGTTCACTGATGAAAAAACCAAGGGACAAAGAGAGTGAAAGGGGAGAACGGGATCTGGCACAAGAGAAAGAGAAAGCCTCCTTGTGGGTGGCAATGAATTCTCCTGCCAAAGAATTTTCCCCTCTCAAAGCACTTTACATATCATTATGTAAACCTTATCAAGCACCGAGGATGAGTTAAAGTGCTCCGCAGGAATGCTGCGCAGTGTGTGTACGTTCTGCGGTTCCTCTGATCAAAGTGAAACACATAATTCCCATCCACTAAACCTCTTTTTTTCCTCTCTTTTAACAGGACCCTTCTGACAACCTCAAGCACAACAGCTAAACTGGAACCAAGTGGTTTCCTTGATCCACAAAGGCATCAGCAGCACTAAACACGAAATATGCCATACAGCTTACACTTGCCAATACTAGGACTACATCAAACGCTTTCTCCCTCATTTCAGGAAGCTTCATTGTCAAGCTATTTTTGTTTTACCATTTAAGGAAGTAGAGGGTTCAATTCTCCACTGCATAGAGAACACAGACAGTCCAAACGCATGCTAGGACATGTACAGAATTTACCTTTTTAGTTCATCCACGATCTGGCAACTTCCTCATTTGTTTAAAACTTCCTTACACAGTTGAACAATAACAAACAGCTGCAGACAGCTGGCAAAGAGTAAAGTAAGGAAGTGCTAAAAAAAAAATAAGTAGCAAGGTAGTGTCTTCTACAAGAAGCTGTGACTTTTTTAAACACACAATATTGCAAGTATTCAGTTTTTTTCTTCACATCACATGCTTTGGGTGGATCTGGTGATGATTTCTGGGGTGTCCATTGTTCCGAACTGACTGCGTTACAGTCTCACATCGGGCTTGAGGAGCTCAGTAGTGAAGCAGCTTATGAGATTTGATAAAACATGACTGGAAAGTAAGAACCATGAAGTGTAAAGTAGCCTAGTTATAATTTAACCAAATACTAAGTGCCAAATTAAAGGGGAACTCAATTTCACACACACACACACACACACACACACACACACAAGTCGGTTTATTAGTCACTGGGAGCACTACGTAGCCAACGAACAACAGAAAGTCTGTGTGACGCAGTGGGGTCATGTGGTTTAGTCAGGCAAGGCAAGGAGATTCTAATGAAAAAATTGGATTATGGGAAATGTAGGATCCAGTGTTTTTGGAGGTTAATCTTTGAGACTAAAAGTCAGGTATTAAAATCAACCGAGTTGCTCTTATTATGCCCTTGCCCTCATTATCATGTTGTCATTACTGCACTTCGTATTTGCATTATAGTCCATATGTTGTCTTTTAGTGTCATACAGTCCAGGGTGTTCTGTATTCCATACTTACGATGGACAGTAAACCTGCTTCCCTTTTTTCTTCCCTTTCTTTGCTCCTTTTTCTTTGGCAGATGCTCCCTCTAGACAAAGAGAGAAGACCAGGAGAAAGATGGCGAGCTTCTTAATACCCATTCTGGTGTGAGTCGGACCTGTGGAGTAAAAAAAAACAACAAAAAAAAAAACTGTTTAAACAGAGAGCAGAGGCCACAGTGTTAAGATTCAATAACCCAAACTGAATTGTTTTCTCGTCACATTCGATAAATCTCAGCATTCATTTGCACATGGGAACAAAAGCTGCTTCAGCTTTTCCCCTCGGTGGGAGCACCTTATCTATTACTTGGACACTGTGACTTTGCCCCTTGCTTTACTGACATGATGCATCCCATTTACTCTGGATGCATGTCTGAAATGTAAATTAATCAATCGGACATGGTTTAATCAAGTAGTGCAAGTTGAAGCATAAATCCAGTCAGCAGGGTAACAGACATTATGATGGTCACTCCGGTGAATGTGACCTCTAAAGGATAGATGAAAATAAATATTACCTCCTCTACTTCAGTCTAGAACCTGCAGGAAAAAGTCTTAATAGTGCCCTTTCTGCATGTAGCTGTAGATTATATAAATAGGTTTGATGTATGATAGCTGTGGTGTTATAGTTCAATCCTTTCTCACACTAAAAATGCTATAATGTAGGGGATAATATGGTCCAGTGTGTTTACCATAAATCTCTTTGTTACAAAATCCAAAGTCAGGTCTAACAGTAGGCCTAACACAACCATTACATATACATGCTCACTTCTACGTAAAAAGCAGTGCATTTTTGCATGTCTTAATAGGGGCCATTAATCAGACAGCAGCCTCAGTACCTGTGTGATTCATTCCTCACCTGCCCTTTTATTGCATAGGGACATTGAGACCAACGGCAAAGGCAAAAGTCTCTCTCTCACACACACACACACACACACACCCGACCAGCAAGACTGTATATTAACTGAAGCACTTTATTGTCTAGACAGACACACACTCTCTCTCTCTCTCTTTCTCACTGCCTTGGCCCAGTAACTCCCTGACTGCTTCTCGCCAGCACATTGATCATCATCTTCTCCGCTGGAAATCATTTCCAGCGCTCCACTCTTTCTGTCGCCATGCAAACACCTTGTCCGGCCCAAACCTAAGTCAACATTGTTTTATCAGTTTGAAAGACTCCTGCAAAACGGGGATTTGGTTAGTGTTCCCATTGTGGAGGAGCACATGTCCAACATACGTCAACGCTGACCCACACATATCAGATGGAAGCAGCAGGAGTGGGAGGGGAATGTTACACTTGGCAACCAACCCCATTTCTTAGAAACGTATTTCGCATGTGACCCACAATTCCTTACACATGTTCCGTCTTCGAACACTTCTCTACGTGATGTCTCTCATCTTTGACCATCTGCTCCTGTCGGGAGGATGAAAGAGCACAGGATGGATGTGTACATGCCACTGAAGAGATGAAATAGGTTGTGTTACAAAGTAACACAAAACCTCAATATGATCACTGGCATGAACATATAGCACAGCATGGCAGTTTCCTATGACCTTACTGACTCTGATCCCTTAATAGCCGAGCAATGTCCCATCCCAACACATTCAGCTACAGTTTGCTGTGTGTCCTGCAGATGTGAGCAGCAGATTAACCAACAAGTGTTTTGGGGGTTTTTTCCTCACTTTTTTATTGAATAGTTTTTATAGTGTCATCATTTTTTTTTTTTAAATCATTAAAGCATAGTTTGGGCATAGTTCTTAGGGCATACACATAGTTTTTGAATCATTGAATTTTATGAGTTTTTTGAGTCCTCATGAGGCAAAACTCAGTAAGAAAAAAACCCACAGAGAAATGCTTTAAAAAAAACTGACTGATAAAATAAAAAAATCATTACATAAGTTGTTTTTACTTAAGTTCATTAGAGTTACCCAAACTTTGACCTTAATCAAGCTGTTATCAGAGTCTGTGTTCTGCTTTGGGTAGTAATGAAGGCTATAGTGGAGCTGATTTGAATGCCATGTTTAATTTTGTTGCTCTTGTATTGAAGCTTACTGGTCTGCACCTTGCTCTGAGTACATTCTTAAAAGTGTATACATTTTAAGAGACAACCAGGAGATCCGGCTTTACTGAACCCGGTGCAGAGAAATGTGAGGTCAGCTGAGAACAAGTCCATAAACTGACCTTGGCACTGCCTGAGTCAACTGTACAACATCGCCCTTGCTGTGTTTTACCACTGGCGATGTTAAAACTGCAGAGGCTTTGTCATACAGTGGCTGACAGTGACTCAAACAGCATTACATGGTCTGCCCCATGGGTCCAAGGTCAATAAAGCCATTCTGCTCTGCCCTCATCACCTCCTCAGGCAGCGCATTTTTAGATTCTTGACCATAAACATGCTGGGTCGAGAAAAAAATAATTCCTGTAAGAAGGTTGGAATATTTAGGTGAATGATTGATCATTGTTTATGAGTGATTCATATAAATGGTAGGACATAAATTATAGAATAATTACTAATAATTGTTTCAACAATATAATACACTTCAATGGTGTATCTGGTGTCCTTACTTAACTGTAAAATGCTTTAACTCACCAGGATAAAGGCCCTGTGCTGTGCTTATCAATATACTGATATGCAGCCAATGCAAAATAACCATAATAACAAGACCGCACTCACAACCTGTGGCTGCACATCGACCGTATTTAGGGTCTGTTTGTAACAAGAGAAAAGTAGCCAAAGTAGCGGAGGCTGACACTTCACCCAAAGCCTGAGCCCGACAGGAGCAAATGGGGCTGGAGAGAGGAAACAACACAGCAACAGCGACCACCATGACGAGGGGGGTGGGGGGTGCAGAAAGAAGATGCCACTACATATGAAGGGCGTTCGTGCGATTCCACTTAACATGAGCGCACATTAGGAACATAAATAATACTGGTCGTTTATCACGAAGCGTGTCACGCATTCCCACTTACCGTTTTTGGCGTTGGCACCTGTCAAATTCCTTAGAAAACTGAAGCTGACTGTGCAAGTACTCGTTAACGGAGCCTTCCAGACCAGTCGCTGTCTTTCTTTTCCATTCTGTTCTCCGCTCTTCCCAATAAAGCAATGTGTTGAATGGGTTTCGGGGGGGGTGGGAGAAAAAAAAAAGTTACATCTCGGCAAATTGCCAATTTTTTTTTAAAATTCTTATTATTATTCCCGCGCCCGCTTTGTTGTTATTTTGGAATCTGTGTGTATGTATGGCTGCTGCCCTTTCGCCTCAGCCCGGGATGCCCAAGATGGAGGCTTGCGTGTACCTGTCATGCAACATGCGCAGTAGCGGCTGCACAGAGCCGGAGAGCAGCATCAGCCCTCCCATCAGCACCAAGGACAGCCGCTCCCCGCCTCCACATCGACAGCCGCTGCTAAACGCTCAAACGTGACGTGGGGGGGGAAAAAATAAATAAAGTAAATGCTCTCGTTCACGTGATGGGCGCAAACGTCTCACTATTTATGGCAGTGTCTGTGTGGTATTTATCGGCAGATGGACGTGAACAGTGAGGACTGCATTATATAGACCATAAAGCAGAGACGGAATGTGTGCTTTTGTGGATGCAATTCAGCCTCAGGGCTTCCATTGAATTCATCACACATCCAAAACCAGGCTTAGCTTCACACATTTATATTTCATTTTGACATCTGATGGGTGAATTATGTCTAAATGTGAAAGTGAAAATAAAGCACCAATATGTAATTTGGGCCATACATCAAGGTATGTTATTAGCATGTATGATCTGAAATTTAAGACCTACTGTATTTTACATATATCACTGATTTAAACAAACATTAGCAAGTATCTAGCTGTAAAAGGAGCCTTCAATCATATCACATGATCTGAAGCTCAAGATTTAAGTCCTTCATCAGTCTAGAAAAAAATTAAAAAATAAAAACTTATTGGGTATCTACAAGTCCATGAAAAATGGGGCAATCTGGAGGTAATATGATATTTCTGAAAGCCTCAGAACAGCTATAAGCTTGTTGTTTGGTGGAGAATGTTTTCTGAGGTGCTGTTTCCAAAGCCAATAACTTAGATGTGGGCCTAAATATTAGCTCTGGTAAAACACATTTCCATAAGTTTGGAAGTCATAAGGTTAAGATATTGTAACCTTTGTTTTATAAGCACAGGCAGAGTGCTGTACTGCGCTGTACTATATACATTGGGGCTCACACTTATTCGAGTAGGCACGTCCTGATTGGCCGGACGCGTTAATGCAAATTTCATTGTGCGAATACGTGACCATGACTGGAGGAGAGCAGTACCCATAGAGTGCAGTGGAGGGCGGAGCCTGTGTGAGATAGAACAGGTTGCTGTGTGACTTCCATCTTGGTGGTGGGTGACCTACTTCAATGTGGCTAGTGATTTAAAGAACAGAACTGAGTGAGTAAAGAATTAGGGGATGGAAAAGAAGACAAAAAAATGGCAGCGGACCAAACAATTACAGACTCATCAAATATTATCACTTAATATGGCCACAAAATTGATTTTATACACAGTCTGAGAGGACTTAGCTTTATGCAACACATATGTCAACAACTGCTGCTATGATGGAGTTTCCTCTCTGAGAAGAGCCACATACTGTAGGTGAACTACATTTTCAAAACAGAGGTTGTGTCGCAACATGGTGCAGTATAACTTAGATAAATCAAATTATAAAGAAACACTGGAAACAATAAATGAATGGAATGATTTGGATGATAAGGTCAGCCATTTTCTTCCATTTATCATGCGTCAGGTCATGGTGGTAGGATGCCTTCTTAAGCTGGAATAAGCTGTTTTTCAGGCTCCTCCTGGTGGAATCCCGAGATCTTTCCAGGACGATGAGATATGTAACCCTTCAGTGACTTCTCAGTCTTCCCCAGATGGATGTGCCCAACCTCCAGGCTGCAAGAAGGCATCCTAATCAGATGCCCGAAACACCTCAGCTGGCTGCTTTTGGCACGAAGCAGCAGCAGCTCCATTTCAAGCTACCCCAGGATCTGCAAGATCCTCACCCTTACTCTAAGGCTGAGCCGGCCACAGAGAAAACTCTTTTTGAATGCTTGTTAACGCAATCTCATTCTTTCGGTCACTACTAAGACATAATGACCATAGGTGAGGAATGGAACGATGTAAATTAACAGTTTTCTGGCAGAGAACCATGGCCTTGGAGGTGCTAACACTCATTGAGGCCGCTTCACACTCGGCTGCAAACCGGCCCAGTGTGTGCTGAAGGTCATGGTCAGAAGCCAACAGAACCACATCATCTGCACAAAGCAGAGACGTAAGTGTGGATCCCAAACAGGGCACTCTCCTTACCCCAGCTATGCCTTGATATCCTGTCCATGAATATCACAAAAGAATATTAGAGAGACAAGGGGCAACCGTGGAGTCCAACCCCCACTGAAAACATGTTTGAATGTGTGCCAAGAGTAAAGATACTGCAATGGCCCTGGTACCCCATACTCCCAGTACCCCCCACAGGGTTCCCCAGCGGACATGCTCCCCCAATATGCCACTCCACGTGTACTGTCACCAACGTCCACACAACACTGAAGAGGCCAAGAGAGCCATGCCAGCCAAGACAGCCCAACAATGTCCAGATTCTTCAGCATCTCAGGACAGATTTTATCCACACCCAGCACCTTTGGGGGGTATATAATGTAAATAAACATACTGTAATGAAATTTGAGTCTGTCTTTAGGAACATACAATTTATCTTCATGATGATAATGCCTTGTATGCTATGAATAGAATTCTTTGAACAGACTTCAAACAGATTTCTTTTCCATAAACCACCACATTTCCCCGGATTTGGTTTTGGTTGTAACTTTTCTATAAAGCTTTTTTTTTTTTTCAAAAGTCAGAACTGTTTTCGTCATTTTTCATTCATTCTGTGAGGTTCGATGGACTGAACAGGAAGCCTGCTCTTTTGTACTGACAGTGAAAATAGAATCCATTGCAGGTCCACTGCACACTGAGCTGATTTTCCCACAATTTTGATCGATATCTCATTCATCACTTTATGTCAAACAACTTGGGCGGCCTCCCTACATTTATCCCTGTGGTATAATTTTGACTGACAAGGCATTCCATTTGCATACACAAATTAATCAGCACCATATGCATAGAGATTAATGATTTATGTCACAGGGCATAGTTCTGTGTTACAATCAAGAGGCTTGCAATTGAGCACAAGGATCCTTTTGTTTTGTCTACAGAAAGGTTCAGTGGCTGGCTACGAGCCATGTGTCTGATTGACAACCATGTGCCATTCTCCCAAATATGTCAGGCTGGATTAAAACCAATCTATTGTGGTTATACCTGGCATGCAGACCACATTTCTACTACTGCTGCAGAGTTATATTTGTTGCCACATTCTTATTCAAATGATGATAAATATTTTGACAGAGGGAGACTTGTACATGTGTTACTACTAAACATCGTTTCTTATGATGTACTGCTAATTAACATGTTTGTTTTCATTTCAGAGGTGATGGGAAGTTTTCTAACTAATACCAGAGCTTGCCATAAGCTTCATGTAGATAACTTTAGCCCACTGACAAGATAAAAAGCTTGAAAGAAGAGTAAGCACATGCCTTATGAGCTGTCAAAGTGGATGAGACTTTGATGAAAACCATGAAGGATGAGGAAACAAAATGCTCAATGCAGTGAGGAACTTGGTTTTGGATTTTAGTTCATTTTGATTTGATATAAAATATATTCTTTTTAATTAGTTCATTTTTTTCACAAAATAAGCAGCTGTTACAGGTGGATTTTGGGGTAAAATGGTTTACAATGATAGAATCTTTTAGGCATTGTGATTTCATATTATGTATAGTTTGTTCAATTTGAGTGAGGATTCGACTGCATGATGTCCCAAATATAGAGGACAAGGGGGGGGG
>JBBPCS010000204.1:12621986-12649005 GCA_037974645.1 Hollardia meadi | reverse complement strand
AACCCCCCCCCCCCCCCCCCCCCCCCACCTGCTTAATGAGTTTAGACTGCTGGCTTGAGAAAAAAGTCCTTTATTTTCTGGATCAATGCAATCCTTACTGCAGCACAGTAAACAGGCAGTTTTACAGCATATTGGCATGTTCAGCTAATGGCATTTTCCTCGTTTCTGAGTTCTCCTCTGACCTGTAAACAAAAAATGTATAAACACAAATTAACCAATATTATACATGCTATAGATGATGGACTTTAAGATAAGACTTTAATGTAACATCTTTTAACAACATAGACCAGTACTATCCAAACTGCACATATTCATATACAAGTTGCAGGCCGCATATGTTCAGCCTCATACAATTCATCACCCCACAATGCAAGTACAATATTTCATTGATGAAATCTGGCAGTTTAGCTTTACCCGTGCATTATGAAACAAGCAGACAGGCATCATGGAAAATGAGTCTTCCCCGTCACAGGTTTAGCAAGTGCAACTCTAAGATTATGAAAGAGGCATCGAGCCAGAAAGCTGCTCAGCAGGAGAACTCCTTACCAATATTTTTGAACTCTGTTGGTCTGGACTCAGGGAGCAAGAGGTTCTTTCCAAAATGAGAGGCCCAACATTTGTTAATAATAATAATACCTCCTCTGTTTATGTAACCAAATGAATTCCTGAAAAATTAACACCACTTGACGTTAGGTTTGCTTTATTCAATATGAATATTGATCCAACACAGAAAAAAAAAAACCTCCCAAGTTCAGCTGAGGTCTTGAGATCTTGTTTTAATGTCGGCTTGTACTATCACACAGAGACATCCTCCTCTTTCATTTTCACAGTATCCAGGAGAAGAAGAAAAAAAACAATCACAAAGTATCACAAAAGAAGTGAATTTAAATTGAAATCAGTTCAGGTTATGTGAAACATTGGCTGCAATTGTAATGGATAAATGGATCGGACAAGAATATCTGTTGGGTTTTTTTGGTGGAATTATGGTAATGGTAACCATCATAACACGCTCAGTTTGCACTGGCCCACTGGAGCCACATATACAAGTAATGCAGTAATAAACTGTTTTGCTTTACCTGTACTTTGTTGACAGCAACAATGACTGTTTAATTACACCATCTCCGTTACGTCAGTTGTACAAGTTGTGAACTATTGTGTGCTTTACTACACTCCATTTGACAGCTATACAGTTAATTTGCAGATAGAGCATAAGAGCAATTACAGTTGAGTGCACCAATGCAATAGCAGATATCTTCTTAATGCAGATGAAGCCCTGGTTGCAGCAGGTTCTCATCATGATGACTGTCTGGGGTTTCTGAATCATAAAGTGTTTCCCTATGAATGGCAACAACAAACCCGACACTGAAAAGCAACGGCAGAACCTTATATTTTGTACTAATGATGGGTGTTTTTTTAAATCAAAATCAAATATGCATGAAAAAGAAGTCTCAAGTCCCCCACGATCCTGAACAGGATATTAGAAAATGTCTGGATGGATGATTCCATTAGAAGGCAGCATGTTAATGTCTTTCTCTTGTATTTATTTGAATCACATGGTGATGGCATGCTTTCCTTAACTGGAGACTGGAATCAAAATTGAAATAATTCACAAAACTACCAGTGGAGTGTGGGCAAAGACCTGACTGTAGCCCTGAGGGGCACCACCAGGGGGCTCTGGTTTCAAAGCCAAGCAGCCAGGGCAATTAATCACCATGATGCTCACATCTCAAACTGAAGCATGAGACTTTAATATCCAACTTAAGGATCTCACTAATGTATAAAAGTGTGTCCACATATTGTAAGACAGAGCACCCTCAGAGCAAACATTTTCAACGATAAGAACTCATCAGGTGAAACAATGAATGTCAAGGACCTCACTTTGTTAGAAATTCTGAGAAAGTGTGAGTCATTTCTTTCTTAATTCCTCTGCTGGCACGTTTCCCACTTCCAGTGAAAACCACAGATTACTCCTTGCAGGACCACACAGCAAAAGCTCCTGCTGCTCCTGCAGGAGGTTTTACCATATAAATGAAGTCATCGCAAAGGCCTTTTTCCTTCAAGGTGCAATAATGAGCTGCGATCTGGATTTAGCAAACATGTCCTCTAACTTGCGTTTTACTTCATTTCACCTGGAAACAAAACTGGCGCTTCACAGATACTGTGACAGATGCGTTGTGTAATACAGACTGATTGGGAGAAGGCATTTGTTTGTTTGACAGTATGTGTCCCGAAAAGGCAAGCAAGTCTAATGGGATTTAGCTGGGAGCCGCCGACTGTGAATTCTCTCATTTGTATACATTTCCATCTCCAGTGGGCTCGGTGGACACAGAGCCCTCCTGGCTGGCATGTCTCTGTGTGTCAGCCGTGACCCGAAAGGTCTGCCTTGTTTCTAATTTCCTCTGTTTATTATATTTCTTTGTATCAAAGCCTCCACGTTTCACAAGACCACCGTGGAAGCGGCAATCAAACGTGGACAAGACAAAATACCCGGCTTTTACAGACAAAACCTCAAGGGGTGAATGAGTGTGTGTGCGAAAGAGAGAGGGATTCCACAATTCTGAAGTGCTGACATCTGCTGCAGGCCCTTGCAGGGCTGGAATGTGATACTCTCCTTTACACAAAGGGCCTTGGCCCTTGCAGCAGGCACAAGGAGACCTCTATATGCCCCTCTCCACAGGGGCAACACACGTATGAAATGACTGTATCAATGCCCCATGCGTTCTTTTCCCAGCCATTAACTTTGATTAAAACCACAAAACCTTCCTTCATACCTTGATACTGGAGAGATGGCTGATCTGCACTCTCTTTGAGGAGGTGGTTTCTGAACTATGTTAGACTGGGGGTAAATTGCTGTGGCATTGCATCATCTGTCTGGCTCAATGGGTTCAATATGTCTCCAGTTCTCCTTTGATTTCTGTGTCTGTGCTGCAGACTTACCATACTGTGGGGGATACACTGCTGGATTTTGCCAACAATAGAAGGGACAACAGTGTGCCGGGGAGAAAGGAAATTGGGAACAGGAGGGAGTACTGTTCTGATCGGTGTCTCTGCTTTGATATGACAAATTGAGAAGCCCTTAAACATTTCCTTCCACAGAAACATCTAGGCAGAATGCGTGGCAGTATGTTGAAACACATTAATCTTAAATCTCTCTATGGGGAAAATGAATGAAGGCTTTAAACAATCACTTCATGGTTACAACAAGCTTAAGCATATTTTCTTATGGAAAGTTTCCTTTAGAATAATGTGGCTCCTCATGTGAATATGCTAAATTTGATGTACCATGATGCACTGGTCAAAAAAAACAAACAATGTAAGTGGGCCACAAAGGCCACAATGATGTAGCCCAACAGAAAGTGCAGAAATGAAAAATATTCATGAACACTAACACAGAGGGAGCAAATTGGATACACATAGCAAATGAATGCTGAGTGTGTGTGTGTGTGCGCGCGCGTGCGTGCGTGCGCGCGTGTGTAAAGTGAATATTAAATCAAATCCTCTCATTTTTGTCTTGTAATACTTTTTTTGTTAGAATATAATATAAATCTTTTGTATTGAGCTCTGAAAATCTGAGTATTGAACGTTATTTCTATTGTGGAAGAAACGGAATGCTTATGAAGTCTTCATAACTGGCCGTGTTATCTGGAAACATGTAAAACTGTGTAAAACTGTGAAACAAGTAGGACTATATTTGCCAATTTGAGACTAAAATTGGGTGAAACACCTCATTGGACCAGGCAGCAACGGAATAGTTAACATGCCGGGGAGTTTCCTCGGTTAGGAAGTTGTACTTTATGTATAGCACCTGTTGTGCCGTCAGTTGGCAGTCTCCAAAAACCCAACCCACGCCGCGCAGCGATATTTTATCTCAGTCTCCACCAAGTTATGACTCAAGACCTCGCCAGACAACAGAGCTCGCCTCGGTATTCCGAATGGTTTCTCAGTACAGACTATATCAGGTTGCTGGACTCCCTCGCTGTCCCTGTGTGTGAGCTTTTGCTGTAATGCGCAAACATCTGCGGGGATTTATTCAGACGGAGACAAGAACGCACCGTGGACGCGCGCTTCAGCCAAAATGCATCTGTGCCTTTCTAACGATCTAGTACCATAGATGATATGCCTGCAAAAAGTCGCTTTTACAACTAATTCCAGGATTCTAATTACTTCGGGCCGAACTTTGTCCAACTCAGTGTCAAACTTCCCACAGAACCAACAGGTGCGCACTTGCATTGCGCAGAGGCGGCTGGTCTGGAAGCTTTGGAGGAGGATTTGTCTTGATTTAAGGAGATATAATTTTCGCTTTTTCCAGAAGGACTGATGAATAAGATTATGTGGATTCCACTCTGCGTTGATCCTCTCCAAAGGTGTCCACAACAGCACCGCTGTCCTGTAAACGACGCATGTGTGTGGTGATACAAACCATCCCGTCAACAGCGCTTTGTGATCGCCAACCACCACTCATCCAAATGATCCTTCCATTATTATTCCTTCTTGCATCGCTTCTCCAACAATATGGCTCGGAAGCTGAATCAAGTCATGTCAGCAAATTTAACCCTCCAGGTGTAAAAGAGCAAAACGGTGAGTTCCCAATGCTGTTTAAAACATTTATTAACTGTATTAAATTGAATATGAACACCGGTATTCGTCACACTCATAACGAAATGCGTATTCTAACTGAGCTTAAAGCCATTCTTTTACTGCAATGAATGAGAGCGTTTCATTCAGTTCAAACAGCATTACCCAGGATAGGAAGTGCAACATTACCTTTTACCTTCAAAACGTACCTGTGTAAGGGGGAAAACCCTCTGAAATTCCAGGTCCCCTGGGAGAAGTTCTCCCTGAGATCATAAAAAGGCTCCATTCATGCAGCAGCAGTGGCTGCGGGCGATGTAATTTGCTTACTCTCTGAACTGCACTGAGTTGCACAATCAAATTCAGAAATCCAGTTCTGTCAATAACGTTACGTCCACGTTAGGCTGTTGATGTTGTTGATGTAGTTGATGGTGCATCTCCTCTGATCTCTTGCCATCAGGGGTAATTTGGAAATCAAGTTATTTGTTGTTGGGAGCATATGATTTCAAACTTTAATTAAAAAAAACCCAACTGATTCTTATTTTCCAGTCATGCACGTGTTTGTACCGACCAGATTAGTTTGTCTTCCCATCCTGTTTGAATTCCCCTAATCCACAGATTCTTTACTAATACCCACAAAACAGTAACTTTTAAAGTCTGCATGATATGATACGCATGCAAAAAGGCCATTACGAACAATATACCAGCTATCATGACAGTTTTGCCAAAAGTAGCACTTGCCCAATCCTGTGCAAGTTGCACAAGTCTTTAAACCAGGAGCAGTAAAATGATGCCCTGCTGCAACTATTATCTAGATAAAAGATGAAAGAAGTGCTCTGCAGGTGGAGGATTTCCCAAAACTTGAACACAAAAAATTGTTCTTGGCTTATAACTGACATCTAAAGCTTTAGTAAATCATCTATTAACTATTAATAAATCAAATGCAATAAAAAAAATCAAACATTTGTATTGGACTGACATGCTGATTGAGATTTACACAACAACTGTATCTTGCAGATGTTGCGTTGGTCAAACTTCATTCATTGCTCAGTCGTCTGTAGCCAGTGGGTTTGGCTGGCCTTGTTTGAGGACATGGAGCGCTGACTTCACTACAGTAACAGTCAGGGATGGGAAATCAGAGCCTCCTGCTGGGATCTAGGGGTTTAATCAGACTGGCTGAGAAAGGAAAACAACTGGGAGGAGAGAGGGGAGGGAAAGGGATGAAGAGGGTGGACAAGGAGGAGGAGGTGGAGGAGGGGGAACCGTGGAGTAGAGAGATGTTAAACTGTCAAAGAACTCTTTAAAACAGCAGTCACACCTTGGCTGAGGGCGAAGCTGGCCAGGCCGTCTGTAACCTTTGACTGGAGTGTCTGAGTACCCACCATTCTGAAGTGCTTGATTGCTGATGCGCCGTGAGACAATGTGATATCGATCTTTGAGAGGGCAGAGAGCCAGACCTGTCTGGCATGTTTAGTAGTTGTTGCCTGCAGAGTTAGGTTCTCCACTCGTATTAAACTTGGCAAGTGGCTGCTGATGACTCCATAAGATATCAGAGGGGGCTGTATCCCACTGAGGGCCAGTGCTGTGTGGAGTACCCATCTGTCACAATAAATGATTTGAACAAAGGTTTCATAAGTGCTAACAGAATGGGCATAAACTCTGAAATGTAAATTGTACGTGTTATGGTCATAAAAAAAACATTTATGAGCATTTCCCTCCTCCACCACTGAGGATTATGTTATAATAACATGTATAGCACATGACATTTTCATGTGCTCGCCACATGGCTGTAACATTTAATGGTTAATAAGGAAAACCATTGCTGAAAATGACATCTGCAGTTGCAATACCAACATTATTTTAATGGTTTTACAGAGGAAATAGGGTTGAAAGTATATGCACATAACCACCCACCCTAACCACCACCACAGTCTCTGGTTGTGTTTTTTATTTACCCTTTTATTGTGAAAAAAAATATATACATATATATCTCATAAATACCTTACAGAGGATGTTATTTGCATTTCAGGATAGCAGGCTCATTTTGCATGATTTTTGGCAAAAGGCCTCCCAGTCTTCATTTACTGCACTGTTTCTGAAAAATTTTACCTAATTTGCAATGGCAGGTATGTTTTGAGAGAAACGCAATGTCACCTTTGTTTTTTTCTTTCTTTTTTTTTTTTTTTTTAAATTAACATAAGGACAAAAACAAATCTCAACTGATTTGTTTTATTTACAATATTTGCTACTGGAAACTAAAGCGGATTAACAGTTTTATTGAATTGAATTGGCTTTTTCAATATATAACTACAATCTTTCTCATTAAGAAAATGTTTTTGTTGCCTAAATCTGACAACATGTGATGCATGAACCACATACAGCATTGCAAGAGACATATAGGAAAGCAAACTAGCACGATAATGTATTTAGCAGGAGATAGAATTGAGGGGGTTTTTTTCTATAAAACTTCAGGGTTTTTAGCCTGTGTACTTATTAGAGTGGTAAGTTCAATCATTGTCCAAGCGTTTAAATAAATACACTCAAGGATATCACCATAAAACTATAGCTGCAGCTCTTCTATATGCTTGTTACATTACGCCGAGATGGAATTTGTTCATGCTACTGTTTTTAAAATGCCTTTTTCCATTAGGCTGTGATTTGCTGGCAGAGTTGCATGTTGGATACATTGCTCATTCAGCTGAAGTTTCATCCCTCAAGCACACAGGTCATCTCTTGGGGCACCTTCTCTTACTTAAGTGGCCTTGTTTCACTTTCCCGTAGAAGGCCATGTTTTCACCCCCATCTAGCCCACCCATAAGCACAGGCCCAGGTCATATTAGAAAAATCCGGCTGCAAATATTAGCAGGAGATGTGGATTACCTGCAGATATTCCCACATATCCCCCCGGAGCGCCGCTGGAGGAAGGTATGCAACGCACGAGACCTGCCAATGATCACAGAGGTTGCTGTTCCGCTAAAGATTACGAGATTAGAGGGGGGGAGTGGGGTTATAAAGGTCACAACCCAATGTAGACCATGTGCAGTTTTCCACATATACATACATGGAGGGTTGAAGGTACAGAGGTGCATTGTGCATTCATTAGATTATGATGCAGACAAATAAGCAGTTTAGAGTGGGGACCTAAAAGACAGGAAAGAGAGTGGGTGGCCTTGTTAGGAACCATGACTGTTTCAGGTGTAAAGCGATGTGGACATCACCCATTCATTCATATATGGCTCAGAACAGTTAGAAATAGCACACTTAAAAAGAAGTGAAATGGGGGGAGTTATTTTGATAATTTGTGGTTTGCCAAAAAAAAGTGTTGGTCATTTCTTACATATATTAGTTGAATAACAGTTGAAGCACTTCTAAGGTGTTTATAGGAGTAAAACTCTCTCATTTGAATGATTTACATTTAGCAAATTCATTAGAAAATATCAAATTCTATTACAAAATGTCAATGGTACAACCCTGTGGACCGTACATAAAAACTTTAGGGGAAAAGTCACCCACAGAAGAAGTACTTTGGAGAGGACCATCTAATCACAGAGCATAAAATTCTATTGGGTGTGCCACTAATGCTGAGCTGAAGCAAAACAGTTTACTTCATAAAAACCTGATGACACATCCAGCAGTTTAAATTAATTCAGTTTTGGATTTGTGGTCATTTTTGGATGCATTCAGTGTTTTTTGCAATGACAGAGCCTTCTGAATTTGCTTCTTCCCTTCAGAAATGGCAGCTGAAGCACAAGGGTATTGCAGCATAATCTCTCGTAGCCACGCCCCATACCAAACTGACAGAAAAAGAATCAAAGAGTTGAAAGAATCTAAAATTGGCAATAACATTAACCTATTTCATCATTAAATTACTCAGACTCCCAAAAAAAACTTTCAAATGGGAATGTAAAGTGATAAAAAAAAGAAAAAAAAAGAAAAGT
The DNA here is from genome assembly GCA_037974645.1 of Hollardia meadi. NCBI lineage: Eukaryota > Metazoa > Chordata > Actinopteri > Tetraodontiformes > Triacanthodidae > Hollardia > Hollardia meadi. The sequence continues at coordinate 12,640,495 of JBBPCS010000204.1, read as the reverse complement.
GGGTCGCACTTCATAGATTGACACCTTTAGCTCCAAATTTGTTTGAAACAAATCATATATACATGTAAAGTTATTTTTTTCTTCTTCTCAGGCATTTTTAACAAATCTGTCCTGACTAGACCAAAAATAGTGACTTCTATACTGTAGGCACAAGCCTCTTCTACTGGCAGCTACAAGTGTGGCCAGCTGGCATTCAAGTTTCCACTATGTTATTTTAAGTGGTTACCATAGTGCTTAACTGTGTGTTTTAATTTGAAATTACGATATGCTTCTTAAACCAGCAGTGCAAAACTAGCCGGGCTTGGGAATCTCCATTCATTCTTTAATAAAGGTCAGATGTTTCCTGAGACTGCTTCCCTGGGAAAGCTTGTTCCCAGTTAGAAGAGGCTGTACTTGTGATGGATAAGCTTGAATGAATGAATGCAGCACTATGCAGTTAATCATTGTAGTGGGCAGTGCAATTGTAGCCAGTATGCTTGGCTGAATTAAAACCATGAAAGAAAACGGATGGCTCGAGCGTTCAATGAACTCAGCGGGAAGCAAAGAGGGCAACAATTAAACCAAGTATATCACTATTATCAGATAAAAAAAACACACACATATATAAAGAGGTTATCAAGAAGGTTAAAATGAGTCTCTAAAAACAGCAGTTCCCATGTAAACATTTGCTCTAAGTGAGAAAAATAAAACCCCCATATCTGCTGTTATGTGATTTTTCCACGATAGCAGCAGAAGAAACCCTTGACCACTGAATACAGGCATGTCTATGTCTTCTGGCAGGAGGGGTTTTCCCCCTCAACATCTGACTCCAGAGTGGGGGACACTGGATAACATAGTGTCTAATGTTTTCCCTGGAAGAAGTATTTGAACGTGGACTGCTATATTTGGCAAGCAAAGCATGCCACCGCCTGCCGGCTGTTTGTCATTTCAGGTAGCGAGAGCACTGTGTCTTCCACATTCTCAAGCAGCCAAGGGAGTTTTAGGAGATCTGGGTCACATAGTTTAAGGGTGCAATATGTAAGATAGTTGAATGTTAAGTCTCATTCCCAGGTTGTCAAATACTGACGTTTTGACCTACCAACCGAAAACATCAGTATTTGACGACCCGGGAAACCCAAAGCGTCTGTATTTGACAACCTGGGAATGAGTCTTAACAGCTTACAAATTGCTCCTTTAAGTTTTAATGGAAAATAATATTCCCCTTAAACACCAATAGCATTTTTTACACCAAAATGAGTACATAAACCAGCTAAAAAATAGTCAGGTCCTTTTTTTTTTCTTTTTCTGGAGCTTATGATTGGAATAGGCAGCCCGTTCTCAGCCCAGCTCGTCAGATATCAACGTACTGCCATGGCCCGATCCAGATGCACAAGATACCCTTTGGCATCAGGCAAAGATGCACAAGGGTTTAATGTACCAACAATGTCAAGCCGTCCCGCGTCGTACTTTCCAAATCAAAACAGTGCCAAGAATGGTGGTTGGTGTTGAGTGGAGGGTCACACACATGGCTTTCACCCAGGAGCCCGGAGTTCACATCCCATTTGAAACCAAGCATCAATAGTCACTTCCTGAATCTAACCAAGAGGGTTTTGTGCCTAAACTTCACCAGACGTCACCAACCTAACCAAAACAATGTAGACCTTGTGCTTCAGGATAAGATACACGGGGCGCGAGCCTTTATGTGTCAGCTAGAGACACTGAAGGGAAGGTTTAGTCCGTCGACCGTGGGCGCCAAAGCACCAGTGAAGTCTTAGCGGCCGCAATGCCAAAGGGTACTTTGTGCGTCTGGATAAGGCATGACAAAACGTTGGTATGTGACGAGCTGGGATGAGAATGCCTTGAAATAGGTTCACAGTGAGCCAACTCGTTTCCTTCCTGTTCAAAACTGCACATTCACAGTACTGAATGGGTGCTGACATGGAGGCCAGTTACAATGTTACGGCGGTTACATTTTCACATATTTTACTTCAGTCTCTCTTTCAAACTCATTGCCAACTGAATGACGTTTGAGCGTCTCATGTTTACGTCAATCTGTCTGTGCCCAGCTGAATCATTGAAAGTGAAGTTGTTATCAGTGCTTTGGCCAGTGATGGTCTAATGAAGTCAAAAAAGTAGTAACACCTTGGTCTCCAAAATGTGGATGAGCACAGTGCATTGAACTTGCAATAAGAAATTATTGGCCACTTGTGGGCAGCGCATCAAGTAGTAAAAACCTTAAAACGCTGATAATGTGAATGTGTTGGCAAACAGTTTACACATCTAGCAAGCTTTAGATTCATTTGGAGTCATGTTTTTGACCACCTGATAATTCTTTTGATCTGATTTGGGCGTCACCAACTCCAGGGGGAAATATCTGGTTCTTTAGTTGCTACGTGTTCCAATATGTTGACCAGATAGTTGCTACGTTTGTCTTGCACTGTTGGTGCAGAACATTTAGCATACAGTTGGGTTTGAAGTGCTTTTTTTAACAGAAAAAAACCTGCCTGCTGCGGTTGAAAATTATTTTGGTGAAAAAGTAAAGCTGTAAAAGTGAGGACAATGTCAAAGTTGGGTTTAAGTTGTAACTGGAAGCAATTGTGAAATGGTGAAAAAAACAAATCAGAAAAAGATGAGATACCATAAACATGTTAGCTTAGCTGTCAAATAAGTTACATTGTCCATCATGCCGGAAAGAAACTTTCACTTTTAGCTCTGTTTTGGGCTCCACCAATCACAAGTGAAACCCCAGTGCCATTAAGCAAGACACTTGACCCCAAGCTATGGGATGGCCATTATCAGAAATTTAGTGCCTGTATTTGCAGCTCCCGGGTGTGTCTGAAACTGTCTGAATAGAAATCAGGGTGTTGGTGAAAAACCTTATTCATGCTCAGCAAACATTGTCAGGATAAATAATGTCTTTACGAATATATTTGATGTGGCCCTGTGTTTCTCCTCTTTCAGTTTCTTATCGGTTCCCTTTGTCCTGCCACCACCGGTTAAGAAACCCACTTTCTAAAATATTACCGGTTTGCAGATAAGGATTGCCTGCGGATTACACCATCAGCTTGGCAATATCATTTCAAATGTTTGGCATAGTCAATTTTTCATTGCAAATGTTCTGAAAACCACCATTTTATTGCCGATTGTAATGATTATATATTATCACTTTCCCTCACAAGCAATACAAATACAGATACTATTTCTATCATGTTTTTTCCCCCCTTATCTACAGAGTGAAATTACTTGAATTAAAAAGCAATTTAGCTTCCTTAGCGGAAGGACTTGGTGAATGTTATCAGCTGTTTCTGCACTGTGAGTCCAGTAGCTACAGTCTGACCAGCTGGCACAGAGCAAAGCAGCTCCACATCAGCCAGACTGAATAAAACAAAGGGGGGAAAAAATGAGCAATTATGAGTCAAGTGCGTGCCTCTGAGACTCCCAGAGCAGAAAAATGTAGAGTGCATAAATGTAGACTTCTAAACAAGGCTCTCTAAATAGTCCCAGTGCAACCGTGCAACAATGATTGTGACAGGGCAGAGGGAAGTGTCTCTTGCAGTTTAAACATGAAGGGTGGAGTATGTCTGCCTCAAGTCAAGATCACTTGTCAGAGCAAATACCTGTCATTCATTGTGAGTTAACAGTGTTTCCTCCGCTACCTTTGTTTCTTTTTTCTTTTGTTTTGCTGGACTGATAGTTGTCCTGACCTACTGTTTTACTGTTCACCCATCTATAAATCGTCTTTTTTTTCAGCTCTGAAGGACTTAAAGGTTATGAAACTTAACTCAAAACAAAAGAAATGTGCCATTTCCATTCAAAAAGTGAAGTTATAGAATAGAGTCACCCTAACCAAAACAAATTATCCCTTAAAATTCCATGGTTTTGTATACTTATTAAAAATCAAGGTAAGCAATTGTATTATCTCCAAAGCTATGTAGTATAAAACTAAAAAGTATGAAAAATGTTGTTTGATCTGCTGTAAATGCTGGCAAGAATGATTGCTATTCATATTGATCCAGAACTGATTCCCTTCAAAACAGAAGCATTCATTCATATACATTTTGGATCAAATTGAGGCTGTGAGGGTGAGACTTTGCCAGCTTGGCACTGTTTTTGTATACAGACCTCAGTTGGCCTGTGTGTATAGGTTGTCTTATGGCAACTGGAACACCTCTGGACTAAAAAATCTTGGCAGCAACATGAGTTGACCTTGGATACCGTTTCTGGAGGGCATGTCTGCAGAGCTTAACAGATGTCATCACCTCCTATCAGAGAGGTATTTCAAAGTTTCCTGCAAAGGCTCTACTCTTCAATTCACAGGGCTTCGTAGGCATCACCTTGCAGTTGACTGACAGGGAGCTTGACCCAGATCAAGTACTGAAGAATCCTGCAGCTGTCTTTTATGGTAGAATAAGAGTATCTTGGTAACTTTTGGTAGAATGGTTTCATCACCAACTCCCCGCTGTGTCCTCCTGTGTCCTTGGACAAGAAACTGAACCTCAAATTGCTCCAACTGGTCAGGCCAGCATCTTGCAGTGTGCATGCGTGCGTGCGTGCGTGAATGATTGACAATTTGTAAACCCCTTTCAATAAAAGCACTACATAAATGCAGATGTTTAAGGAACATGTAAGAAACAACAACCAGAATTTATGACACTATACAAATCAATTGAGAACAGACTGCTAAATAAAATGTCAATGAATCAGTGTCTAATGATCTGATACTTTCTTAATATATCACATCGTATAAGTTAACTGAGCTGAAAAATCAACATTGCTATTGTTTGCATTTTAGTCACTGTTTTGTTCCACTTTTTTAGATTTTTGTTGTTTTGTTTTTACGTCCCCATTTGTGAAAAATAACAACGTTTTAACATGTAATACACCATAAACGACACCTCTGGTGATCAAACAAATTAATAACTAAATAAAATCCTTTATGATCCTCAAGACATTCATTTATTCATTCTAAAACTGCATTATGGGAACACATTGTGCAAAGAAAAACCACTTAATATTGATAATTATATCCACAAAATGGTCCGAACTTATTATAATCAGTTACCTGCATGACCATACTAACAAAATCATGTTTTTAATGTTGCATTTCTCTAATATTGTCATCCAAGAATTCCACAGAAACACAGTACAATGTAGCCACATTGCTTGAGAGCAAAAACCACACCATCTCAAAGGTCACAGTTTGCAAACCCATCACTGTGGCAGAAACATAACTTGTTTAATTTTAATACTGCATTCCTCCCTCTTCATTCTTATATGAAGGGTTCTGCATGTGTGGAGCTACTACATTCATAAGACGCAGCGGAGACATTTCATGGTTATCAAGCATCATTAATGATGCTAATTTTAGAGAGCAGCAGTGAGAGCTGCGTGAGAAGCCTCATACAATTTTGAACACACACTGGCCACCTCAGTGCAGATATGATACGAACATCAAGTCTCAACAATCGAAAGGACAATATGATGCAACCATAATTACAGCATTTTACTGTTTTCAAAACATTACTGTGCAAATAAAAAGTGTGTACTGTGCTTACAGAGTGCATTGGTAAGATAGATAAGATTGACTGCTCCTTCAAATGGGCTCAGTTAAGCCTCAATAATTAGCTTAAACAATAATAAAATTAATACCAAACGCATTTTAAACCCCTTCTTATATTCTACCGTTACTGAGAAAGTACAATGTAGAATATATGTGGTGAAGTGCTTGTAAGGTCAAATCAAGTCTTATTTCTGACTGCATATATTTTCAAATATTGTTTTGGACTTGTGCAGTACATTTATTATGGAATTGCACACCTTATGTGTGATTTTATACTAGCTACATGATAGGTTGCTATAGAATAAATTGCTAATTACTGCTTAACTTGTAAGCTCTGTACATCGGCTACAACGGGTTATAATGTTACTTTACAGTATTTTTTTCTTTTTTTTCTTTTAGGCCAGAATTTGTTTGTCACTTATTTTTTGTGCTTCATCAAAATGGTTCTCCAGCTCTGAAAAGGAAACATGCTTAGAGAGAACTGGGTTAGAGTTTTTTTGTTTTGTTTTTTTACTTTTTTACTTGATCAATAAGTAATGTAGAGTCAATACTAAAGTAAATGTTAGATGCATATTTTTAAAGAAGTATGACACAAAGAGTATGACAGGTTACCTGCCTATTTTAGGTGTCTTTAAGTACTTCAGCTTCGAAATACCAGGACACTGGGCTTGTTTGGCTTGCTTTACATGCACAGTAAATATAAATCTTAACAGAATCACCTTTTTTTCTCCATGCATTGTAGCACACAGTGCATCCCACCTCCCTCCAAAGTCTAGGTGAAGACATTTGTCTTGTTTTCAGTTCCCATTACCTAAAATACTTAAAATACTAACACACATAATGCATGCGCATGGAAATCAAACCACCACTGTGTCTTCTTTATGTACCATTGGAGGAGAGTGAGAAAAGAACCAGAAGCTATTAAATGGAGACGTGCAATATCCCAGCTCTAATGCATTTACAGGGGGGAAATAAAATACACACCTGTCCCAGTAATCACTGGCGCAGCGCCGTCCCTTGCTGGCTGGATTATATCACCTAGCACATGGTGAGATGTGATATACGACACTATACCAGTGCCATACAGACCCGGTAACCCAATCATACATACTATTTTAGGAATCTATGACTTTTCCCAAAGCACAAATAGGTTTTCGGTGCAGGCTGGTTACGCTCTGCCACAGCAGGCTTATGCTTGGATCCTCATGGGAGGGTATCCATTTCTACAGCCCAAATGGAATGAAAATGCACATTAGCTATTAGGTCTTATGACTGACTGGAATGGTTTTGCCAACTGTGTGTGTGTGTGTGTGTTTGTGTGTAGCTGCCTACGCATTGAACATGATCTGCAGCAATCTCCATTTAATCAAATAAGAGTGAAATTACCTCTTACTTGAGCCAGTTCCTCTGCAATACAGGATTGTCCGTGGCACAGGAAAATCTTGTGTCTTGGAGCTACAGCTTCATACCCCACTACTCTGGCAGCTTCTACTGCTGTCGATCTGGATTTTTACTCTATACTCTAACACTTACTAAATAGGACAATTGATACCAAGGGTAATAGAGGACATTAATTCCCATTCAATTCCCATTCTTCCCATTTTTTTAAAACTTACTTTTTAAGAGCAGGGGTATGCATATTATCCTGACACTTGGCTTTTCCTTTTCTATTCAACTCCTGAATGTTCATTGAGGATTCTGCTGTGGTGAATTTGATACAACATGCAATCTGTGACTGTGTTGCAGCGTGATGAGCTGCTGTCCTTGTACAATGTAAAAGATAACTTGGCAACACTGACTGATTTACTGGAAGAGTACATTTTATTTATTCAGCAGCCCTGTACCGAAACACTCTCTGACTCTTCCAGTAAGTCAGTTGGAGATGCCCAGTTATTTTTCACATTTGGCTGTCTTACTTGGACATCATATGTCATTACAAGTCATTGCACTGTGCACTGTGCCAGTGCGTACTATGAGTAGCTGATTTGTCTCCACACATGTTACCATGATGGTTAGGCACTTCTTGGTTAAGTGGTGAAAATGCAGGCAAGTTGTAAAAGGATATGGAATGGCACACTGGGACTAGTTGTTGTAATTACAGGATGCCAAATGAGTTTAGAACTGAGTAATATGTTTGTTTTTTTCCATGGCTGCATCCAAAGCAGGAGGTATTGGGCATGCAGTAATTAACTTCTAGGTAAGATGTGTGTGTTGTAACTCAAAAGAAAAGAACTACAAAAGAGACAAATAATAATGAATGAATAGTAATTGTAGATGGTTGCTAGCTAATAGGCATTTTTTCAGAGGAGATATTTTGACTTGTCGTGGCAGGAAAAGCATAGCTGTGCCAGTAGGCTGTGCCAATGGGTAAGAATGCAAAACATGTAGATGTCCTAGAACTGGCACACTAAATGCAGTGAAGGCTTCATTAATGTTTGTAATTAGACCTGCGATTAACAACTGTGCATTTTGTGACAAAAGTCTATTGAGTGGTTGTTAACTTGTTTCAGCCTGCAACATTTTTTTCTTTTTTCTCTGACCTTTTCTGCACCACCTGTTCCCCTTTTCCATCCTTTATTTCTTTCATTTGTATTTTTGATTTGGCCTCCGCTCTTTCTCTCTTGATTTCATTAAATTTTTTTCCGCTTGAACTCTGACATTTCATGGGTGGATACACTTGAAGTGGTGGGCGGAGATTACAATGTCTGTACCATTTCCTGTGCCTCCCTTACAGTAAAGGTATCCTGTAGACAATTAACAATTTTGGAACTGTGTAACCCCTGGATGGGCTATCAGCATCAAGTGGGTCACAGCCAGCAGTTACATTTTTTTCCCCACATTGGTGGGGAAAAAAATTCTGGCGTTCGCCAGAATTGCCACAGATTGACACTCCGAGCCTGGTGTACACATTGGCAATGTAATTTTTGCTTTTTTTCCACATCTGAAAGTGATTTTTTTAAACTGCTCTCCAGAGTGGACACATCTAAATATTGATGGTCTTTCTTTATAGGGTAGAGGAAAGTTGTTTTCAGATTTATCTCAGTCAGGCCTAAATCCCACACTAAACATTTGGGGCTGGAATAATGGATCAGCGTACATGGTAACCAACTTCTGCTGATTTATCCAGTCATGCACAGAAACCTTGTTGAGTGCCATCTTGAATTAAGAAAAATGACATGATAATACCATCACAATGCTGCTCGGATTAAATAAATAATAGATTCTTCTACAGAATACCACTTTGAAGCTATGAAACAGACTGAGCAGAATGTAAAACATTTTACTGTCTCTCTTAATATCTCTCCAGCACTTTGGCACTTCATTTTCTTCTTCACAGGGAGGATTGTGTGATAACAGCTTGAAAGGACACCTTCTGAATGAGTAATGCTGAGAGAAAGACAGGCTCTGCAAGAAGAGTGTGACTGGTTACATACCAGTTAGTAGACAAGGTGTTAAGCCCCCTCTTCTTCCTCCTCCTCTTCCTCCTCCCTCTTCTTGTCCTCTTCCTTCCATATCATATCATCATCTCTTCAGCCGCCTCTAATAAGGGCTTTTAAAAAAGACAGTATTAAAATACCGGAACTATGCCAACTAATGAGATGCCTTTGACACGGCAGATCTTTCATGTGCAGCTCCGTTTGTCAAAATCTATCTTTCATTTTGTGGCCTCGACAGCCAAAGTTTGTTCAACACTGTGCCTTCACACCTGTTGACAGGCCTTAACCGAGATTTAAAGGGTCATTGAGTTCACTTGTTTTTGGCGCAGTTTGGAACATTGGATGCTCGTGGTGATGGATTTTCTCAGGCACATCATCAAAATGCATGCTGTGGACATTTTTCACCGCTCTGTTGCTGCCAGTATTTCTGTGATGCTGAAGACAGAGAATTTATCTCTCTGCTCTCTAGTTTGCAGATACAAATGAAAACAGTGCGGTCAAAATCCACATTAGTTCCGTAGCTGCATATCATTCATTTGTTTTCCAAGAGAGCACTGATGCAAATTAGGACACAAGCATTTTGTGACCAACTGTATTTTCCAAAAATACAAATTATAATAATGAGACCGTACTACAGCTTGAGTTCACAATAATGTGGACTTTCATGATTAAAACATGGTCGTTAAAAAATTTTGATAATTACCATTTTAGAATTCCCGCAAAATGACTGCTAGTTAAAAGAATCAAACAAATGGTGAAGAGCTGAAGACCACCATGTTATAAACATATTTTTTAGGACATACAGTTGCTTGTACACGAGAAAGGGTGTTTATTCACTGCCAAATATTGGCTATTAATAGCTTGCTGTGAGTTGATGAGTAAAGTAACCTTATGAGCTTTCCGTCCAGGGTTGTAGCTATAATAACTCTTTAAATGTACTCTATCCAGTGTTGTTCCAGAGGAGTAATATGAGTGGTTCAGGTATTTACAAGAGAAATCTTAACGTGAAGAAGTGCTTCTCATTGGCACATACAACTCTTGCAGCTATGAGATGATAATTGGTCAGTTTTCATCATGCTGAATGTTGAACTGAGAATCACATCGTGAACTTTGAAATTAAAAGTGCTAATGAGAGCATTAACAGGTGCTGTGGTTGCCATAGTTAATATAACCTTTTAACATTTTTAAATCAGCTTGTTTCGGGGTCTTGATGTTGTGCATGCTGGCTCACGGTCATGGCTGACAGGGACGCGGAACAGAGCCATCATGAGTTCGAATTTGTTTCACCTGTGCTTTTTCTGCTATGACAGGTCAAAATGTCTGTCTGCCAAACTCTGATTCTTGATTGTCGGCTTACTGGTGTTTAGCCAGCAAGTATAAAGACACAACATTATGTACATAAGTCAACTTTGGAGTTACACACAGGCCGTCTACCCTCAGCTCAGTCCTCTGTGCCAAGCTAACGTGTCATGTCAAAATTTGTTACATTACTGTAAAAGGTTACTTCACAATGTCTTACTGCCAAACACTTACTGCGGGCAGCAAAGATGACTAATGATATGGTGTTTTTTTGTTTGTTTTTTTGTTATTTGGTAGACAGTAATGTGATAAAATCAAAACTTAGCAGTACTTACATTTTAATTGGTTTTCATGCCAACTCAGGGAAAATGTGTTAACAAGCATTTAATCCAGTAAATGCAAAGCAGCATATAATTTATCTAATGTTGTGTTTTTGGTTACTTATTAAACGTAAGTCCAATATTTAAAGTTCAACACACACATTAATTTATCATCATACAGCACAGGATTGTACAGCAAAATAGTTAGAGCTACTTACAAAACAAGTTAGCTAGTCCAGCTACCTGTGTACAGCATGTTTGCTGTTTGATGCTGGGCAGGTGGGTTCACTTAATCAGAGCTTATTCATGGCGAACATCCGCCTGCTGAAAACAAGCCTAATGAGAGTGGTGAAACTGAACCCAAAAAAAAAAGCTGGGGGAAAAAACTCTCGGAAATATGCAAAAAAAAAAACAGTCTGTAAAAGTGAGCAGTCGGATGATTGTTTCTCACTACAAGAGACACCTTTTTACTTTTCACAGAATAAATTCATTATTTGATTAGCAAATTGTAAGATACCTTTCCTGATCATTCACCCAAAAATTCACTAATACATTTGTGATTTAACCTACTGCAGTTCCTTGCATGCTAATTACTGACTGCTGCTTAGGTAACAGCTTGTGATTGCCTTAGTTTAGAGATGAATTGAGAAGTTATCCAGATGTAGCTACATATCCATGTTCTACGAACACTGTAGAGAAAAGCATTTGTTCTATAACATTTTATCTCAGGAAATAATTATACACAGCCATTGCATCTTAAATAAAGCCTCATGAAAATTTATGTTTACAAAGGTAAAACAAAGCTTTTAGTGGGTGGCTATTTGTTTATGTTTTTCTGATAGCGGTGGCATCAAACAGCGTGGTTATGTTTTGAGGCCAATGGACACGCATGATTGAACGGCTTCTCTATGAGCAGTCAGAGGGAGTCAGAGAGGAGTGCTGGGAGGCCTTTTGTCAAATGATGGACAGTCAGAGGCTTAATGACTTGTGTAGACTATTAAAAAAGCAAGCTGGGTGCTAAGTGCTCAGCGTCTGTATTTATTTGTCATTTATCAAACCATTCCCAAAACAAGGGCATTAAAGGAGACCCACTGAGTTTGGTGGTATCACAGCAGCCCTCAGCAGATATTAGTCACGGTGACATGTATATGTGGTTGGATGCAAAGGTGATTGAAGGTCAAACAAGGGGTTACTTAAAATAAAATACCTCCTTTGCTCAGAGACTAATGGTTTTCCGACTTATTACAACCTAACCCCATTGACAAATTTCCCGTTGCCACAAATGCTGCGCTAGAGGTCGCCGTAAACTATTCTTGTATGTGAACTTACAGCAACTTGCACAGCTGTGACGATCTCAACCACACTTGTGGATATTTTTCATGAATGTAGCTAACTAGCTATGGGAAGACGATGTCTCTACTCTTAATTTGACCTAATCTCTGATCGGTAAGGTATTTCAGAGGGGAAAAGGCAACAACATAGACCAATATAAATCACAGTTTTGAAAAAAAAAAACCTGCTATAAGTCCAAAAAAATGTTGTTACCTCAATCCCTAGAGAGCAGATCCATAGTCAAGTCGTCCCCATGGTAACAAAAATAAACATGTTAACGTTGTGAAATATTCATAATTGGTTAGATTTAGGTAATAAAACTATTTGGTTAGGTTTTGGTTAAATACATTATATGATGTCATCTACAAAATTTAAGTTATGTACATGACATAACTCACGAACAAGACTTAAAGCAATCAAAACTGACTTTTGGTTTCACACAGGACATAAACGCTGGTCTACTGGGTGAAAATCCTGTACTTGTTTGACCCAACCATTCATCCCTTCTGGTTCCCTACACAGACATTCTCGCTCTTTATACTACATTACCTGCTCTCCACAGAAGTTATTGGGAAGGACTGGCAAATCGCCTGCACACAAAATTGGAATTTGGCGTGTGTATACGCAAATTAAAAGTCTATAGTTGTCTTGTATGCACACTCTTTGAGGAGACTGTGTTGAATATTCTATATCCTATGGAATCACAAGTTAAGCTTTTATACATTTTACACATCTTTTATCAACACTAACTTCACAGAGTTCAATGAGTTTAAGTTTCTATTAATTGACCAACATTCAAAACAACTAACTATAAAAATTACAGGAGTCAAAGGCATAGTACTGATGTAATACATTTATGTTCATATGTTGTTTGCATTTGATAACACTGATAAGATCAGTAGAGGCAGAAGGGGAGAGTTTTTGCTGGTTGTGACTTTCCAAAGCGTGCATACACCCCAGTGTATTTCTTTAAACAGTGCTCTCATTGTAATTGAAATAGACATCCTTTGGAAACCCTTGTGTGAATTTATCCACAGAGAGCTGCTTTGTGAGCTGCATTGCAATTATACAATAATTCTTTTCCCCTCTTAAGGGAATTAACCTGCAGACACTAAGTCACTGCCCTCGCCCACAGACGTTTCCCCTCAGAAACATCAATTTTCCCATTTTCTAATCCTCAAATTGCTACTCATGTCAACTCTGAAGATCCAGGTACAAACTTCCTTATTGAAGTAAAGCCAGCCCTTTGGCAAACTGTTATTGTATGCACAGACATTGTTCCCTGAAGTTTGCAGGGCAGGCATTCAATTTTTAGCATTGAAATCTTGATTATTAGTAAAGCAAGCTTTACCAGGGGGTCGTCAGTTTGAATCCCGTGAGAATTTTGGGGCAGTGAATTAGACACACTCCTCACCTATTTCAACAACTGACGTAACAGTGTTTTTGACCAAAGCAAGTGACCGTGGCTGTAGTGGGTAGCGACAGGCCTGTGTCTATGTGAGCGAGAGCAGGATGTTACAGGGAAAGAGCAGTCGTGCTCAGCAAACCCTCCCTTGGTAAATAGAGGTTGAAAGGAGTACACTTTCATTACCCTGGGTTCTGCACTGCAGCTCCTCTTCTCTAGACAGCTGGGCCAAAAGGTTATGAAGGCTTGGTGGGGTGGCGGTAATTAGAGATCCGGGGCAACTCGCTTAAAGAAATCAATCTTTATCTGGAAGCAGAGCCAGAGAACATGGAATTTTATTCTTGAACTCTTACAATTAAAATATTCTTTTACTTGTCTCCTTGTCTACTGTTTTGGATCAATCATTCAATTTGCCACAGCTTACAATATCATCAAACATTTGAAGGCTTTTACCCAGATTTGCCTGCATTACATGTAGCTTCTTAAAGAGTTCTTCAGAGGGTATGTTTGCTTTATAAATTGTGTTATATTTTTTGTAATTCTAGACTAGCTGTTCTGTTTTTGTGGCTATTACTTAGTGGCCACGATGCTTTAGGTTTTTAAGAGCCAAGACATTGTATACAGTAAGTATTGGGAGGTCTATCTTACTTGGATTTCCATGATTTAAGATAAGATTACAGTAAAGGAACAAGGGAAGGAAGATGTGCGAAGACAAACTCATTCACCATGTGAATTTGGCCGCCATCCAAGTTGCAACCTAAGCTATACTGAGATTCCAACGCAGATATGTTCAGTCCCAGATCAATTTAGAAATCATTAGTAGGAAACATTATTGACCTCCTCCAAGCTGTTCATTGCAGATTTGAGCGTTTCTCTCCTGAAACCAGAGGGCTGTACAAAGTGGACTGTGATCAGCTATGAATCCTCTCAGCTACATTCATTGCAAAAAATGCAGTCTTTGATCAGTCTTGATCGCAGGGTCTGGATGTGCTATGGCAAAGCTGTGTTGCAATATGGCTCGCCACAGATCAAACTGTAATTTTCTCCAAACATCCAGCTGTCCAGCTCACAGATGTGACTACAAAGCAACCTGGAGCTGCCTTCCACAGCTGTGGAAAGAAGTTTAAAAAAGACGAGGTCCATCCGTCAACGCCTGGTTTCCAGCCAAAAGAGGAGGTTAAGCCTGTCTCCCAGTGTTTGTGAGAAACGTCTCACAGAATTTTACTTTCTTTTGCCTTTGTTGTGCGAAACTATCAGTCCATACACTTAAGTGACAACTGACAAGGAAGCTGAGGCTGATATGTGACACCCTGCATTAATGAGGGTGCCTGTCTTGATTGTCAGTTGAGAGACAGGTCTGTTTAATGTTGTAACTTCTGTGGACATAAATTCAAGCAAACATGAAATACATTTATACATATAAAATTCAGATTCTTTATAACAGGCTTTAGCACCTGTTTCTCTGATTTACACTCTTCTTGTTTTATTGCTGTAGTGTTTTTTGCACTGGTTCACCTTCATCAATTGTTAATCCTTGTCCTATTGCGATGTCTTTGAACATTTCTATTGGTGCCACGCTTTTTCTTTTCTTTTTTATGTGGTAACCATCTCTCTTTTGCCACCTATCCATTTTTTCTTTTTCTTTTTTTTTTTCTTTTTAACTCAAAACAAAATGTTGATGCTACAAGAAATGTTGCCTCATAAATTAGGCAATAATGGTAACAAAACATGTACAGTATTGATTTCATTTTAAGAGTTTTTTACTTCAAATAAGACTTGAAATTGGTTGTGTGATTTAATTTATAAATGAAAAGGACGAATACTGAGGTCAAAAGGGTTTGTTCTTTATTTTATGGTGGATTTTAGAGCTGATATGTCTAAATCCAGGCTCAGGGGCCTCAGACACAAAATACCAGAGAACCAACTGTAGTGAAAGGACTGACACTCAATCTTCCTTTTTCAGGATGCCAAACACAAGTGTGGGCACTAATTAGAGGCTCCAAGAAATCATTCAGGGGTGGGGAACCATTGTAACCTGAGGAGAAGCCGTTGTGTGGTGACAAGTTTCAGTCACTCTGCTGGACAGGCCAAAGCCTGAGGGGTTGAAAGACTTCAGTTTAGCTTTGGTGTGTCTGCTTTTCACACAGCATCACATGTGCTTACACACTACTGTTCATTCACTACCATTAACAGCCTGCAGCTGTGGCTTTTTAAAACCTTATCACAATTTCTCATCATTTCTCAGATAACACTTTGTGCACTGCATGAAGAGTATGTTTCCTAGCAGTTATGGAAGTTAAAACCTTCATGGGCTGGAGGACTTCTTATGTTATTCAACACTGGCTATTTTTATTGAAGAATTAACTGGGTGTTGGTTTGTGGTTTATTTTAATGGTTTTCTAGCAACTGTGAGCTAAGTTTAATTCTTGCTATTTGTTTTATTGACGGATTTTTATGCATTGAGATCAAGATTCTTTTAATTAGGTGGCATTTTCACATGGATTTTAAGTTCCTAAACATCCAAAAGTTGATGGTTCTGCATAACACTTTACTATACAACTCATGCATTTTACTAATTTTTAATAACAGAATTGTACAAGGAATGTGCTGGACATCAACCAAATTGCATATTGTTTTGTTTGTTCTCCAAAATGTCCCTGGAGCTGTTTAAATAATATGAATTTGAGATCCCTTAATTAGTCATTGCTCATTTGTTTTAGGCAAAAAAAACTTATACCTACTATGGATCCTCTGTGGGAAAGCTGTGGAGCATACACACCCACATACACAAACTTATTTAGCGCACTTTTGGGTAAATTACATAAACATACATTTATTTCCTGGACTCAAAAACTAGCTGTTTTTCAATTAGGGTTACGTCTTTTATCCCAAATGTGTCCTGAAAGTAGCAGTAGTAGTCATACCCCCACCCCACCCCACGACCACCACACACACACACACACACACAGCCACACACACACACACACACACACACACACACACACACACACACACACACATACAAACTAGTGGTATCAGGTTGGGCCATCTGATCTGAACTGCAGATGTGTTGTTTTGCCTCTGCAGCAGGTGTTAACAGATGTCCCTCCTTACTTGGCTAGGTTGACCTCTTGCTTAGAGAGAGACCACCCGTCAGTCAGGCGACCTCTGTGTGCAGCAAATGATCTGCCCTGCTGGAAATGATCTGCGCCCCTAAAGTGTTGCTGAGCAGGTCATTACCGTCCTGCCCCCTCCAGGGTCACTGGTCTGGCCATTCCTTCCGACAGACCGTCGTAAAAATGGAGCATTTGATAGCAGGGATCAATAATGCATCACATTATTATGGTCCAACACAGCAAAACCATGGGTTCAGTCCTTTTGGTGCTGGGACTGATTACATTTCTTGTGACCTATGACCCCCTTCACTGAAAGTGCTTTCACGGGTCATAATTATCCACCTGTTGTAGTCACGTAATGAATACAGGCCTCTTATTATGAAATCATTTGAGAAGAATTTGAAGGATGCGCTTCTTAGCACAGTTCAAACAAAGGTTCAAACAAATCGCAAAGGTCAGGTGTTGACAATGCGACGGGCACCCTACTCGTCACGATCCTGACACCGAGGCAACTAGTTTTTATTGACTTGTCACCATCTTTTAATTGTATCCAGCAGCACATTTTAGCAGGAACGTTGGAGAGTATCCTCAACATTGACCCCTGCCTGATAGCGGATTAATTTCTTATTGGAAGGTTAATGGTGTTAAATCTGATTTTCTCCTTCTCTCCATCGCATTACCGCCCCGCACCTCTTTTATTTGTTTTGTACACTAACGAGTGCCAACGCCATTATGAGGGGTGTCATTAAGTTCATTGATGATTCTACCCTGAGCATGGCTCTGTAGTGGGAGAATTCACAGACTGGTAGCAAGGCATCCATCTTGGATATAAATGTGTCCACAACTAAAGAGATGTCAATATATTTTTAGAAAGAATCCTACAGTCATCTCTCCTGTGCAGATTAATGACCAGGCTGTTGAGTTTGTGCTGCAGTATAAAAATCTTGGCACTGTACTTGATGACATGTTTTATGTAAATGCTGTATGTAGAAAAGCAAATCAGCGCATGCACTCTTATTATCAGCTTTTATGTTTCAATGTCGACAGCACATGAACATGAAGTTCTTATTCTTGTTTTATCGAATCAGTCCTCGCATTCTCCTTCGTCTGCTGGCGTGCATCACTTAACCCTCAAAAACAGAAACAGACTTGTGTACCGTGACAGTGGGCAGAAAATAACAGGCACAACCTTGAACGACCTGACTCATCTGTGCAAGGTTTGGACTTTGAAGACAGCCCTGTTCGTTTGTTAACACATATAATCTGTCAAGATGCAGGTCCAATAGACTCAAGTATTCATTTGTCACTGCTGACATTGGTCTTTTAAAAATCCCAATGTGATATTTTTTATATATTTCCTGTTAAGTGGTTACTGCTGGCTGTACAACAAACTACCCCTCAGGGTTAATCAAAATACCTTGACCCTTGAATCTCGTTGATGACAGCACGTGAAGTTTAAGAGGTTTGGAGAGTGAAGAAGACAGGAGCTGTACTCTGGTCTGGAAATAGGAGATAATTAGTGTGATGTTTTGTGTGTTTTTTCCACTTTCTGTCTGTGTAAAAACAGAGCCCTGCATCTGTTTGTCTTAGTGGATCATCACAAGCCTCAGTAAGCTTCCTTACATGCACTTGACCAGGAATGTAATCTATTTATCATGGGTCCCATCATATGCAGGCACAAACTGTCCCCCTATACCATACAAACCTGTTTTTTATTGCCCAACCCTTGAATGTTGAAAATTCTAGTAATGAAGGGATGGGAGCCCCCCAAAATGTACATGTACTATTAAAAACCAATTAATAAAACGTATCAAATGGATGGTATTTATACTGTGACTACATTTTGTTTTGTGGACCCTTTGTGGTGATGTTACAGTTAGTATTGGTGAGCCCCCTAGAGGTATATGGCCCAGTTGCATTTGCAGTCTGCATGTCTTTTTTTTTTTTTTTTTACCTGTCCTGTCCAGCAAGAGACATGCAGAACGACAGATCTGGATGCCCTATAGTGCCGGGCAGATTTGCTCTGCAAGGGAGGAGTTTAGCATACTCCACCTGTTGCAT
>JBBPCS010000204.1:12605931-12621886 GCA_037974645.1 Hollardia meadi | reverse complement strand
CCTCCCGCAATCCCCCCGGGGCCCAGTGACCCACGACCCCCGCCCGCGCCCCGCAAGGCAGCAAAACACCCCCGAACCCCCCCCCCCCCCCCGTCGAAGGAAGGCAGGCCACTGCCCCGGAGGTGCTGCAGTCTGCATGTCTAACAGTTGTGATACTGTAGCTTTCATGACACATTTAGCATAATACCAAGCACCAGAATAGAAAAAACAGATTTGCTACACATGAAGAATTGCTTAAGGAAAAGTATACTGAGTATAGCTAGAGTATGGATATTTACTTGCCAACAGATGATCCACTGAAACAATGACTTGGCTGATTGACTTGAAGAGGCCTCTCCAAGCCAGCCAATCACAACATTTTCACCATTAGCATCATCATTTATTTAACTGGTGGTAAAAAAAAAAAATGTGTTCAATGTTCTTTTCCAGCGTGACTTATGATAAGTGAGCGAGGTAGAGGTCTGTTGTTTTGCTCAAGGGATCTTCAGCAGGTCTTCAACAGTATTTGCAGTTGTTGATGGACACAGTAATCAAATTATCTGTGAAATGTCTGCCATAGGATGGATTCTAATCACTGGGCTAGTCATGTGTGCAGATAAGCGAGATTAAGTAGCTTGGCAATTGCTGTCAATCAAACTGTATTGGATTTTTTTTAAATTTTTTAAAAAACCTTTATGCTATGCATACATGTAATGTACAAACAAAATATATTAACAAACACAGATAAATATATTAATAGAGATAGCTTACATTTTACTACACTAAATACCTGCTCTGAATAAATGATCTTTTGCAGCGACTGTGAGTGCATGAACATAGCGTGCAAATGGACACATCAGTGTATTGTAATTATGCACTTTAAAATACCAAATCCGTTCTCATCTCAGGTCTACAACAAAGTCAATGAATGCATACATTCATTGATCTTTAGATTGTTGAGGCAGTGTCTGTTTTGATGAGTTATCTATGTGGTTATCCAGCTCCTGATATCTTTGCGGCCTTATTTCAGCAACCTCTGCAGACAGTTTAGGTGTATTCCTGCTTTCTCCAACACACAGGAGCATATGCTTGGCAGATTAAACCACTACGCAAGGGTCCCACGCAGCCAAATTGTTGTTTAATGGTATGAAAGATTCCCATGGCATGTTTCAGCCCCCTTTTTTTTGCCCAACTGACTGTAAACCCAAAAGCAATAAATATCCTAAGCAGGGTCAGGAATTTACTGCACCTGTAGTAACCACTGCACTGTCTTAATAAGCAACAGATGTGAGAGTGATTGCATCGAGCCTGAAACGCATGCATTGAAAAAAAGAGAATTCTTTGTTAGGTACAGTTTCATCTCCGGACCAAAGCTGCTTTAACTGTGCTGCTCCGGGCCTCGCATCCATTTTGCAGCAGGAGGTAACAGGGCTGAAATTAAAAATAATTTGGATTCAGTATCGCAGTGACTTGGCTGTCAATTACTGGGCAGGAAATAGTTGTCGTGAATGGTTATCCACGATGCACGAGGAGAACACAGTGTAGTACTAAAGCAATCTTTAGCCCATAATGTGCGAAAATAATAATTTAGCCAACTTACAGAGCAAATACAACTCCCATGGCTGTGTAATCCATACTCATTTCATTTGGCCCTATAGTGGCATGGGAATTTTTGTGTGTTTAATTATAGTCAAGACCAATTCAAATAGTAAATAATGGCTTCCCCTTTTAAAAGTAACTTGTCTGACCTCACATTTGAGGCAGGCGGCAATATTTATTGCTTTCCCAGGGCTGAATAGTGGTGTGACCTGAATATTCCGAAATTTACAGAGGAAAGCCAAACTTATGTCTAGTATGTCATGCAGTGTGTCCACGAGATAAACTCCAAAGCTAAAGGCCAATGTAGTGAGACACTCTCTTCACTGATATCATGTGTAGAGAGATGAATTTAGTGAGCCTAACAGAAGCCAGAAAGAATGTTTTTCATTCCTCCCACTCATTGTTTATGAGAAACATGCAGCAGTCTGAACAAAGGGGTTGCTCTCATTAGTTAATCTTTGCTTGAAGGCATCTAACATTTATTAATGCATCTGGGTATGCATGCAGCTATGTTTGGGTGTTTGGGTGTACTGTAAATGTGTGTGCATGGGCTTATTGAGTGTGTGTGGAAGGGATCGAATGTTTGGTTGTGTGCACATTTGGTTTTTTTTATTATTATCAGTAGTAGTAGAAGTAGTAGTAGTAGAAGTGGTAGTAGTGGTAGTATTAATAATTGCTTGTTTGCACTCATGAAACAGGGGCCACATGTCCATGGTTCTCTGCATGTGCCCTCCAGTTTTGTTTTGGCAGGGGAAAGGTTAATGTTTAACAGCATGAATGGTTCACCCACTAACGTGTGAACAAAGCACAATGGCTGCACTGTATAGGGTCCTATTTATTCAGAGTCACTTCCTCCCTTAATAGTCAGCTCTACTTTCCTTACAGAGGAAAAAAAGAAAAAGAAAAGTAGGTCAAGGAAAAGTCATGTTTGAGGTAATTCACTCTAGGGGACCGCTTCTCTGATCATTAGATGACATTGGTTAACCCCGAGAGTGAGGTCATTTTCAAGTCAAAGTTACACCCAGAATCCAGCCCGACTGGTAGCGTGTGTCTGCATTTTACAGCACATGGAGGGTAAATCGGAGAGGGGGGATATCAATGAAAAGGTTGAAAAGACAGTATTGTTTATTTTTTTTAAAAAGAAAAGATTCCGCACAACAAAGAACAAAGGCTGGTTTGTGACCTTGTGAATCTTGCTTTTGCTAAATGTTGGTCAGCTGATGTATGTATATGTTGAAGGAGCAGGAGTTTCTGCTTGTTGCAAGTGAACAAAAGGTCCACATTGAAGAATCTTTTGGATTCCTGATCTTCATGCACAAAGACCGGAACAAAAGAGGAATGAAAAGTCATTGCTCCCCCTCCTGCTGCAATTACTTGTGATGAGTGTTTAAGAATTAAGCAGGATATTTGCAGACTTTTTGGATTAAGTATGAATTCATCCATGCAGATCACTAGAATATCTTTTTATAAGGACCAAATGCTTTCATGCCAAGCCCCCCCCTCCTTTTCCCCTTTTCACTGCAACAGCTAGCTCAGATTTTCCTTTTACATTCTTCCCTTAATTACAGTCTTAATAAAGAGGCATTCCAGTCATTATTTAACATATTTTCCCAAGGAATTATGTACAGAGAGAGCCCTGAAAAACAGGTATCTATATTTAATTGTGCAAGTACATTTCCGTTGTTTTGCTGGCCACTTCTATTAGTATCATATGTACACCTACTATTACACATATATATGAAAGAATATTTTTTTACATTATTCATTATGTACTTTATGAGCTTGTACGTTGGAGCCCACAGTAATGGGGATGTAATTAAAATCATGTCATTATGATGGAGGGCCAAGCTTTAATCACATGAAAGCTATTGGCTTGGTCCCTCCTGAGCCAGCAAATGGATATAAAAACAGTCAATCAAACCAAGTGTGTTGTTGTTTGTTTCAGTTTATGCAAAAAAAAGGGGAAAAAAACAAAGAAAAATTGACTGCAGGGACAAATAATTAGGTAGATTTATTTGAATATGATCATCCTGTTTTTAACCCCATGAAGAAGGTCTAGTCCTGAACCACAAAATGTGGCTTTAATTGACATTTTAAATCCAATGCTATATTTTCTGTCTGCAAGGAAAGCACGTATTATTCCACAAAACGTTTGACTTCGAAGAACGTGGTCCTTATTTCTACTTGAGGCCGATCTCTTCATAAAGTTATAAAAGAGCCAGTTCATTGAGAAAACATACCTACCATTGATTTTCTTTGCATTTGACAAACAGTCATTAAATCTGTTCCCAGTTGGCTCAAAACCAAACCCAACTGAAAAAATCAAAGCAATATCTGCAATCTGAAGTAATTGTTTTGTGCGTGCGTGAGTGCGTGCGTGCGTGCGCGATTGTCATTTTATTGAATTTTAGAAAGGCGCAAGGATATAAAAGAAAGGAAAGGAAAAAAAGAACAGTAGGCATATAAAACTTAAGAAGTTGGGGGGGGAAAGGTAAAGTAAGAGCAGAAAACAGGGTATGTTGTAATTTAGGGAAGGAATTGTTTTAGGGTTTCAGGCAACCCAGTTAAGACAGCTAAATCATTCAGATTTTATGTTATGATAATTGTGTTACGGTATTCTGAAAAGCTAATTTGATGTAATATAAATAAATAATGTCTGGGGCATGCAGCTTTAGCTTCAGTCATAGAACGATATCATTTATGTCAACTGCAAATTCAGGAGTTCTCATTTTAGATCAATGACACAACACTTCGAAAGTTGCTAAGAAATTCAAGTGGGAAATCTGCCACTGTTTCATTGTAAACCACATTTTGCCCAGTGAGTTAGAAAACTTTGACTCGTGCATCCACAGGGGTGTGAACTCTAAATTCTTTTTGAACTGTTGCTGACTTTTGATCAGAAAATTGTGAAAAACAGACCTGCAGAAATTGGTTTCACTTCAGCCTCACTTATTTTCACTGACCGCTCCTTCAGACAGTTTTGTTTTCTTTGGAACCATCCTGAGAAACTGAGAGGTGCTGTGGAACTGTTATATGACATTGTACAGGGTGAGCACATGGCACAAACTTGTCTGTGTTTTTGTTTCTGTTACAAGCAAATAACCTCAGAACGAATCACCCTGCTTGGTATGAATCACGTCCTTAAATCAAATTTATGGCAAAATAAAGAGTGATCAAGCTCCAGACTTTCTCCTTACAAGTTGCACTGGGGAAATGGTTACTCATCCATTTAATGTGCTGACAAACTTCCAGCAGCATACTCCTTCTCCTGAGCACAATAAACCCCTGCTGGTTCCTTTGACTAGATGGATTGGTTTGTGCAAAAATAAATACTGCTTAAACCAACTGAGGATGCACCTGGGATTGGATACATTTATCACTGTAATTTCTGCAAAAGAAAGTCACCAACATTTCAACACTGCATGTTGATAATAATAACAGTATGTTGAATGTTGTGTCAGTGCTGGAGTATATTGTGACAATTTCTGATGCGAAACAAGCTCTCTGGGCCTTTGCGAGTCACCCAGAGACACTAAAGGGAAGGCTTAGCGCGTCTGTAATGGTACCTTGCACGTCTGGATAATACGTGAGGGGCGCATGCCAAAGCGGGTTGGCTAGACCCTTGGTCACTAGCGTTGTAGCCAACATGATACAAAATGTAAATAAGTTGCAGAAAAGCAACTATTTTCACTTATAGCAAAGACTAGCTATTTCCTCCAACATCCAGAGCCTGTGCTAAGCTAGGGTAAACATTGTAGTATTTCAGAAAGTGTTGCAGTGGTGATAAGTGGTGAAGATAAAGTTCATGAAATTTTCATACTAAGAGATTATAAGTAAACTTTTGAAAATTATACATTGATGCCACTTTGAATTGGAAGTGGTAATATGTCTTCTCGTGTACTTACATTTGACCTAGCCTATTATTTTGACCTGGTGAGTGGAAAACAGTCTGATAATTAGCACGGCTTCAGTGTGTTGTCATTGCAATGCTTATGAGGCTCAGGTAGAAATATCTGGCTAATTTTTCACCTGAATGATGAGGTTTAGTGGAGCCCTGGGGGACTGAGTGACAAGTTTTGCCACTGTGATTAAATGTGGACTTACAACGCAGTTAAACAAAGACTCTATAGATACAAAGAATAAGATTGTAAGATAAGATAATTGTGGACCTCAGTTCAGTTTCTGGAAGACAAATTTAAATGTTCATGCTGTCAGCTGGTTTTTTTTAAGGCATTCATGCTACTCAGCATGTTTTGTTGGTTGTCACAGTCCATTTCCACCCTTCTTTAGCTGTCATTTCAGTCCTGCCCTTAAACACCCCTTTGTGTTTATCAGAGTAAAGCCCTGAGTGGTACTCAGCTGCAGGCCCAGGCTTCTTTTCATGGGCCACAATGAGGCCTACGATTGTATTTTCTTCCTTCAGCAAGAATTTTATCAATAATAGATATCCTTAATTTTCCATAAAAATCATTCCTTCATCTAATTAACTGTTTAAAGTTTTTTTGTTATGTGTTTGTATTTTCTTATACATTTGTGTATGTGTGCACAGTATGTTGTTTAAACGCTGAAACCCTAAGCAACTCCCATTGGAGCGATGAAGGTGATAAAATATGTCAGGGTTTTCCAAACTGTCTAAAGATGAATAAAACATGAAGCGAGTATAAATCTCTTTTGAAGTGTCACCTTTAAATTGAACACTTGGTTAATATTTCATACTGCATCGTACCTCTTTCCAAGGTGCTTGACATGTTTATGTCTCAAATCATAAGCTTAGTGTCTTCCCCAAACCAAGCCCTTGTCAGTGAAATGATGTGTATGGGTTCCCCCATGTCTAAATGATGAAATCCAAACCAATCAAACTGCTATATGTAAGCACCAAAGAACAAACATTCTGATTTCTGTTTTAGGAGTGCAAGATTCCCATCAAGAGAAGATCATAACAGTGTCTGGAGAGGGGATGGTCCAGAGCCCAGACTTCCCGCACACTTATCCTAGGAGTACTGTGTTGGTCTGGAGACTAGTGGCAACCAGTAACATGAGGATCCAGCTCACCTTTGATGAGAGGTTTGGTCTGGAGGACCCCGAAGATGACATATGCAAGTAAGAACATAGTAGTAGAAGTATACTAGTATCTTAGTTTAAGTACAAACAGATCAAAATACTATGTTTTGCATCATAGAGGAAGAACACACTTATGAGGGACAATGGCCGACTGGTCAACTTATCAGTGATGCTCTATGCTATCAGACTATGCTAACATCCTGATTGACAGCAGTAGACTTGGCAGTGCTCTTTCTTCCTGTCCTCTAACTAGGCTTTCTGGGCCAATATGATTTGTGCTACAGGGTTACCATGCACCACAAATATTGAAACATTTGGATTGTTTTCCTGTCAGTGTTCTCCCCACTGATTTGATAGATATGCCAACCTCCAAAAGTTCAGCATACTCTAGCTTTATTTCATTTTGAGAGCTTTTGTTGTCTAAATAAAACCTGTTACCCTTTAGGAAATGGATAACCTCCTTGAGGAGTCAGCTGTAGCAGTGCACAGTTTTTCATTAAGACTTTCCTCTGCTTGATCGACCAGCTCTCATAAAATGGGGGCTTCCCCAGTTGGCATGCCATTTATGTGTTGGGCTGGAGTAAAGACGTGTCCTGCCTATGTTGTAGTCCTTCTTTGAAGATTTAGAGTGAGAGTGTGTGGCCATTTGTGAAATTGCCTTTGGTGTGCCGTGGCAGCTCGTGAATATTGAAAACCCAGCAGCAGAGTGATTTGTTTCACCCGAGACCCCATGATGACGCTATATTTTACTTGATGTAGTCGATATTTTTAGCTGCTCACGTAATTGTTCGAAAGACACGCGCCTCACTCTGACCGACAACACATAAACACACACACATATACATACAGTGCATCCTGTTTTATTGAGGAGCCCATTTCAACTACTGCCTGGGTTTGCCTTTGTTGCCATTCAATTTAAACAGGGAATTCCAAGCCCCAAAGATCGATTTACCATCTGTGCATTATGTTCAGTGGCCTGCTGTCACTATATCACAGCTGACTGGTTAGCATGGAGGAGCATAATCATTGCAAGGGGAAGAGCTTTGGGAGGGTGTCCTTGCAAGTCATTCCTGGAGAGCCCCCTAATGGATGACAGGGTGAATGACAGTTTTCTATAGCCCTGACAAGGTTTAGATGTTGCACATGGCATCAGATGATCATGCATACTTTAAGAGATCAACTGTACACATCAGGAAATTAAACTAAGATGTGGCAATGATCACTATGCTTTTGTTCCAGTTACTGATCCTGGGCATTCAACATCATTGATAAATCAGGTGTGTTTAAAGATGGGTTTTCAGCTGATTTAATTGTATAATATGCTGCCATTTAGGATTCATGACTATTTCTGCACATTATAGTTCCTGTATAAAACAAGAAAAAAGAACGTAGGTATTTGAGCCCCCGCAGGACACTTCCGTGGTGGGCCGTGTGCATGTTGATGAGGTGAGTGTCGCTGTTGTAACCCTGTAAGGGAAAGTTTCACTGTGGGGCAGGGTGCAGATTGACAACTTTTGTGCCGTCCCGCCTTTGCAAGACTGCACTAGTCAGTGTCCTCGGGGAGAGGGGTGAGAGACAATAACAACATCCTTTTCTAGGGTCATGCAAGTCATCACCATGTCTACTGCTCTAGCTCTCACATTTTTGCAATCCCAAGCAGAAACAGACACACAAGTTCATCTAGTTGTCTTTTCTCTCTCCTTCTTTTTCTCTCCAACACACACACACACACACACACACTCATATCAACATGGTTTTGTCTGCATATCTACTTTATTTTTAATGTGGGTTTACAAATTTATTCATAAAAATCTGCCTTTAGACCCTCATTCCAGTGGTGTAAAGAAAGAAAAAAAACTCACTGCACAATGTGATGCAAATAAACAAGA
This sequence comes from Hollardia meadi, assembly GCA_037974645.1. Lineage (NCBI taxonomy): Eukaryota > Metazoa > Chordata > Actinopteri > Tetraodontiformes > Triacanthodidae > Hollardia > Hollardia meadi. Next base: position 12,613,358 of record JBBPCS010000204.1, on the reverse strand, counting down.
ATGTAATCTCCTGTCCAGTGATTCACAGCAATGCCATGGATAAAACAAATAACAGTGGGAGACGTGTTCGGTTCTGGTAGCAAGCCTGGAGCGAAAAGTCTTTGCTAAGATGAGAGGGAGGCTGCGTAGTCGAGATGCTCATCTGCTATTCTGTTTGTCTGTGGCACGATGAAAAGCATTCTTTCCAAATCCACTGGAGGAGAGGCATATTGGATAGGGATTGGTCTTGCTGCTGGTTGGCATGGCAGCAGAGTCGTGCTTGGCGCCTCACAGACAGAACTGTTCTCAGAAAGCATGTATGCTCTCTGTCTTTAGTCTAAAGGGAGAGGACTAAAAAACAGCGTTCATGTTGCTAATCTGCATCATTCCAGTGGTAAATATTGCACTTATTAATAATGTACAAGGGGGAAAAAACGATATAGGAGAAGGCTTTGTGAATATTAAACACAGTTTTCTTGCAGTGTGCAGGAAGGTAATCCAATCAGGTAGCTCTCTGTATAAGATTCCTTTGCTGTTTTGATCCTGTTCACTGTGACTGTACTTACAGTTTGGTATGTATGTCAGTGCATTTGTAAATCTGAGAAACCGCTGTTCGACATGGTGACTCTGAACACATGGCGATGTGTAATGATCAGGGCGTCCTGCATTATTGATGAGCCATCTGTCAAAGCTCTGGAGCTATCTGAGGGCTGATTTTTAGAAAGGAAAGCTTCTCTCCTCACTTACCTCCATCAAGAGGGCAGATAAGAAGCTAAACTGATGCTTTATCCTTTTCCAAAACTATTTCATGCCAGCCTGGTTTGCACTCACAAAAATCAATGTTTTATATTTCATTTCATCAACATTGAATGCATGGTTTTGCAAAAGAACGGTTTTAGTTTTACCTTTTCCAGTACGTTTGTTTGTACAGATTATAAACTTCCTGTATATCTTTCCAAACCAAAGGCAGCAGAGTCAGTAAATTCATTGAACCCCCTCCTCTTTTGTTTATTTAACATCACAAAAAATCCATTTTTAGTCTTGCTCATGTCCCTCAATGTTGTTTTATTGAAACCAGCATGGACTGAATCTGTCAAGCCAGTGCAAATTGTAAACAATGTCCTTGAAATCCAAATATCCGAATTGGCAGCACTGAATGAGAATGAGAGGTTAGCATTCCTGTTGACGCATATGGCAAAGTGATTAATCCCAGACTGTGAAGTGAAAGAGTCAGTGAAACAAGGCTGTATTGAATGCAGTGCAGCCACTGGTTACATACAGTATACAGGTATAAATAATAAAGACTGAACTTCTGACCTTTAAGTGCTGGGGTTTGTCCATGTTAGCCTTGGCACACCAAAGGAGTCTGGAGCATGCATGGCCATATGCTTCTGCATACTGGTATTATGGGTTGGCAGGGTGGGTAGCGGGGAGAGCCACTGTCCCCACAACAAGCAAAATGGTGCTTTCATTCATACTCATCAATTGAAATTTATATTATAATTTTGTTCAGTGAAATTCATGACACCAAATCCCTGAAACCCGTTAAACCCCTCATGTTAAAACTACGTCAAAAATGCAACTTCTTTTTTTTTTTTTTTTTCCAGATACACTATTTTATTTCCAGCCGCCGACAGCCTCTGCTGTTTTCCCTTATTGTAATGTTTATGGCCAGAAAACTACTGTATAATTTAAATTCTTTTGGACTCCAATTACATGAGTTATTTCTGTGGTTATCAAATAGGAGTTGCTGAGAGTGAAAATGGAAGTATGATTCTTACCTTATTGCAGAGTCATTTTTGCAAAATACCATCATAGAGTTTTTCATATTGTACTTTTTGCTCACATTGATATCCAAACCTAGTAGTCTGTCCAACACAAAACACCAATCATGTGAAAGTAATGATTTACAAAATGAGTTTTCAACCAGCTGAGAATCTGTTTTGGAGTCAAAGTAAAGAGGCCTTAAGGTCTCCCACAGTCAACATAGAGTACAGTACTGTTTAGTTATAATTAAAAACTATATTTTGATGACAACATCTGTAATAGGCATGAAAAAAGGTTGCATCAGCAGCTCATAACCGCTAAATAGAAGAGCTTATCCTGTACTGTCAACCAACCTTTGAGGTTTGTCCTCAATACACTAGCACTATCCAGTTCATTTAATTCATTTCATTCAAGCAGTAAATAACGGACAAATCTTATCTGTCACAGCGGAGATAATGTAACCTGCTGTTAATGATATTTGTTTTTATAAGGTTCAACTTTTATTTCCCTGGGCAGCTTTATTGAACAATCTCACCTTCGGCAGTGCAAGGCAGAGCTGAAGGGACAGCATTAAAGATGCTGACAAGCAAGCCAAAATACAAAGTTAACTAATAACAAGTATGTGTCGAGACTGGAAGTGGTGGTATAACTTGTACAAAGACAATTTCATGATAATGGAATGGCTCAATAACCGGTGATGTCTCAGAAACTACGGTAATCAATTTCTCATTTCTTTCTCTGTCTCACTCTACCAGGTACGACTTTGTGGAGATAGAGGATCTGACTGAGAAGACCATCCTGGGTCGTTGGTGTGGGTCGCAGTCGGTACCAGCTAGTCAAACTTCTAAAGGCAGTCAGATCAGGATCCGCTTCATCTCTGATGAGTACTTCCCCTCTGAGCCAGGATTCTGCATTCGCTACTCCCTTCTGCCTTTGGTACGTACATTATCAATGGTCAGGAGTTTGAAAAACTGCTTTGTTAAGGTGCTGTTATAGCAATTGTCTGCCTCTATCTCCAACTCTATCTCCAGGGACTTCACATAACATAACCTTTTTTTCTTTTTTTTTTTACAGTCATCCATTTATTTTATGTGTACCCAAGGTTTTAAGCATCGTTGGGGAGAAGTTATGTTTGCGCACTTTGGAACGTCTGGCACCTGTTACTATCATTTACTGTATTTTAGTTATGAAGATACACACAAGCTAGGACAGCTTGCAAAATCATACACATACAAAGCAAAATGTCCACAGTCTCGATGTCTCGAGTCTCGCAATGACAGGAGAGAGTAGAACCAAGTTGCCAACCTAAAGGTATAGTTGCCAAAACTACAACAATATACATTCAATGTTCAAAATGGGAATTATCTGTAAGGGACCCTGGAATAGTTCTAAAACTAACTATGGATGAAATGGTTTCAGACTCTGCAATTTTCTCATTTTCTGAAGCTGGTATTGTTTCCATTTATAAATGATCAAACTGTTACGTTCTATATTACTGTTCTATATAAAACCATCTACCCTCTGAACCTGTACTTTATTTATAGATCCAGTCGGATGACAGATGAGGCGTTTCAATGCCACTGGTGTTGCTTGAGACTAAGATGGAGAAATGAGTGGTTTCACAAAAAGGTCCTCTGACCCTTGAGGGATTTATTCAAGCCCCTGAAATGAAAGTAGGACTTAACAGATAGATGTGCTTTTTGTGTTGAAAATTGTCACACTGCTGTCTGTCTGTGTCATTTTCAGTTTGCGACTTATCATTATATATAGTAGTCTAAAAGTCCCCTTTTATGTTTTTTTTTTTTACAGTACCCTTCTTCACAAAGAAACCCATTTTACTTAGGACTGAAATATATTTCTGGAAACAAAACAGTACCAGTGCTTTTGTTTCCAGCTCTTTTCTGTCACTTTCCTCTTTCATTTGTCTTTGCCTGTAACATAGACTATCATCACTACTTCCATCCCTTGCTCATCTTTATTTCCATTCACCTTTTAGACTTTTGGCAGATGCTTATCCAATAAAATTTAGAGTTCATACATAGCATAAGCTTTAACTCATTCAGTACTGCAACCGCTTTGCTAAAGACCAGCTCAAGCAATAATTTTATTGTCATCTGTCACATCTCATTTTCAGCTGACACCGAAGCGGCGTAGCGGTTTCTAAGACCAGTTAAATTAAAATAATAGAAATATGGAGCAAAACCTGTTATTTCTTCAAGGAAATTTACAACAACCTGTACAGCGTCATCAATCCCATCCATACTGGTTGCTGTATTTGTGGCCATTCTGTCGCTGCAACGCGTTCTCAGCCTAAAACGCCAGATACTGACGATTGGTCATGCGCCCCCCTGCATCTTATCAAGATACACAAGCTACTCTTTGGTGTAACTGGCCGATGTAAAAAAAGGCTTGCACCCCATATATCTTCTCCTGACGCATAGGGTCTAGGTTACTTTGGTTACTAACTACAATTCTTTGGCCCCATCATTTGGAGTTCAACTTAATCGGTGAGATTAATAAAGCAGTTCTGCCTCCAACAAATGCTTGTTTGTTGCAAATGTGCCTGAGTACTTCTATCTGTCTTTCTGTTGCTCCATGCTCTTCCCATTCTTCATTCTCTTTCACATGCTCTTTTCTGTCTTGGTCTATAGACCACACACACACACAAAGAATCCCTTGGTACCTACTTCACTGACAAAAGCCCGGACATACACTGAAGAGACAACTGCCATGTTTTAACCTGTCATGTTTCTGTTCCGTTCACTTGCTTTAAGTAAACAGCTCTATTCCTCATTAATCCCTAATGGCCTGCAGCACTGTGAATTTTGACAAGCACAAATAGGCAAAAGAGGTCACTGATGGCGTTTTGTATTCTCTCTCTAAGTTTTTTTTTTCCTGTTTCAAAAGCTTTTTGTTATTTCGCTCCTAATTCAAGATATTGTTGCAGGGTTACCCTAACCCTGACCTTCGTCCTTGACCCCTAAAACCCAATACAACGTTGTTGATAGCAGAACAAACTGACATTAAGGATTCATCGACATTCTGAAAACATAGTGAGTGTCATAAATACAGATGTGTTGCTCAGTTGATCTCCAGTAATGATAATTTTGAAATTGTACCTTATATTTACCATCAATAGACTTCAGCAGTTTGTGATGTTACAGCCACAAGTAAGGCCTTGCTTTATCTAATGGATATGTATTATATAAGGAGTTGCTCAATTCAAAAATCACTGGAGTGGAGGGAAGTGTCATCTAAAGATCAATTTTTATTTTATTATATTTGAGCAGCAGTATGTGCTAAAGTAAAGTCTTCAAAGTATTACGTACAGTCCTTGACATGATCAACTTATTCACCAGGGGTGTGTATCCCCTACTAATGTTGTAAAACAAAGTCAATTTTAGCCCATAATCAAAAATCACAAATTTGCCTGAAAAGGCTTTATAGTTTGTAAAAGACCCTAAGATCATATGTCCTTAGACTTAGACAAGCACCCCCGTAAAAATCTTGCCCAAATTAAATAGTCAAAAAATCTTTTTTTTTAAAATCTAAATCAGAAAAAATCTAATCAAAGAACACTGTAAGCAAAACTTTGATCAGTTCTTTAAAAGTTCTGACATTTGATACCAAGCCTTTTAATCATCTTATTATCTTACTAGCAAAGTCCAATTTATTTAGGGGCGTAGGATTAAGAGGGGAAGGAGGTGTAATTGTACAGGGCTCTCATATGAGGAGCACCCACAAGGATATGGATGCCGGGAGGGGGCCAAAGAGAATGCTTATGTTGGGGGTCCAAAATTTTATGCTACGCCCTATGAATTTATTTTACAGTAGAATGAGACTGCTGTGCTGTTCTGTTCTGTCTGCCACTAACTATATGATGGAACAAGAGACCGGGTTTGTCTTTCATATACCACCTCTAGTAGGTGTGGAAACCATGAGGAGGGAAAGGAAGCTTTGGCCTTTGCATGTTCAGTCTGGCTTCCCTTTGAACTTTCTGCTGAGAGAGGAGGAGCACGCTAGAACAGCAGCACTCTGTTTCCTCTGTGGTCAACCAGCAGCTACTGGAACCCCATGCCACGCAGGGGCCAGCACTTTAGTTTATATTTAAACAAGCAATAATTCCTCTGCACCACTTCCATGAAATGGAAGGGGGGGGAATAAGACCCGGTCTGTAATTCACAGGAAGAGATTTTAGGAAATGTGAAAGGGCCGAGGCAAAGAGGTTGTTAAAACATAGAAGAGAAGGAGCCTGTTGAATGGAGCATGAGGGGTGTTGAACGGTGGGTTAAAGGAGCAAACAAAACATACATCATTGTCTCTGTGAGGTCCTGATCCAGAATTGAACCCTACTGCTACCGAGGCATAGAGATCGCTCTACCAGCTTTGTTTATTTTAATGAATTGAAGAGATTTTTACACACTCCGGCTTGAATAGAGGGAGAGAGGACAGAAGAAGTAAGGAGTAAAATCTTAGTTAAAGCAGATGGCAATGATCGGCAAATCATGCAGGAGGCTTACTGTTGGCATGATGAAATTGAGGTCTGTTTTTACACCAACCTCAATTGCAGTTTGTGGCATTTAGTGAGAGAGAAAAAAAACACTTTATTCACGCACAGCAGCCCTTGCTGCTTAGTCAAAGCTGTCTTGTGCAAGGAAGTGGTTTGCAACTCCATGTAAAAGAGACGATATTGTTTTCCCAAGCTCCCCCAAGATGCTATTTCAGAATTTTCATCTCAACATAGTTAGCTAACCTGTCATTTTAGTTACTAGAAATAAGACCATGCGGTTGTCCTGTGTAGAACAAAGAGAGCTGGAAATGAGGTAATCACAGCTTGGAAACAAAGTTATTTCTTGCCGGGTAAGGGGTTCAGAGAGTTTGGCAGCGATAAAAGGTACATAAGAAGCTTTCACGCTTTGACTCACCAAGTTCACCTGGAAGAATAAAAACATTAAGCTTATATTCTTTTTTTTTTTAAACACACAGTTTAAAATTGCAATCTTGTGTATATTTTATATCTGCTTGTGTATATTATGTATCTGCTTCTATTTTTATATTGCACAAATTTTTGGAAGATTGTGTCAAGCAAGCATCTAGAATTTTCAGTTTTGGTTTGGGTTTTTTTCTTTAAAAAGATTGATATAAACTGCAACAAACAGGAAACTCATTTTATTGAGGCAGCCAAAGAACATAAAACAGACAGTGGAGGTTTAACCAAGAGCAAGATGTTCCTAAGGTTAAATAACAAGAAATATGAGCTAATTTGAGCCTGTTATGTGCAGAGTTATGCAAGAAAATGTTCAAATTGAATAGACAGTCCAATCAGAATCCTGTTTTTCCTAAAACATACAGCATGCAGTCACAGACAACATGTATAGCCTCACGTTATACTGTAAAACTAACATACAATTAACTCCACCATGTTGCCCACTGTAACACTGCAACACTGCCATGGCCTTTATTTATGCAGGGGACCATTGGATTCAGGACATTCTTTTCACTGATGTCTTGTCAGCATCAGCTTTTTGGAAACAAGCATTGTTTCACATGCCAATGCCTTTGGTAAATGACGGTCAGCTACCTAGATACTTTTTTCGTCAACCAACCGATCAGCCACAACATTAAAACCACTGACAGATGAAGTGAGTGACATTGATCACGGCTACAGTACAATGTTCTAG
>JBBPCS010000204.1:12569596-12605831 GCA_037974645.1 Hollardia meadi | reverse complement strand
TCTTTGACCCATAAAACCCACCCAAACATTGTTTCAGACAAAGTAAACCCCATCATGCCAACAGCACTCCATGGATCATACGTTTTCAGGCACGTCCCATGTAGCTCAATCAGATTTGGATCCGGGGCATTTTGAGGCCAGGTGGATGCCTCACGCTCTTTGTCACGTTCCTCTGGCTGTTCCTGAGCAGTTATTATGGTGTGGCAGCACACATTGTCCTGCTGGGGGACCAATGTCATCGGGGTGTACTGGTGCCATGAAGGGGTGTGCTTGATCTGCAAGGGTGTTTGGGCGGATTGGTTTGTGTCAATTGGCATCCACATGAATGCCAGGATCCTGGTTTCCCATCAGAATATTGCACATTAGCGAGATGGTCAATGTTATTCATTTCGACTGTTAGTGGTTTTAAAGTAGTGGCTGATGGGTGTATGTGTTCATGTATTCCAAGTATTTACGTGTGAAACTTGACATATGGACACTGCTCTGATTTCAAGGCAATTAGAGGTTGGTGGTCCATTTAAACACTTTATTTGTGAAAGTTTTAAAATTCAAGCTCTCATCTGCTACTTGCTTTATTCGCACCAGTGTGATGTGTCCCTGAAGAATAGCCTGGGTTCTCTATCTGAAGCTGAGTTTGCAGAGCGCCACTAATTGGAGGAGTGTTGCACTGTCCACAATCACAAGCTGTTAATGGCTTCCAGTCCATGGTGTTAGCCACTGCCAAGGCTCAACTAATAAGAATCACAGCTTTCTTCTTCTGTTCTTCTATCATGCTATATGACCAGTCTTTTCCCCACAAATATTCTTTTCCCATTTGTGTCTGTTTATCTCAGTCGGTGCCAAATAAACCAAAGATACGTTCAGTGGTTATGGAGGCAGCCTCATTAGAATGAGTCAAATGTGCGGCATGAGCACAGCTGCGTGTCTGCTGTATTTTTGTAGCTTGTGGTGCGGCTATGTCAAACCACTGGCATCTCAATTAAAAATCAGCACCAAAAAGGGACTTGGATTTTGAGTGTATTGCATGGACTTATGCAGTCAATCAATACTGTGGGTGTTTCCTATTTTACACCTATTAATCAATGTAAAAATATTAATACACTTGCTGATGTGTTTAACTTAATAATGTCCTGTTCCTGATATGTTTTGGGGTTTTTTTGTCTCTACTCATGGTCTATATCTGTATTCTTATGAAATAACCATTTTGGAATTAAATTATATCAGCCACTTAATGGATAACTTTTTTCTCTGTAGTTTTACAGTGCCATAAATACTACCATTTTTAGCACAAGTAGTAAATAAGAATCAAACCATAAATCCCCTCAGTGTTGGCGCCATGGCCTCTGACGAAAGGTGAACTTTCCCTCTGGATTCCTTCACCCCTATAAGTCATCAAAGGGAAGATACAAATTCCTGGAATCACTTTTTTCTTCTCAAACATTTCTGCCTCTCTAAAAGCTTTAAGACCCAACTGCCAGCAGCCGATGTTTTCAATGCTTCACAAGCTGCATTTTTCTGTAAGTGTCACAATATTGCCTTCTACCTGTCAGTCACATAAGATTAGAGAGACCAGCGAACTGACATGTTGGACAAACGCAGCGTCACAGAACTGAAAGGTTTAACAGATTAGCCTCTCCTCTCGTGGGAAGACCAACACTCCAGGTATCAATCTCTGTGACTGCACGCTGTAGCCTGGAGGGCTGGGAGCTTGAAACAAATAATACTGCTGCCTACAGGAGCTAAAAGGACAAATGCAGTTATGCAAAGAGGGCAGAGGAGGTGACAGAGATGTGATCAGATTTGACAACTTAAAAATGATGCCATTCATTCTCATTTGCCTCTCAACTGCATGGGAATATCTTACATACAGTATAGTGGGTGTCATTATGTGTGTTCAGATGCCGACAGTTTTGATGATGACGTTATTTTTTCTCATCCAGATATTATAAGTGGAGTCCCATCCTTATATGCATGATAATAACTGAGGCATGCACTTAGGCAACATTCACACAGTGCTGGCGGCACCACAGTACGGAGGGTGGGCTTGGAGCACATGTGGCATCCCCTCACCAACAAATGCATGTCTATAAGTCCTGCATGAGTGTGCATGTTCTTGTTTTTATTTCTGCCCTACGTGTATAATAAACAACAGACAACAAGAGAAGGTAAAAATAAAAAATCCCAATGTGTTATTCATAAGTACTTAGAGAATCTGAGCTTCCAGGTAGAATATTTGATTAAATTATTATTTTGTCTTGTATCGAAGATTGGACATTAATGATAGCACCTCAACTAATGATATAAAAGAGAAATGGGGAAGAGATCTTAATAGTGAAATTTCAGCTAATGGTTGGCCGAACAGGTAGGAGGTGCAACATATACATCCATCAATTCACAGACAAAAAAAAAACGGATTAGTTTCTCCATCACAACCAAATGAGTGTGGACCATTTGATGACGATTGTACGTGCTTTTTTTGGAAATGTCAGAAAATAACAGGGTTTTAAGCCGGGCTCAGATTACAGGAGATTCAAGACGATTTAACCCCAATTCGCCCCTCCTGACAATCTGCAAAGAAATCTGCTCTGGTACCTTGGTTGGTACCGATGCTCAGCCCAGATTATCTGGTAATGTGAGAGGTTTGCAGATCCAGACTTAAACCTCCCAAACTGCCTGCAAACTCATTGGATTGCTGCCCCGATGTATATCAAACATGTTTGATATTTAGGATTTGGGATGATTACGTCAGTACATTCCAAGCTGAACCACACTAGCCAATGACAGAGACATCAGATGACGAAGCTGCCAAGCAATGGTAATGGTCTGTGAGGCTAACATTAGCAAGCATGCTAACCACTGGTGACAAAATCTCACCTCCAGTTCCCGCTGAAGAATAGACAATGACCGTATCTTCCGACCATTTTCTCATCCAGACTCGTATAGCCTTCTGTTTTTTTCTTCACTGTAAAGCGTTACAACAACTTGTTGAACCACGTCGATCTCCATTTGGTTTACATCTGCTTCTCCATGAGCTCAGAAAAGAGAGACCATGTGAGATGGTGCGTGGCTTCCTCTGTCTCGGTAATCCTAATAAATATCCCTTAGTGTGTGATGCACTGTTATTTTCAAGTCTTGCAGTGTGAGGGTGTTTGAGGTTAGAGAGAAGAAAATCTGTGATGTTTCCCCTTATGTGTGTGATGCAACCCGATTTCAACATCTGTAAAGGTTCTAAAAAAATATTGTAGTCCGACCCTGGCTGTTAATAGCAAATAAAAAGGATTTTAAAAGGAACTGGGGGAAGGTGGCCCCACTGACAAAGTACCAGTGTCAAATAATCGTTGAAGAAATCCTATTAATGGGGGGGGAAAAACAAAAAAACAACACATATCTTGGGATTACAGGAAGCGCAATTGGAAGAAAAGTGGGGAAAATGGACATGACACAAAATGGCAACATAGGAACAGAGCCGCAAATTAATACACTGTATACTCCCCATCAATTTTCAGAATTTAGGTGGCAAAGTCTTTACTCAGTGCATTGAGCAAAATATCAGTCTGTCTGGAATCTTCAGGACCTTCGGTCTCAACTCTGCCACACATTACCACGTCTCTAACAAGGAGATTCAACTGGGACCCAGCTGCACTGCACCTTCATTTCTCTTTTATGAAGTCCAAACCACTGTAGCATTAATAAGCCTGAAGCCAATTTAAACCTTTTTTTTTTCAATGACATATGACAAGTGGACCATTATAGAGTCAAACTCCTCTTTCTTTTATACCTTAAGTGTGTTTCACATTGTGGAAATAACACATCTTTTCAAGGTTGACAAAGGTTGTTCTTTGTGTGCAACATTCCTGCTTTCATTCATTATTTTGAAGCTGCAGTACATGTCTATCACACAATAATTGTATTGCTCTGATAGATAAAAATACAGATATATACTGTATTTACTAGATAAGTGACATTTCTTTTCCAACTCTCTCTATCTCATCTGCTTATTTTTCTGCAGAGTGTATCAGAAGCTGAAGTCCCTGCGGTTCCCCCTCCATCCCTGCAGGGTATTGAGGAGTTGTCAGAGGCTGTGGCAGGGCTGAGAACCGTGGAGGAGGTCATGATGTACCTTGAGCCTGAGCGATGGCAAGTGGATATGGAAGAGTTGTACAAACCTACATGGCATGTGCTAGGGAAATCCTTCATCCATAATAAAAAAGCCAGAGGTAGGACATTTTTAACTTGAACAATTAAAGTACAAAAATTAAGATTGCGACATGTTTATTGCCATAGATACAAGAGTCCTGTATAGTTTGTAAATTAGTAATATTAGAGGAGCCACTTAAGACTTATATATTAAGAGTTATATCTGTTATACAAATGTGAGAATTGCAATGTTTGCTTTTACAGGAAGTGTTTATGATCATGTCTTCTCTGTGTCTTTGAGGAGGGGCTGATCTCAATCTGTTGAGGGAGGAAGTTCGACTGTACAGTTGCACTCCACGCAACTTCTCCGTATCCTTGCGTGAGGAGCTGACGAGGACAGATGCCATTTTCTGGCCAAGCTGCCTCCTGGTGAAGCGCTGTGGTGGAAACTGTGCCTGCTGCTCTCACCGCTGCTACGACTGCCAGTGTGTCCCTGCCAGGGTCACGAAGAAATACCATGAGGTAAATATCAACATGTTAATAATTCTGAGACATTTACCTACTGTCGTTAAATTTTGAAACGAATGTCAGTTCAGAATCAAACATTTCACTTCAAGGGTGATATTTTTAAATTACTTAATACATCACTACAACATATTTCCAACTGACATAAGCTCTGAGACAATTTTTTTTGAGAATCTAAACAACAGTAGAATATTCAACAAACAAAAAACATCATGCTTTAGCATTACTAAAGTCTTAGATTATAAAATAATTCTGAAACTCTGAAACAGAAAGAAGGACACGCACTGAAAGGAAATATTGAAACTTCTTCAGCAAAGATTATCGTTTGATATTTAAACTTGGACCGAGCATGGACCAATTTCTCAACTTTAAGATGTTGGAACGCAAAGAATTTGCTGTGCCTATTTTGTGATCCTGTAGCCTTTCCTAGTTCCATCCTTTCACCAAAATTTCCAATTGCACACGTAATAAATACTTCAATCCAGTGGTTCTGATAAGTAGTGTCACAATCGGGCCAACTTAAGACTTTTACTCCATATCTACTATAACAGCGAGGCTCTATAGCAATCTTGATATTACAGTGAAAAATACACTTATTTCCTTGTCACTTGCATACTTTGTAAGAAATGTGATTCCAGTCATCTGTATGGCTTGGAAATGGAGATCTTAAAGCTAGAAATGTGAGCATTGGATGAGATTAATCCACCATTATTACCAAAACTATTTAGACTAATAATATTTTTTTGTGCGATGGGTCAGAAAAGTCAACGTTGTGCTTTTAAAACCATGAGACTTGAAACATGGTGAAAGCCAGTTTTCAGAAATGCATGAATAACCTACCCACTGAGCATGCTTTAGATAAAATGTTTGATGTCCAACACTAAGGCATCCTCCTTTTTTGACAGGTACTACTGTTGAAATACCGAAACGGCGGCAGAGGCCTGCAGAAGTCCATGACTGATGTGCCCTTGGAGCACCATGAGGAGTGTGCCTGTGTATGTAAAGATGACTCGGACTGACCTCCAACAGTTGTAATAGCTGCCACAGGAATGACACAGGATGTTAAAAATGAACCTCTGCCGCTGTTACAGTGTTCAGTATCTCATCCACTTCCACTGGAAGCTAACAAGATTCTCCTTTAATCCTGCTGTCCTTTCACTAATTGGATTAAGCAGAACAGACTGGAATCTAATCAATCTCCTGAATGGATTTGACTGCTGTGGAATACCAATTGTGTGCTCTGAGTGCATTTTAGAAAGACCAAAAAAAAAACACTGGAGCAGATCTTGACTATTATCTATGTGCTCTGAAGACTATATTCTTCTGCTCCTCAGAGTTAAGAACATTGAGGCACTTTTGCCTCTTCTTCTTGAGGTCTTTTTTAAAGTTCTACCAGAGTGGGCTGATACTGTCATGGAAAATGGGAGCTTCTTTGTTCAAGTGCTTTTTATATCTACAAGTGAGCTGGCTCCAGCTGACTAACTCCCCCTGCCTACATTAATACCATCAAGGTAAAGAAAGGTGCTTCATGAGCAGTTTTCCTTTCCCTCCGTCTTCTATTACCACAGATGTAATCTGTGGTGAAATACAGCTGCAGCATCGCTGAAATGCCTTGCTATTAAGACTGTATTACATGTAAATATGTCATTTACATTTATTTTCTTTACTATTGTGCATTTTCTACCAAAGATTCTCAAGGAGAAGATAAAAGTTGCACATTTAGGACCAGTTGAGTTTTCGTCATTGCAATTTTTCTTTTGACCCATCTCAGCAATGTAAAATCCGCTTGCTTCAGGAATGCCTAGCATCAAGCAATTCTTGCTACATTTGGGATTGTTCATATTAAATATTTATTTGTTTAATGAAAGGGAAAGTGAGGTGCAGAACTTCTTGTTTGGGACATGTGTCACTGTACCGTAGCATTAACCACCAGTTTGCATTGTTAGTAATTTTACAAACCATCCTGTCATTGATGTTTTGTTTTGTTTTATTTTCTGTATGCCAGTTATTTATCTCTACTTTTGCAATAATTGTTTGTGTATTTCATTGTACTGAACATCAAAAATAAATCCTTTGATTTCTAAGTGGAGGTATAGTTCTTAAAACAATAACAAACAATAGCAAAACCATGTCCAAATGGTCCTAACCATTGACTGTATCTTATGAGAGCTCCCTAAAAGTGAAGCCAAAACATCTTGATTGCCCCCTGGTGGTGGCCTGTAGTATAGGTCATAAACTCCACCCCCCTCAATGACATCAGGTAGGACATGGGCAAAACTCACACGTCAAATACATTTTTCCCAAAGTTGACGGTTTCTGTCATTTAAGGTAGTTCTTATCACGTACTGTATGTTCAAGTGTTCATTCATTTTTTTCCTTATTTCCGTATTACCTTAAAAAACTAAATACTAAGCACTTCTCCATAAAGCCTTAACTATTTTTCCTTTATTTCACAAGCTTCTTATTAGACACTGAGCAGTGTTGTTCATTCTTCCCCTTTCCCCATCAGGTCACCCAGGAGGAGGTTCTCATTTGTCCATCTCATGCTGCTGTCCCAGCCAATTATTGTGATCTAATGTGCACCCTGGCAGGCATCTGTGGTGACGCCAGATGCTACTGCATAAACCCGCCGGTTCCCAGTGTGGTTTTTATAATATTAAACAAACTGCCTTCCATAGTCGGTGCAGAGGAAAACCCACTGCTCTGGCATAAGATGTGACACAGCATGGGCAGTTGGTCTGGTGTGTTTGTATATGCGTGAGTGTGTATGTGGATATGTGCAACTACCTTTCAGCATTTGACTCAGTCTGTTTGACTCTTGCGCTTCCACGCAGCTCAAACATCTCCTCCTTATCTAATGAAATCACAGGACTTTTTAAAAATCGATCTACTTTCTGTGAAGTTTGCATGGGTTTCCTCCATTGCTCACAGCTCCGAACACCTATGATGGGTTAAATGCAGAGAATGAATTCCTTGGCTCAATAAAGGGTAAGTTAATCGCCCCCTCAATGTGCTATGTAATGATAATGATAATAATAATAATAATGTTTATTTGTATAGCACTTATCAAAACAAATGTTACAAAGTGCTTTACAGCAAACAGTGATCATCAGTTATATTTGTTAGTTAATTTTAAGAAATGCTTTGGCACTTGGAGAATAAGCTTATCAGCTCATATTTTGTAGGTTTTCAATAAGCATTACACCTAGCAGTTATCTTAAAATAGAGGGGAAGAGCTAGCCTAGTCTAAGGTAACAAAATATGCTTACCAGCATCTCTACAGCTCACTAAATAACAACTATTTAACATCTCAAGTCTCTGCTGGTCTTCAGTTTTTGTACAGATTATGCAAACAAGATATGGTATGTTTATTACTGGGATTTAGAGGTGCTAATAGCTGGGTTTTGTTACCTTTGGACCCCTGTCTCCAATCTTTAAGCTCAGCTAAAATAACTGGCTGGTAGCGACAGACAGGGGAGTAGAATTAATCTTCTCGTCTAACTCTTTGTGTTTTCCCCAAAAGCCTGAGCTATTCCTTTAAGTCCTCCATTCATTCTAGCTACATTCTGTAGCTGCCGAGTGCAGCAGCAACTGTTTTGATTACTTTTTTGATGCTATAAAAAACGGGGGTGAAACGTCATGGTTGACAGCTGAGCCCTTCTCACGATTGGGCGGACGAGTGTACGGGCAGGAACTCAATACCGCTGCTCCAGCGCGTTCTCATCCCAACAGTTTCCCAACATCTCTACCCACCTATCTCTAGTCATGAACTACACTGTTACATTAATGCACTATCTTCAAATAAGTGAATCTCAACATACCTTCAAACAAAAGGTGATGTTGGCCAACATTTTAATTCCAAGTTACCCAACAATCAAGGAATACGCCTACTGTGACATTTTTTTTTTTTTTTCATGTACCTATTCTCCAATTGGTTTCCCTGAAGTGGCTTGCAGGTTCTGTTAGCATATCCCAAATGAAAGCATGGGTCACACCTTGCCTCAAAGGAACACATAGATGCATTTCTGTAACCGATTTCTGATGAAATAACAATATTTGAAAATGTCAAAGTATACCTATTCAGCCTGAAACGTCTTCTTCATCAAGAAAACTAAGTCTTGGAAGATTCACTGCAGCCTTTGAAGAGCCATCACATTTGCAGCCATCCATCTCCTGTAACTCTTAACTGCCTATAAATTTCAACATGCAGGCTGGAAATCGATCGCGACTTGAAGTCGTTCATGATTGCGCTGGGTCTTTGAGCACTAACTGATGGGGGAAATATCTCAGCCCCATCCAGATGACATCTCCAGCATCCCTAATTGGTTCACAGTATATGGATGGAAAGGCCAAATTGACGGGTGCATGTTATATTTTGATAATTATTGGGTACTGCAGTGGCGGTTTTTTGGAGAACCGACTGTTGTTCCTGGGAATGTAAGGTCCGCGACTTTAGTGTAGTATTAATCATGAGTCAGGAAATCATTTTCAAAGCAGAGTAGAGCTCCATGTTAAATATACTGTAGGTTGAGTCATTTGACAGATGTCTCCCATTTCAGCCTTCATCTCCTCATTACATCTAATGTTTAACCACTCCACGTTACCACACCAGATGAAAGGTTTTTACATTTACTCTGAACTCAATAATAGGTTATGCATTAGACATCCTGCTATAAATCAAATACTTGAGTATACAGTCTATGCAATGAATTTACCAAACTGAGAAACCACAAAAGTAGAGTAATATACCTGAATGTACTGAAACTACTAGAAAGTTCATTTAGATTCTGTAGCAACCATCAACATTTTAAAAGTCAAAGTCATCAGTAAATTGTACTTGAGTCCAGCAAGGTTTCACCTCTTCTGCCTCCATTGTACCCAGTCACTTTCAAATCACTTAGCAAATGCCATCAGATTGAGTGCCTTACTTTATCCCTGGGCACATCTGGCCCAGTGATAGTGTGTGAGCTGCATTCATGTCATAGCATATCTCCCACAATACGCACACACAACATGTGGCAGTGTTGTAGATGCACCAAAGGTCTGGGACTGATGAGCTCTGACAAGCCTCTCACAGCTGACGCCATTACTCACAAACATCCAACCCTGCCGACGGCTATAGGGGAAATTCATTCTTAATAGAGAGCGAGGTCAAAAGTCACTGATTCCTCTGTCATCCAGTTAATTGGCAGCGTGTTTTTCTAACCCTGGAGGAACACTTTGTGGGTCTCTAATGATGAATTCAAACTAAAGGGAAGGCAACTCTCTCTTTTCGTAGTCTTTGGTATGCTATCTTAATATTTTGAAGGGCAGAAATAAAAGTATTAAATACAATTCCACAGAACGGTCAGACAGAATCTATTAGGATGAACACAAATTCTCTGATGCAGGCTATGTTTTGAGAGCACAATTAGATATATAAATGGATAGATATATATATATAAACATAGATAGATATAACATTTCTGGAAAGAGGTTTGGTCAGGGGAAGTGTAAACGTACAGTGTAAGGTTTCACACACGGAAGTTCAGGTGAAATTATCAGAATTAATCATACATAAGCCACAGCAGAAATGTGATATGTCATAGCAGAAAAAGCACAGGTGTGATTAATGACATGATTATGGATTTGTGTTTTAAACCTGTCATTTTCCTCGTATATTTAAATGTCTTCTGTGGAAAAAAACCTATACAGCTACCCGACATATCTTGATTTGAGACCCAAAAATATTATTTATTTTGTGATAGATACACATTCTGCCCAAACAATGTCACAGGTTGTTTTTTTTAGGTAGCCACAGTGACTGCCTCCTTTACTCAGCTAGTTAGGACATGATCCTCAGAACAGTATTAACACAAGGCTCTCTGTCACACTCTAGACAGAGATTGATGGTTTCTAATGCCACTTTGTTTCTTTCTGAGGGTGAAATGGTGACGTAGTACCCAACGTAAACTAGACTTTTTCCGGTTGGTGTTATTTTAGAGATGCATAAGAACGTCTTAAAGGAACAGTAATTCAGTTATTGCCTGCCATGCCAATGGAAAGTCAGGTGAAGTTTCTTTTTTAACAAAATATTTCTGGAGCTTCACAGCAAAACAGCATTGCAGCACTTTGTTAAACAACTGGAGTTGATTTGGGGGTTCATGCTAATGCGTTCAGCTTAGCAGCTACAAGAGATTTCAGATTATAGGGTGTAAATAACGTCTTTTCAAATCAATTTGGGATCTCGGAGCTTTTGGAGATTTGGATTACACTGGACGAGCTATGTGGAGCCATTTCATGTTTTGTTTTGTTTTTTAAAACAAGTCCCCAAGTACTTGTAGTAGTTCACTTGTTTAGAAGAATGCTGCATGCTGTTCTGCTGTGAACTTTTGTGGGCGAAGAAACTTAACCCAAAGTAGAATTTTCTTTTTGGGTGAACTGTTCCTTCAAGCTTGGATGATCTGACGATCTGACCTTTATCATGTAAATACATAGATAGATCGAAAAAATATGCTAAATATCTTTTATTCAAGCATGAGTTCCTTAAGCAGATTATCTTGAAAGAGATTAGAAGAACTAATCCTTGCTGTTATCTCCAAAGTTCCCTACAAATGCCCTAAAGTAATTGCGAGACCAAAGGGTGATACCCAATGGTAAATTAAGAGTAACCGTGTCTAATTGCAGTGTCTCTGCGACATTGTGGTGTCGAAGCAAGTAGCATTTCTAGTTAATTATGTCATATTAATTGAGGAATGCTTTCTAAAACATACATACAGGATTGTGTGAAAGGTTTTTTTTAGTTTTTATTTTGCTTTGCATTTCAAGAGCTGAGTATCTGATCATGAGTCCGGCACAGCAGGCACAGGAGACTCTGACCATCAATGAATTATTTTCTTTCCTACAAGCCTGGACTTGCCCCATTGCCTCACTTTTAGTCACACGTGCAAATGGGCCGAGTCAAATGGTTTACGCATCCTGTTTTCTTTTTTCGACACTCTTTGAAACGAGGGTCACGGACCACATGTGAGGCGCAACACAGGTCCCAGTCAGCAGTCCTCTAAATGTCCCATTCATGTGGAGGCACTGCTGAGCCAGTTCTTAAAAATCTACTCGACTGATGTGGTCACTGGGAAAAAAACACAACAGACCGGGTCAGTTTACGCTCTAGCAGCGAAGGTGTCCAAATTTAGGAAACCAGCCTTGCTTGATGACATGCGGCGTCTTCTTTCCTGCAGACTTTCCAGTCATTCAGCTTCTGGAAAATCTCAACACAGCATCACTCAGAATTATACAAGGTACCGGTGAACACCCACCATCAGTGCGTTCAGCGCTGATAGCATGAGCGCCGCACTAATCTGAAGCAAATGTTTGTCTTTACTTAACAGTGGAGCACAGTGCACAAACTAGGACTCAAAGGCAGCCCTTTAATATTCACCACCAAAGGAGGGAGGAGAGGTCTGAATAAGTCAGCCTGTCTGTGTCTCCTCTCTCTGTTAACAACGTGGACAAGTATTTCAAATTAAGTCCTGAGTGAAGCTAAAATAAACTCTCCCATCACATAACCTTGTAAACATAGATGGCTGGTCTCCTTTTAAGGAAGAAAGAGCAATGTTTGAACATACCACCATTTCTGAAACATAATGGTGGGCAATATGTACTGAAGGGAGACCAAAGACAACATTAGATGCCAAGTGTTTGTCTCTCCTGCCAGTCTCTTAAAGTAACCCAGCCTCTATATTTTTAAACTCTGTACCCCCACCACATTTTTTAAATCTATTCAGTCTATGTTCTGTGGTAGCATTTTTTATCCAGAAATGCCCAGGCTGGTCCTAAGGGGTGACGCTTGACTTTGATCACCAGCTGTGTTCTTCTAAGCAGTTGTCAGGGGAGACAAGCTTACAGACATTGCAGGTGTTGGTACATATCTGAGATGATTTTAAGGCTGTGAGGAGTTTTTGGTGTAAACTTATCTACCTCACACTTATTCATGTTTATATATGGGAAAAAGTTATTCATTTATAAAGAGTCTGACTTATATCTTGAATATCTAGAAATTTTGTGATTTTTCCCACTGGTTTGCTTCTTTTACCAAACAGAAGTTGTGTTTGGAAGATGTATTTATCTCTGGTATCAAACTATAGATACTTTAAAGCAACTTCACTGACATAAAATGTGATTGGTTGCTAACTTTATGTGTAACTAAACAACGTGCTCTCATCCCAGTCACATACTTCATGCGCCCTTTGCGTCTTATCTAGACACACAAGGTACCCTTTGGCGTCGCTGGCTGACGTGCTAAGCCTTACCTTTAGCATCTCCAGCCAACACGCAAAGGCTCGCATCCGGCGCATCTTATCCTGATGCACAAGGTCTACGTTACTTTGCTTAAGTTTAGGCACAAAACATCACTGACATCATCAATGACTGGTGATGCTTGGTTTCAAACAGGATGCGAACTCCGGTCTCCTGGGTGAAAGTCGAGTGTGTGACCTTCCACTCAGCCCCGACCACCACCCCTCTTGGCACTGTCTGGCTTTGGAAAGCATGTCACGCTACGTCATCTGTTCTTTGCTTGTATAGTAAACCCTTGTGCGTTTTTGCCTGACGCCAAAGGGTACCTTGTGCGTCTGGATAGGACGCGAAGGCCATGACAAAATGTTGATATCTGACGGGCTGGGCATGAGAATGGGCTGAACTGAAAGACCTTCCAGAGAGAGATGGTTTGACCTAAAATAGATTCAAAATTGACTGTAAAGTTAGAAAAGAAACAAACAATAGTGGTTTCTGTGTAGATTCTGACCTTATATGGCAGATTGGGTATTGGTGATGACTTATCTTCTGCACATTAAGTGGCGATCATTATAAAATTCAGTATTTCTGTGATCAGTTACATACAGTACATACCGTTACAGAAGCCCACTGGCAAACAGGCTATTGACACATTCTTATATTATTTCTTATATATATTGACCACTGACTGATGACCACTTTAAATGGTAAATATGAGTCAATGCGGTCATGGCTGTGTGGTCCAAATTGAGGCAAAGACAGGCCCTGTCAAGCTGTTATGCTGTCTTCGGTCTAGAAATGTAGACCCAGTCCCTGAAGTGGGATAAAGCTATTGTTTAAGTGAAAACTCTTTCCATCAAATGTAACTGAGACCTCTGAGACTGTTTGCTAATGTTCCATGTAATGTCTGCAAACACTCCCTGATACTGGGTGTTGAAAATCTACCATGCTCTGGGGCCACATTTCTCCCCTGAATTTTGAACATTTAGGCTGCACAATGAATAAATTAAATGAAATTAATAACAGAGTACTGCAATCAAGATGAAAAGATACTAGAATTTTGTATTAACAGGGAAATATATGGCAGGCCTATAGTATAGGTCAAGCTGCTTGAATTCTGAATGAAATATTAACTAAGAATCTCTTTTTGTGACCTCACACTTCTCTGGAAACATTTTTAAAATGTTAAAAGTATAAATGAAATGGAAAACTGTGTCCACAGTTACTGCAATTCATGTTGCAGTTACTGAAACAATTGCATCATGTTTTTGTCCATAATGTGGTGCAGCTGCGGTAGCTATCTAGTGCAGATGATTGTTTCAGTAAATTAATATATGCATGTGATCTTCAATTAGGACCTCTGAATCAACCTTTTAAGAGACTTGTAAACAGTATTTCAATATGCAGCATGCTGTAAAAGAATAACCTTTGATGTCAGAATGACAAAAGACACTCCTGAATATTTAAAGGTTTGCCTAGATTTCCCTTTTCTCTTGAGACTATCTGGCATTTAGTGCACATCATGTTTGTTTTTGGGGTTGTTGTTTTTTTTAATTTGCATCAACTGTTGAAGTTTTCTTAATGAAAAATGTCTTTGAAGTCTGACTCAGATAAGATCAAACATTTTAATATGAACTTTTACAGAATGATTAAATACATAACGTATAAAAAAAACAAAAAAACTATCCACTCTTTCTGAAAAAGCATCAAAGCGTTCTGACTCCTCCAGGTATTGGCTTGAATCGGTTAAAGTAGCACGATAGAACTTGCATCAGTGATGTACCACTGCTCTCTGACAAAAGTCACGCATCTCCAGCAAGTAAACCTTTTACGAACAGAAAGAGTTTCTCAGTAATGCCAGTAAAGTTATTCAACAAGTTTGAAGAGCTTGAGGTTAACGAATGTGACAAAAACAAGCAAGCAATCTGGAAAAAAAAAGAAAAAAGAAACAAAGGTTGTTTCTATGGCAACACCACATTTTATTTGTGCTAGTTATCCAGCACTTCATAGAAACATTCCACAAGGGATCAACATTGTCATCTACCTCTGGATAATGGCATTGCAAAAGAAAAAAACAAACAAACAGCTTAAATAAAAAGAAATGAAAAAGAAAATTGATTTTCTTGAAACCTAGAACAGTTTATTTTCTTTTTCCAGTGACAGTTGGTAAATACATTTGTAATAGATCAAATTAAAAGGTAAAATAAATAAATAAAAGGTAAAAATTTTACTTTGGCATTGACAGATCCTTTAAACAGAGTCCAGGCCTCTGTTCAAACAAGTACTGACAAGCACTTCTATGATTTTTTCCCAGCTTGTGCACAGCAGTACATGAAGTTGACGGGGCGTAGAGACTGTTTTCATCCGAAAGCAGTGTGCCAAGTAACTGCAGCTTAAATGAGGCTGTTTTTATTGGCTCCTTGGTGCTTGGCTCATGGAGAGTTTAGCTTGAGCAGGCATAGCCCACAGTGTCTTAAAACGCTTCTGAGGTCCTCACTTTGCTTTCAACTCCACTAGTGAGTAACTGATAAAAGTTTTACCTCCACATGTGACGTGTTTGGGGTTTTTACAACAATTCATGATGCATGAGGTGTTACTAGCTCATACCGCTGAAACCCACTAATAGATCTACTGAATATTACTGTGGCAAATGTGATGGGACTTTTCATTTAAGAAGACCAAGGCTCAGCTACCTCATTTACAGCATCATGCTGTATTTAAAGAGGAAATAACTTTAGGGTAGTGTAATTCAGATGCGGTTGCTTTATGTGTAAAAGATGTGAACTGCACACTTCCCGTGGAGCCCTCACTCATCTTGCTTACAGTACAGACACCTCTAGATATTTCTAACGTGAAGTTGCCCACTGGCAAAGAACATCAAACCTTGTCAATGCAGGGGTCTATATGGTGATTTTCGAGGATGAAGGCTGATGAGGTCTCTGTACACTTTGCGGATTTCTTATATGGGACAAGGCACACGTAAAGTCATAGGACAGGACAAGCTCAGGATTTCTGTGTTTTATAAATATTTGGCATTCTGTAAATCTATGAAACGGATAATATGGGGAATAGAGAGAAGAAAGGAAGAAACAACATTTAACATGGGCAATAAAACGGAATAGACGTTTGCATTATGCATTATGTTGCAATTATGCAGCAATAAAGACCTGCAGTTCCACACACGTTAACATGTGCCACTTCTACACCTGGAAAGAAGTATGTGCAGTTACGGTTTTTGTTTGAAGCGAAAAGGTAAATGCACGGCACACAGTGATGTGCATTCAGGGTAAGCAGTGCCTAACCAAAGATAAAAGGAAAGGTTGCGGTTAGATGATAAATCATTTTTATATTCATAATTCATAATTGTGTGTATTAACCTAAATTCATTATTGATAACTTATATCAGGATTACACATGCTCCAATAAAACTAGACAGAACAGTTGTTTTAAAAGTAAAGTATGCTCCTTGTTTTTAGTTTTTTGTAGATTTGCGCTTGTCAGTTCTTAGACTGTGTTGAAGGATCAAAAAAAATGATACCTCATGTACCATGTGCCTCAGCACTAAGAACTCAAACTTTTCTTGTGAATGATTTCATATAAAACCCTTGAAATTTAAAACTGGTGTTCCACAAGGATCATTACTGGGTTCCTTGTCATTTATGCTGTGCAAAAATATTCATTTTTAATCTCAGAACTTCAGTGTCTTTTTTGCAAACTTGAACATGATCCTGTAGTATCAGAAGGCGTTACAGTCTTGCCTTTGAGTGCTTCCATATATGATTCTGCAATAAAAAGCGCTGTTTGATACAAAAGTCATGCTAAATAAATTGATTATATATTGTACTTATAAATAAAATTGTATTCTTGCATGGGAACAGAGTTTGGGTCTGTACAGAAATAAAGGATACACTCATGCTGCTGTCACTACCCTGGATTAGGATTAGAATTGCACTCACAATTGTAAATCACATATTAGAAGTCTGACACCAACATTGAGAAGAAACATGCGCACCAGTTCTTGAATTTACAACCATGCTCCAACATGTGGTTTCCAGTATCCTTCACTATAACTGGAATAAACCTCAAAACAATTTGAATTCATGAACTGAGTCATTCTTCTTGCCATCTGATATTTTATTATGTCTTACAACGTGTATGACTGAATCATCTTTCTCGTGAACTTGTATTTGAATGACTTCATAGGTTTCTCTTTCAAAACAAATGGGAATTTCCAGTAGCAGTAGGAAAAATAAGACAAAGCAGCTAGCTACAGGACGCAACATGAACACTTCAAACTACCTTACCAATAAAAAAAATAAACCAACCGATAACTAGTGCAGAGAGAAAATAGGGAAAAAAATCAAGATTGTCCTCTTCAATATGGTCTAATTTAAGTGTCCAACCCTGAGAGAGAAAGTAGGATTAACATGCTTTGAAAATTATGGGACCATTTTCTGCCTTCCAGGGAAAAATAAGTTTCTTACTCTGCTGTAAAAAACATGAACCTGAAAAGTTTTGCAAGCAGTGGTTTCCTAAGACAACCTACTAAAAGAGAGTTTCTGACCATCCCCGTGGAGACAGAGGGGAGACAGTGCTGTGTGGGAGCAGTCAAGTAGAGTTTAGGATCATCCGCAGGGGGCAAAGCCAGACAGTCACGTGCCAGGGAACCAGTCTTTCTGAGCATCATTTAGGTCAATGGGGCACAGTGAAGATCTGTGTGAAGCCAAACAAGTCACCCTGTTTAGTATGTACAATCATTCTTTAAACTTTTAATAGATTATAAATTAGAAATGTTGACAAATCTGTACATTAATAAACATTTATACATGTCCTTAAAGCTGCATTAAAATGTGTTGTAAACCATTTATTAAATGTTTATGCTGCTTATGCGAAGTACGGGTACTTAACTATAGCCACACACAGGAGACTTGGATGCCAAGGTGTGAATATATATGCATGCATATGCACATACTCTGTGTTTTGCATTTGGCAACACTACCTGGTTAGTAATTAGCTACTCCTAGATTACTCATATGTTTATGTGAAAATCTGATTAAAAACCTTGCAATAATTAAGGCAGATTGATTCCAAAGTGACACAACTTGTGGTTATAGATTATTAGACTATTTCATCAGAGCCAACAAGATCAAGGTGATGCTGCATATTTTCCTGTAGTAAACGTACTGTTGTTTGGTTGATTATTTCACTATTTTGCATTTAAATCCTGTATCTGTAGCTAGACTGATGATAGAACGGAGCTGATATGAAAGTGAACTTTGCATGAGAAAGTATGCAGGCATTGGTGGTCTGCCACTGCTGGCACCGATTCAGAGTGTTTCCACTGGAGATGCCAAATGGTTGCAGGCTGTGCCAAGAGAGGGATGGATCAAGGCGACGGGCCGTGGTATTCCCATGTCTCTGATCACAGAAGGTAGACTCCACAGGGGAACCTGGGAAAATCCGGAGGCGGGAACACTTTCTGATTTGCTCTGTGAGCAGAGCTTGGACTCGCCCGCACTGCAAACCTCTGCGGTGCATTTTCATTTAGATCAAAGGGCCCAACCCCAATTCCAAGCATGCAAACACAGTGAAACATCTGCAGCAGTATCCATGATATTTCCCCTGAGGGTTTTCCAAGTGGACATATTAAAACAAACTCCTCCATGCTGTCGACCACACCTCTGACCATTGGAGCTCTGACCATTCTGTGTGCACATGTGTCCTGGTTTGAGAGAAAAATAACCAAGAATGGCTTTATTAATCATGAGAAAATGAGCACAAAGGTTTTGTGCCATATCTGTCTTTTTAGTCTTCTTCACCACCACTACAGCAATGGCAGGATGGGAAAATTAAGTTTCCAGTGAACATTACAAATACTTGTTTCTCATGTATATCAAGTGGCATTTTTTTTTAATATAAGTTGAGGGATGATCTATGGTATGCTGCCAGGTGTTAAAATATGATCCAGATATGGAAGCCACAGAACCTGCTCACAAAAATCTGCAATTATCCCCCCGTTTTTGCAGATTTGATTTCACATTTATTTTGAAAAAGAGGATTTAATCACTGAATATGACAGTAAATCATTTTAAATGGACATTTCTGCTTTGTATAACCCCTTAAATACACCAACTTCACTTGACAAGACAGAACCTATATCATACCTGTAAATTTAATAGAAAAAGCAAAACACAACACATTAGTAATGGCATTTAAATCATAGTTTATGAAGAATCTGTGCACTGAAGCGTCTATCATCATAGATGTCATGCCCTTAAGCGCATTTCTAATTCATAAATATACCTTCCTTGTCCTATCAGATAGGCATAGTTGCAATCGACTGGCAGGGATGTTTTCCTGGGGATTGTGTTGCTATGGAACTAGACATCGTTGCAAGCACACAGGACAGATTGTATACTGTATAAGCTGAGTTACTGTATGCAAACATCATCTCCCTTAGGCAACGCATAAATGAGATTAAAAGTTGCCTGAGGGCATGGTGGTTAAAAGGGGTCATACTGACATCATATATGGCAAATATGACAGATTGGGTGAATGAAGTAGAATCACATGGAAAACAAATTAGATGAAATGTAACCATCAACTGATTTTCTCACTAAGGTAGACTAAATTACATTATTTAAAACAGGTACTGCTTCTTTTTTTTTTGGCTGTGCAGCTGTCCAGAGGCTTCCTTCTTGAAGCCCAGGAAGTTATCCAGAGCCCTCTGTTTCAGAATGGTCTTTGGCATTCGATGGCCTCCCTGAACTTTGTGCAATCATCCACTTACGTATAATAAAACATGCTATGTGAATCTTAGAGCTTTTAGGGGGGTTTTTGTTGCATTTGTTGACTGTTCCCAGAGGTCGAATGAAGAATGAACCTCTATGTTTTTTTTAATTTGGAATTTCAGATAACACTGTGATATATAAATTGCCGAGTGTGGAAATTGTGTGCGAAGCCTTTTTTTTTTTAGCTGAAAACTGAGAGGGATCACATTAAGGAATTGTGGCATCGCAGACGGGTAACTTCACAAAGTTTCTGCAATTATAGAAAACTGTAAAGTAAAAAATAAAAAAGTAGTGAGAAAGTGTTGTGATTGCTGTTGAAATCTAGGTGACTATGAGGGAAGGGAAGGGACTGAAGGAGGGGTTAACTACCAAAAATCCGTAAATAGCAACAAGACATAGATGTTACTGTTGGTGACACCAATTAACTGATTTTACATTTTGAGTCATTACTGCCAGTTTGGCAGAGAGAAAACTCATTTAGTGATATAAAAAAGAGTGGGTTGATATTGTAGAGACCGCAGCTCCGCAGGTCTGCACCACTGCCTGCCTGGCAGCACTGTCAGCTCCTGGAACTGAAGACTGTTCAAACAAACCTTTCTGCACAGAGGGTTTCAACAGGAAGCCTCCCAAACACAAGTCATACACATTTAATTTAAACAATCCAAATCAGCAAGATGTCAGTCTGGGTTGTTTGTTTTTTTAAAGGCAATTAAGAACTGACACCCACAGATACACACATTTAGCTAGTTGTATCATGCTATTGCAGTGTCTTATATAGCTTTATATTGTAGATTCTCCATATTGCCAAGTTAAAGGAATTTATCACTGACAAGAGAAATTTACATATCTTTGTGATAATGTTTGATTAAAAGATCTGTAAAGGGAGGGATGGTATTCTACTAACAATATACACTCAAGTCATTTTATTTTTCTTACTTGTTGCTAGCCATGTTAAGTCTCAAGTAGCTTGCAGTTAATATTGTAGGCTATAATTTGGCATGGTTCTTGTTATCTCCTGTGTTATGGTTTTGAGTTTCTAGTTTGTTATTTCCTGTTTTATTTTGTAGGCCTGCCCTCATGTGTCTTTACACTTCCTCCCTTTGTTCTTTTGCTGCTTGCATTAGTTGTCTGCCCCGCCCTGAATTGTCTCACCTGTGTTTTGCTAATCTTTCCTTCCTTGTGTATTTAAGTCCGTGTGCTCCCCTCCTTTGGTTGCCAGTCTTCGTGTTCCATGGTGTGCCTTCATCCTAGCATTTTGTGTGTCCTACTGGTGTTCGTTGCCAGGTTTTTGAGATTAGTTTTGCCTCTCTGTGTTACCTGTGTTATCCTGTAAGCTTCCTGTCTTTGTTTTTAATAAATATCACTGAACTGTATCTGCCTGTGGTGTCTGCATCTGGGTCCAAACTCTTTTCCTAGTGTTTCTGGCACAAACCATGACAATAAATCTGGTATTTTACTAAGTTGGTTGTTGAATCATACTTCCCAGCTCACCATAGCATCATATTTATGTAAGCTTAAATCACTGTGAGGCCTCCAGGCCAATTTCGCCATAATTTTCATCAAGTGAAAATTTTTCAACTTTTGACCCCTTCTTTTTTTCATGTCGGTGGTCAGTCCTGCTCCGCCTCCGACAAGACATTGCCAAGTGTTTCGTTCTCACCCCCAAAACAAATAGGGGTGAACTTTCCGTCACACAGACACATTTCACTGGAGCACTCACATTTTCCTGTCAGGGTATGAGATCATGTAGGTACAGTTATGGTTGGCCCATACTGTCCGGTTCTTTGCATTTATTCTATATGCTTCAAAGAAAAAACTGTATGTAAAACTATATAACTCGTTATGTCTTTATTGTCTCTGCTGAAATGATTATTAGAGCATCTAAGAAATACAGAGTTTGCAGTTTTGATTAGAGAAAATGTATGAATTCTATTATTGTCTGCAACAACATTCAGAGCTCTGACAGGGTATTTGTAAACAATTAGTGGTGTTGTAAGAAAAGTTTGAAAGTGGCTCTGGACAGTCAATACACATTACATATTTCATATGTATCACATCATATATTATATGTGCTATATATGAGATTATTACTCATAATTGGGTCTAAAAAGGACAAAAGATAATCACATAAATAGACATTCATGATACAAGTTAATGTTTCCACTCAAGTGCAAATTATAGTCATTGAATAGTTTATGCATCAGACATAAAATATCTTTGTAATTCATTTTAAATGACTTGTTGAGGCAAAAGACAGAACTTTTTGATCACAGTTCCATGTCCTCTGAACAGCAGTGCATCTGCCACTTTAGGCAACTCTTTGTCAGCAGCTGGTCACACAAAATGGTCTATTTTAAAGTTTTTATTTTATGGCAGATGACCCGAAATTAATTTGATCCCAGTTTCGGAATTCCAATTTTCTTTTCACTTATCAAAGTTTTTTATTTCTTTTGATGCGAGGCTATTGCTCAGATATAATGACATCATGCTTCATATTTGGTTGTGTTGATACCTGGAATAAAAAAAGCCCATTAAAATGCCTGCAGGCCTTTTTAAAGGGCTCCTGTCTGGTCATAAGATGAATTCCGCCCACACCATCCTCTTCCCTGTGTTTTCTGCTCTTTGTAACCATGCTCTCTCAGAGGTTTCGAAATAAAAGTGGATGGATGGTTTGAAGGGGCTCAGGATGCTGCACTGAATCTCTCTTACTCTGAGCGGAGTTAAGTAACAGTGTTTCCACTCATTTAAGATTCTGTACTGTCTCCCTGCTTCACTCTTTCTTTTGTTATTCATTATTATTTTTCTTTATTCATTTCTCTCACCCCTTTTCTACTTATTCTTTCTCTTTCAAATGACTAAATTACTGTCGAGACTTTGCATTTTCATTCCATATCTTAAATTAAAGTGCACAAAACACAGATGGCAGCAAAAAAGGGCAGGTCAGAGCTGAAGAAACATGCCAGTGTATAGAAACTTTGTTCCTTACTTTTAGATTGTTGCTCATACATTTTTCTAATTTATGGACCAAATAAATTCTATTATTTAGGGGCCATTTGTGGTAGCTATTAGCTATTTTGGTTGTGTTCCTCTTGTTCCTACTTCCAAATAATTGGGATATTTAGTGGTTAAACATGTCTTAGTGTCTGACACTATGTCTGTTGGCTAGCCCCTGGCTACCATTGTCACAATGCCCCCAGATTTCAGCAATCAAATTGGTGAGTAGCATTTGACAGTAAAAGCAAAGCCCAGGTTTGAATTCATTTGGGTAAGATATTAGCTAACTTGCTGTCCAATCATAAATTTTATGCCATTAAGTTATAAACAAGACATCAAGCTGCCATGTGAGGCTGTAACTGTAACATCTCCAACCTGCCCACCAATTATTATTATTATTATTATTATTATTATTATTATTATTATTATTATTATTATTATTATTATTATTATTATTATTATGTTTTCTGTCAGATTATGATACAAACTGTTGTGCAAGACAGATAAAACACAGGTCGGCTGAACGTCTCGTGTCCACACATACTCCCATTCTTACAAATACTGCCAAAAACATATAAAACATTAAACACAATAGCTAATAGCCACAATAGCCTTCCAAATACAAACTATTTTCAAACTACTGAGAACACATTTATGAAATCTTAAATTTACCATGAAGGGTTCTACAATAATATATTAAATTGGGAAAATGAGTTAGTTTCAATATATAAAGGTCCCTTCGAGAAAAATGAATACATGTAGTGTATGAATAGATCATTTAAATGGAGTACAGTAAAGGGAAGATATGGCGAATAACAGTGGGAGGAAGACTAAGATGAAGTTCTACCATCTGTGTTGGTGGCTGGAGTCGCACTGGCAAAGCACCTGTGTGAGATAAAGCCCATTATAGACCCGTTACAAGGCCATTTCCACAGAGGGACGACCACAAGTGGCCAATTAGATAATTAGAGCTTCCTTTTTCTCTATGTCTTCCTCTCTGCTTCTCCATCTTTATCTTTAGCTCAGAACTGAAACTTTAAGCATGAAAACCGTCTTTGCTGCATGCCCAGCTGGATACACAGGAAAAGCATAAGAGTTAAGGGGTAGGAGAGGGAGTATGTCATTTGTCTTTGTCAGCACACCACAGGCCTTGTTTACTCTCTTAACCTAAGTCATTACTACTGTAGACTGTGGAGAATGATTATGTCTGGATGCATCTGGATTGTAGCATGCACGCAAAACTGCCCATTTGTGGAACTAAATTACACTTTCTTTCTAATTTCAAGCATAGCCTCTTTCTTATTGTTTTTAGTTCATGTTATTTAAAAGTACTTGATCTTTAACTTTTGTTAGAGCATGATTAGATTCAGTGCCAAGGGAGGAAACAGTGTGACCTGGGTGTGGCGGTCAGGGTAGCGGTTGCACAGCCTTTGACTTCAACCAACGCTACATTTTTGAATATTTAAATCTGAAATAACAGATTTTTTTGGCAACTTTGGGGCAGCAGAAACAGGTTGTGAACACTGTCATATCATCACCTTTTAAGTTTATATGGCAAACGTGAAACAGTTTACACATAAAGCAGATGTGGAGTAACATTATTACATTATTACTATTATTACTGTTTTTGGTCTCTTCCGACTCCTGAGGGAATATATGCTCCAGTATGTCCACAAGCTATAGTCGCTAACAGTGTCTGTCTGCTTTTTGTGTAGTATACAGTGGCTTTTGAGAGTTTTTTTTTCTTTTTTCTTTTTTGTTGTCGTTGGTTTTTTTTACACCATTTTAACTGTGACAGAGTTGAGAATGAACCAAAACAGTAACGTTACGAGACAATGAGTTGAAACTGCTCCGTAAAGCAAAGGGGAGCTGCAGATTCAGGTGATATTTCTCAGTGGGTTCATCACCACAATTAAGCGACCCCTTTCACATTGCCATTTGAAACATTAAAAAAAAATAATTACAGCTTCTTCAAGGAAACACACTGCACCGTCAATTCCACTTTGACAAGAATCACAATCAAACTCAATAAGTGCTTTATTTTCATTCCGTCCATGGTGGCACAGCAATGGACAGTGAGAGACGTTATAACGCCAGAGCACTGACGCTCACTGAAACAGACCAATTGAAATTCATCCTGACACTGAGCACACTAGCTTCCCTGTCTGGTGAGTGAAGAGGTGTATCAAAGGACAACAGAAGACTTCCCTTCCCAATCTGGGCCCTGTCGCACTCAGTGATAAATAATAGAACTCAATTGCAGCCTATGGCAGCCGAGAACACAGCAGCCCTCTAAAAATCAAGCCCTCAGATCAAAGGATTAGCCGTGAAGATCTATGCACCAGGCAAAGTAATGATCGTGTGCTTCGGCTGAGTGTGTGGGAGTGTGGGAGTGTGTTTATTTCAGAGCTGTGGAAGTGAGAGATAGAGAGAGAGAAAATAATATAATACAAATGGCAAATGGTAGCTGTAACTGCCGCACTAATTGAGTCACGACTGATTTCATCTGACAGCCTGCTATCATTTTATACTTAAAAGAGGCACAGGCTGACAATATTCAGTATGCACATTCAGTATGTGCATGACTGTCATCCACATACTGAGGGTGGAGCCTGTGTGTGCCTGTCGTGGTAGTGGTGGGTAGGACTGCTGAGGAATTACAAGCCCTGACCCTAAACATTTCCCCCATTTTTTTTTTTTTCTTTTTCAAGGTCTTTTGTTTTCTTACATCTTATATTTGCTGGATACTCATGGTTCTAAAGATCATTCTATAAGAGCTGGCCAATCAATATAACAAATGCTATATTTACTACATTGTTTCACAACAAACATTTGCATTAACACACGACAACTCACCTTCACAAATATCAACAGTAATCAACAGCTATTCAACAGAGTCTACAGCCATATAGCGGCTCTGTGGGGCCGTACTTACGCAGAGCAGTGACTTGAGCTGAATGCTGGTCCAGAATGACAATGCCAATATGCCGATATTGAGAAGGTCATTTTGCTCATCAGGTCATACCATGTTCATCATCTTAGTTGAGCGCTAGTGTAGTACTTGCCATTTTGCGAGTGCGGCCAAAACTGATGGAAAGGGTATTTTGTTGTTGCGTATCTGACAACATCACTTGGAGAATCTTCAAAGGGATTACAATTTCACCTTGAGAAGAACATGAATGTCTGTGCCAATTTCCATCGCAATCCATTCAAATGTTATTTCAATCAGAGCCACAAATGTGAACCTGCTACTAGACACTAGAGGAAGAGTCAATGTACCTTAGGATTCATCAGGGGACCACGAATTTCTGTACCAAATTTTATTGCAATCCATTTAATGTTCTTCAAACTTCAGTCTGGCCAACGTGGAAAGCCAACAGACAAACACTGTCATAACAGATATTAATTTCTTAACATTACAAAATGAACCGCTACCTATAAATGCCCAGCTTTTATGATAAGTAACAAACACATACTACCTGCAACCCCTGACTTTCCTACTGACTATTTCCACTTCAATGTTGTTGTTTTTTGTTGTTTTTTTCCAACCTTACAGGTCTTAGGTGGACCTGCCAAGGTACAGGCTGCAGTGAGTCATCCTTCTGCAAAACAGAACAATAGGATGATATGAAAAATGTATAACGATATCGTGTGGTGGGAGGTGACTCGTGTGGCTGTGAATGACAGTTGGAAGTCAGCCGTAAGCCTGTGCGATTTCAAATCTCCGATGGACCTGAACAGAGAGCCAATAAAAGGTCAATACGTTTAGCCTCAAAATTGCCTTAGAACAAACAAGAACATTTTTCTTTAAATAGTCTCTCTCAATCTCTGCCTGAGTGCCTCATATACGTTGTTATTATTAATAATGAATTACCAAAGGCTGAATATTGAAACATCTTTGTCATCAGTGCTGTTCAGGTTCAGGCTGGATAATGAAGCAGAGCAAAATGCTCATTCTGAATGAATGTGCGAAGCCAAAGTGAGATGAAGCCTCGAAATATGCTCTAAATTCCTCTGGAACATTCCTTTTGTAGTATCTGCTTCAAAAGAAATATTTCAAAGAGTACGTGGGTACCACAAACTCCATGATCTTAAGATTCAGGGCACCACATCAAATATGCATAAATGATCGAATCGATAACGTCAGTCCCTCTTTTAAGAACGGGTTCGGTTGAATGTCTGGATGTTGAGCAGGACTGTTTACATATTCAAACGTAGACTCTAGTGTTCTGCAAATTGCTCAAAAATCACTAATCTGATGTCCTGCGAGTGCAAAACAAGACTTCTGTACGGTGGCCAAGAGAGCTCAACGCACTGCAACTTAAAAAAAGCACATGCAAACAGACAAAACACGAGCAAATTAAGAAAACATCTTCATCAATTTGACAACACTCACAACACAACCAAATAGAGAAACACGCTGCAAGTAGCACAAATAACAACGTATATTGATGTTTCTGGAGGACACTAAAAAAGGATGGACACACTTGTTCTGCGACCATTTGTGACCCTCAAAGTTATTGAAGTCGGCTACTCATCAATGGTGTTGGAAAAAAATAAAAATAAAAATAAACTAAAATATAAGTTTTTCTCTTTATTTTAATATCGTAATGGCTTTCTGTGTTTTTTGTGGTATTGAGGCTAATAATAAGCAAAATGCAAAGGTTAGGTTAACAGATATCTGCGCACGTGTTGTCAGATTGATGAAGATGTTTTCTTAATTTGCTAGTATTTTCTCTGTTCGCATGTATTTTCTTAAGTTGCAGTGCATTGAGCTCTCTCGGCCACCGTAGTTCTGCCTTATCAAAATTATGTAACGTTTGAAAAACTCAGTCAGTCAGTTAATTGAGACCAAAGCATCTGTTCTGTTGTTTCTGTATCTGCACTTTCATGAATAAAGATGTGAACAAGCTTTTGCTCAGTTATCACCAAGACAGATTTATGTGCATGTCTGTTCTCTACAAATAAATTGATTCTGATGAGTGCAATAAGCAGAATTTGTCATAGAGATTTAGGGATCCACCAACAGGAAAATGTAGCCTGTTTACAGCAAATTTCCTCTTTGATCGTTTACTAAAATATAGACAGTTGCTAGACTGACTGTAATGATACTGTGTTGCAGTGCAATTAAGGTAAAATTAGTGATTAAAATTAGTAATTATGATGGAGAATAATTTAGCTGTAACTGGCAACTGGCTGCAACACAAAGAGCGGGATTTGTCTGAAAGGAATTTGCAGGTTAAAAAATAAACTCACTTTATAACAATATAGAATAATAGATTTGTATTCAGCATTGTTGAGTGTTACTATAATAGTGAAATATGTGCGAGCCCAAGATAAGGCTTGTTTTGGTCTCATTATACGCCACCTTGAGTTGAACCCCATTTAAGGCTCCATAAATAGACAGAACTGGCTTAAAACTGTCACGATTGTAGTATTAAATTCCCAAATCATCTGTGCATATGAAATGTTATGTTAATCATTCAGTTGACAGGGGCTGGTTTGTTTGGAATTAATAAACAGGGAGCTCTGCAAAATGATCTGTGAGACAAGATGTGATTATGAATCGCATTTCCCCTGAAATCAAGAGGGAGGCATGTTCAGAATTTTGGCTCACAAAATTACAAAAATTACATTATGCATCTCCTCCTTTCCCTTTTGACGTTTTTAAATATGTTTCTTTTCAGACATTTGTGCTGACTGATTTTTTTTTTTTTTTAATCATTTTGGCTGCATTATCTGTTTGCAATCTACATACAAATTATTTTAATTTGCCAATTGTAATAACTCTACAAGAATTTTACTTGGCAACTTAAAGTGCTTAAACTAATATAGGCTATAGACATAAATTTACGAACACTCAGTGTCACAGTGAGTGTTACTAAAGTTGTTCAAGGCTCTAGTGTTGCAATAAGGAACATTGCAAACCTGAAACTTCAAAGACTCTGGGCAAGAGACGGAATATACAAAGAATGGCCACAGACAACTACTGGCTTCTCATCAAATTCAGAATTCAGAGTTTGTGTGATCACACGCTGCATGTCTGCATTCAGCTACTGCAGCTTTATGTCACTGAGTAAGTGTCAGGCTTAAAACTGAAGGAAACGGTTGGGGCTCCTAAACTTTCTCCTATCAGACTTAAAATGTGATGACATTTAAAAAAGCAGATAAAAACCTTAGACTTCTTCTTAAAACTATGTCTGCTGACTTTTATTTCATTTTGAAGCATTTTGCAAAGTGCTATAAGGTGCTAAATACATTGACTCACTAAGATACCAAACACACTAAACCATCATTGAATTGAGGCAGATTACAATCTGTTCCCCACACAACTTCTCGCTAACACATGACCGCAATTGCTGAATGAACACCGAGGTTTTCAAAGCTAGTAAATGGACCCATGGCTTAGATTATTTTGTTCTTTAAGTTCTTTCATTAGCCATACTAGCACAGTAAAATGTCTATTTATAAACCAGAAACACGGGAAAATCTGTTTGTGCGATGCCGGTGTCATTATGTAATGATTCTGCTCAAAAAAACAATACAAATACAGTAAGTAATTTAATCAACATTTCAAATAATCAAACAAAAGTGCGGGGATGATCGAAGAAAATATTAATATTGCCCGTATATCTGAAAAATTTGAGAGCCTCCCCCCCCTTTTACTTCTTTTGGCCCCTGTCCCTCAGACAGCCTGAGCCCACCACTGTGCTGGTCCTTGACTGGTCTGACTACATGCACTGACAACATCATAACTGTGAGACTTGCTCACTGAGATAGCTTCATGTCCATTACTGCAAGTGCCATCTGCAAGTGCCATTTATACCTCATTAAATGTGCCATTATCAAATTAGTCTAACAGTAGGCTATGCGCTGTATGTGGGTAATAGAGATTACATAATTGATGTCAACTGAAAATTGAGTTTTCCTTCTGAGAGCAGCGTTTGGACCCTCGGCTCAAAGGGCTTGGAGTTCTCGTTTTTAACCATATATGCAGTTATTTTTGATGCCGGATGCACCAATTCTCCCAGTGACAACTGCATACCGGTGAGAGCGGAGGGAAGGAATCTCTGGTTTTGTCCATTTCCGGAGAGAGCATCGCTGATGAGGAAGGGAACATTGCCACCTAGAGGAGAAATATGTTAACACTGAAGCTTTACCTTGCAGCCATTTTGTTTTCTGATTGAATTCATCATACACTATCACATCAAAAGCCAGCAGCTAACTTGGTTTTTGTATCTTGCTGTTGACAGAGCTCCAGGGTGTCTGTGTGTCTGCTTTCTTAGCCTTTTTGACAACATTCTGCCCCTTTGACTTCCACCGTCATGTGTGTGAGTGTTTCTATGATGTGTGTGTGTTATTTTGTTGCAGAGACAGACTTCACATTGAAAGAAACGGGGTTTGTTGTTTACTGCTTTCCAGGTCATTCCATGGTGATTCCACATGCTCCCTCCATCCTGCTCAGATGACCTCTATATCTCCCAGTAGGACTTCACATCCGAAAGGTGCAAAGTTGAGTGCTGGGATGTGGTTTGATGTGGTGGACTGGGACGTGGAAGCCGGAGGAAGCCGCTCACTGCAACAACAACAAAAACTCCATCCTGACAAGTAATTTTTAAGTTTTCTTGAAAAACAAAATGCCACAGAAAGTCAGTTGCATCAGAAACCAGTCATATTATTTCTTGCCTCTGCTGTCCTGGCATTTTAATTTACTTTTTTAATGATAACAGATTAACTAGGTATGAGATTTAAACACAAAGGTACATTTTATGCCGTGATAGTGTGACCACTGTCATTTACATAGATGAAATAGAACTCTTCAGGATGT
This sequence comes from Hollardia meadi, assembly GCA_037974645.1. Lineage (NCBI taxonomy): Eukaryota > Metazoa > Chordata > Actinopteri > Tetraodontiformes > Triacanthodidae > Hollardia > Hollardia meadi. Next base: position 12,575,285 of record JBBPCS010000204.1, on the reverse strand, counting down.
TTCCAGCTGAGAGGTCAGACAAGAGGGACTTATGAGGGACAGACTGAATGTTCAGGATGGAGCCATGGAGTAGAGAGTCACTACATGTGTTTTCCTTACAGAATGCGTGCTCCTATTCTCAACCCTTGACCAGTGAAAACACTGATGGAACAATATTAAAAATCCTCCAGGCAAGTTGACACAAGGAACATATTATATCATGTGCATTGAATACCTCCTGATTAGGCTGTGGAAGCTGAGATCTATGGGAAATAAATGGATGGAAATATGCGTTTTCCCCTGATAAAAGTTGGATGGAGAAAAAAAAGAGATTGGTGTCTGAAAACACGCAGCTCACAAAACTCTGATCAAGAATAAGCAGTGCTGATTAGGACACTGCATAGCTTGTCTCGCTTAAAGTGTTTTCAAAACCATATTTTAGTGTACTGTTTAGCTCTAAAACGAGAACGTTTTTGTCGAGTTGACCACCACTTTGTGTTCCACATTGAAAAAGAGGCTCACCTCTTAGATCAAACTGTAAAACTTGGCAGTGCTGATCAAATTTGAATCAATATTCTGTCACGGCATAGCCTATTTCTTGCCTCAAATGTTTTCAGAAATATATTTTAGTTTACTGTTTAGCTATAATGTGACAAAGGGTACATCCCAATTCCCTTAAATTGCATCCTCGTTTCCCGCACTTGCGTCTTTTCCTTACTCTTAGTCCCTCCAACCGAGGATGCATGGAGAGACAGGAGGAAACCATACGAGGAGAGAGGAAACGAGGTTATGATTTAAGAGAAATGAGACGTCCTGTCCTCTGAAGCGTCATGTGAAGCATCATCCGTTTCTGATGACAGCGGCAGCTGCTCTCAGCTTGATCAGCTGTCAGTCGGCTTTAACACCTGTAGGCCTAGAGACTTTTGATGGAGTTTGTGTCTGCACATGTTCACTGTGCTAATACTAATAAAGACACACAGTTATCACTGCAGAGCAACCGAGGAGCGAGTAAATATCAAATAAGGGAATTGAGGTGTACCCACTGTTTATTACCAGGGGGCCATGTTGAAAACGGATGTTGGAGCTCACATGTAGCTACTAGCATGCACGTAGTCTGCCCGGCTACCAACACAAAGGAAAGAGAAGCTCATATAACAAGACACACAGACGGAGCCTTTCTCTGTTCAGGATGCTATTCTTTCACTATATCTTTACATAGCAAATAGTTGTTTAGCGCTATATTAGAGTTCCCCTCCAGACATGTTCTAAAGTACATAAAAACACTGCTATAATATATTTTTCTTATTTAACATGGTTTTCCCGCAATAAAAGTTTTTAAAATACTGAAAAGTGTCTGGAAGCACATCTACTCTTTCTCCCTCATTGAGAAATTCTGGATCTATGAATCACAGGCCTCTGGCCCCGCCCACCACCGCTGTTTGCGCTAGGTTGACCGGTGAAAAAGCCGCGTGCGTCAAGATGGACACATGAGAGAGATTCAGCCGCAACGTTACATGTCTGAGCCTCAGTCAGACCCGGACTCAGATGAAGAGTCTGTTGTGCACTAAAATCAGCGACAAGAAGATGCTTCAGAATTGTAAGTGTAGTTAGCATCTTTTGTTTATGTTGTTTGTTAGCTTGCTAGCTTGTAACTGGCAGTGGGTGACACAGCGTTAGTGGTTGTGAAACGTACAATATCTGCTACGATGTCACAGCGTGTTCACATCTTCATAGCCAACCAAGTCTGCCTGAGAACTGGCTCATCGGCAGTAGTAGTATTTGTAAATTAGACAGTGATTGGCTTTCTTATTTGTGACGTACCAAATCTAGCTCGCCCGGTGTACGTTTGAATCTCATATTTTTAGGGAGTGCACAGACATCTCCCCCTTCAGTAGAGGAATGTGAAAACACTTTTCTGGAGACAAACTTTGGACCGATAAGTCAGTACAGTCCAGGTCAGACATTTTAGGGGATTTAAACAAAAAACTAATTTTTGAGTGGAGGGGGTCTTTAATGTTTAAAATATTATATATTTAGCCTTTAAATATTATCCTCTGCTACTGACAGGAACAACATTTGATTAGCCCTATCTCCCAGATCGCCAACATTATTGGTAGCATTCAATAATGGCAATATGAATGTGCTTGGTGGCACTTCACACCACAGCATAGTCCTGTAATAATCAAGTATGATTGAAAAGTGCGAGAAAAGGCTAAAGTTATATATTTCCTGGATAATATGCAGAAACAGTATACCGCATATTCACTTTTGGAGGGTTTCAAATGAGACGCTTTAAAAATAGCATTATTAGCAGTCATCAGTTCCTGCCAAGCTGGTGGAGACAGACATTGAAATGTGACCCTGGCGCTGCAAATACTTTTGAAATCCTTGTTGCATAGCAACGTATCTCTGCAGTTAAGCTGCTCTCCACCAAGGAAACAACTGTCATTTTTGCTTTAAAGGCAGTTTTTAATATGTGAAACTTTTCCACAGAAAAAAATAAATACCATTCTGTTTGAAGAGTGTGGGCCTGTTTGTCTCCACTCTTAAAAATATTGCACCATTTTCACACATCTTCATACTGTAGCTAGTTTGGAAACGTGTGTTACTTTTTCCAATACAATAAATATTTAGGAGCAATAAACAACCAGTCAAAGGCAAATCTGTATTTGAAAAATAATATTTATTGATTTAAATTGAGGTAATTTGACTCAACTGCAATTTATAAAACTTAATTAATGAATTAACTATGCAACTACTGCAAATCAGTAGCCTGCTTATTCTCCCATTAAATTCTTTTAAATTTTTCTTTTCTCATTAAATAAATGAGATCTTATTCCACTTCAGACCTCATAAAGTATTCATCTAACAGGCACCAAGACAGACAGAACTGCAGTTTATGAACTAGGTGTGTTTTAATATCCTCCCACACAATCTACATATACACACACAAAGAGCCCCTGAATGCAAACACACACATTAATTATGTAGTCATGTACAGTATGTTTGTTCTTGAGAAAGCACAAGTGCATGCATATGTGTCCACAGATAGATTCACGATAAGACACATACACATACACGCATGCACCAGTTAATGAGAGTAACAGCTGCACAGCAACTAACGATCATGAGACTATTTGGAGAATTAGAAAATGTTTGCAAATCTCAAGATATTTTTCTTCATCAGTTTGGAGTCTCTCAGTGGTTCAATGGATTTTGTGGATTGGGGTTGCTGTGCAAGCTGGTGCCTTAATTTGTAAGAGGCTTATGTGTGTCTATGTGCTCCTGTATGACACACACATAACACAGAGTACAGGCCTGAAACCAAGTCTTTTAGCTATTGATCAACAGCCATATCATATTGCTTTCAGAATGTGCTGTTCTTCCTTAATTCAGCTTTGAACAGAAGTCCAAAGTTAGAGTTATATTTTACACAAAAAAAAATCACCAGTTCGTCTGAGCATCCTGAAGCAAGACACCAAGTTCCCATCAGGAATGTAAACCTTAGATTTTCTGGACAGAAACATTTTTTTTCTTTTGGCAGATAATTCCCAAACTTCAAGAGCTTAATGGCCAATACTGTTGCACTGGGCACACTGAATGATTGCTAGATGTGATTTTGTGTAATTACTACAGTCTTTCACATAACCACACAGTCAAAAATGAGGCTGATTAAAGGGAAATATGTACTTACATGTACAAAAGGTCTTTTTTGTATGAAAATTGTAAACACTGTGGGCTCTACCTGATTTTTTAATGCGTGTGTGTGATATGCAAATTGTGGTCATAATCATGGAAATGCATTGTTTTTTCTAACAGATTTTCTTCACCACTGCACACCTAAAATGTGTGGATATGATAACTAGTTATATAACAGGTAATTCCAATATTCATGCAGCAATGATTGCATACAATAGTCACTGAAGGTATAATTGTCCAATCACACCAAACAACATGTCGGGAGCTGTACATGGTTTTACATTTAGGTCAGCATATATCGTATCCAGACAATCACGATGACGCGTAATAAGTTAACTTGTAGCCAAATGAGTTGTTACAGAAGTACGTGAGGGTGTGATTCCAGGTGTGCAATCCTGCATTCAGCAGTCAGCATGCACAGACACAGACAGATGCACTCACATCTGTTTGCACATGCAGTAGTAGTTAAGTTATCCAAATCCACATCCTGAGGATCCACTTTGGCTTCTTCCTGTGTGCCACACCTGAGAGAACGGTGCATTAATCTTGACACGCCTCGACGCATTTCCCCCAAATGCTCATCGGTTTTCTGGCCACACCTGGATAATCATCTAGAACCTGAAATAATGTACTTCTGTAGCTGCACTTTTTATATTTTAGCTGACAAACTGCAGGCGCTGTGTTGCTCGCTCTATCAAGTCTGTGGTTGGGTTTAGTCTCAGAGGATTCACTGAGCAAAAATCCCTTTAAGGAGGTTTAAGAGCATATGTATTCCCTTTCTTGTGCTTGGTCAAAGCAGATGTCCTCATGTTGCAGTAAAACAAAATGAACAAGGGGTTTTCGTGGTTAGGGTTGGTGTGGGGGCACATCAACAAATTAAAAGGTCCATAGTTCGAACTGGTGCACAAAGCAAAGCGGGGTCAATGGCAACACACTGTCAGTGCAAAGGGAGAGTGAAGCACGTACAACTGGCAGGAGGGTAAAAAATCTCATAGTACAAATAAGCTATCAAGCCATGTTTACGCTTGGAAAACACACAAATCACATGTATTATTCTGCATAACATTTGCAGATTGGATATGGTGAGTTCAGTACACTGAACCTGTTAACCATTTATCTACAATCCTGTTAATTATGCTTTAGTTTTTTGACCTTTAAGTTGGTGTGTTAAGTCTTTCTTGTCATAAATCTGAGTAACATCTAAACTGAATCGGACCCATTTGAGCCTCATCAGATGGCATGACATGGTCCTTGCTCTTTAAAATGTCTCATTCTGTTGAGGGAGCTGGATTTTGCAGACACACAGCAGAACTTTTTTGCTTTTATCATGGGAAACTGTAGGTCCGGAGGCAGGAGAGAGGACCGCAAGAAGGCACAATCCAGTTTTTAGCAAGTTCAATTGAATTACATTAGAATTCTTTGGGTGAGACCCAGCTTCAAGTGCTCCACTTCCCGTGGAACCAATGTGAGAGAACAGCTTCAGAGTTTAATACAAATTATTGCTGAGTGCTGCCTCTTTTTTTTTTGGAAGGAGGAGGGCACGGCTGTACACTTAGCTAGAGAACATGGGGTCTATCTATTTTTATCTGGGCCCACAGAAGAGTTTCTGGATGGTAAAACTGCAACGCAAACAAGTTGCAATTACACAAGCAAGTCATGCAGAATATCTTTTGACAGTAATGCAAATTATAATTCATTTGATTTTTTTTTTTCAGTCAGAGTCAGACACTTGTGGTATAGTTATAGAAGGTAGTATGATTAGGCCTTAAGGCTCACATCTGGCAGTTAAATTAAACCTGGGATGGTGGTGTAACGGATGAAGATAGGAGGATATTTCAAAGACATTTTGAGGGACTTGAACTCAACGTCTAATGCTAAATGAAGGTCAAAATTTGGCACAGAACTTTTTCTTTAGCTTTTGAATTTTAACTATGTACCTATACTTATTTTTGGTAAAGACTAATATTTTCAATGTGTGTGGATCAGTGATACTATCTCTATCTCTCTACAA
>JBBPCS010000204.1:12556651-12567530 GCA_037974645.1 Hollardia meadi | reverse complement strand
ACAGCCCGAGGAACGTGACAAAGAGCTTAAAGTCTGGACCTGGCCTCAAAATGCCCCAGATCCAAATCTGATTGAGCATCCACGGGACGTGCCCATCCATGGATGCCATCAGGGAGTGCTGTTGGCATGAGAGGGTTTACTTTGTCTCCAACAATGTTTGGGTGGGTTTTATGGGCCAAAGAACATCCACGTGAATACCAGGACCCAGGGTTTCCCACTAGAACATTGTATTGTAGCCGTGATCAATGTCATTCACTTCATCTGCCAGTGGTTTTAATGTTGTGGCTGATCGGTGTACAGCTGTATTGGTATGAGCAAGCAGGTAGAAGAGCACCTCAGCAGATCATATGGCTGTTGATAGACACACACAAGCCACTGCTAAGTTGGATCATTTGACATTTCTCTTATACAATACAAGTCTCAAACCACCTCTCTGTCTTTTTGCTGTCAGCTCTCGTATAAAGTCAGACATGCTATCTTTATTTCTTTCTTTTTTTTTCCTTCTTTCTTTCCTGCTCACATTTTTTTAGAGTCCACTTTGGTATGAATGGATCAATGCGTATAAACCCTGGTGAGAGGAAGGACAGGACTGGCTCCATGCCAGTGCTGGAAATACACCTGACTAATGACATTGTGTGCTTCTTTGACAGCACTGTGGAAACAAGGTAATGGGGACACAAGCATAGACTAGATACAGGTAGATTGAGGTGATAGAAGTTCACCTTGGGGTATGAGTCTCATTCAGTGAGTATGTCCTACATTAGGCTGTGTCTGAAGACAGTGGCTATTGTTGCATGAAAAACAGTCTCTTTGGCTTGACATTTTGTCCTGTTCATTGACTGTAAGATCCTTGTGTACTGTTCAGTGGCCAGACAGACATTTATTTCTGCCGTCTGAAATTTCACCTTTGCTGTCTTATCTCATAACAAACCAACTGAAACAGAATACATGAACGAAACTATTTAGAGATGTAATATCTCAAGAATGCACCAGTTGACCTTGTAGCAGCAGCCATATATTTTCTAAATTCTTCCAGTGCTATAAAACTTTGTCCTTGCAGATTGACAGAGGACTGTGAGCAAAGAGTTAGGGCTATGGAGAGTCTGGATGTGTGCGCCCCGAAGTTCAGCTTCTCCCGCTCTGAGGAGGCAGTGAGGAGCCAAAGCAGCAGGATGCTGTGTGACGTTCTCCTAGACCAGGCCATCATGCCGGGAGTCGGCAACATCATTAAAAACGAAGCCCTGTTTGACTCGGGCCTCCACCCAGCCGTGAAGGTATGAAAAATATGATGAATTGTATTCAGCAGAGGAACAAAGAAGAGGATAAAAAAAGAGAACTCCCACAGAATAGTTTAAGCTCTTGTATTATTGAGTGATGCATTGCAGGGAGGAGGGTAACAAGCGCATTGCAGCACAGATATGGCTTCCCCTCGGTAAAGTTTGGAAATGTTTTTAATTTATTTTTAAGGTTTTTCTGTCTTTATTGAGACTCAAAAAGGGGTTTTCGTCTGATTTATAATGCATGACATCTTATATAACGCGTCACTCAAATAATATTTATTACTGATCTGGAAATCATATCACACAAAATCTGAAAGAACCATTGCTTCATATCCCGTTTCGGGAATATTTTCACCAAGCAAACTTAAGAAGAAAAATGTGATTTTAGTGTGACCTATTCACTGCCAGCAAGAGACACTTTGCAGCATGAATACTTCTATTATTCAACTATTACCAGGTGCCAACTTTGCTCCCCTTAGAGTATATTAGATGGGGTATAAGAATATAGCACACTGGGCCAAAACATTAATCTAGGACTTTTGGCCCCTTCTTCTGGGACCACTGAATCTTTATGTGCCTCTCCTCCAGTATCAAGCCCCTAGTGCTGTGTGCTTTTGGGCTTTAGATCTTCTTTTTTTTTTTTTACACTGTGTGAGCCAGAGTCAGGTCGTTGCTGCCTGGTCTGTAATGTTGGGTATACGGTGTATGTGATTTTTTTTTTTTTCCATTGCATCATTTTAAATCCAGTTTTTCATTCATGTCTGGTGTTTTTATTGTCTATATGCTTGTACTATTGATTTACTGACTGTGAGGCGCCCTTCGCCTCTGTTCTAAAATGAACAGCTCTACAAATAAGGTTTATTCACTCTCTGGCTGTGAACTGTAGCTAACTGTGCTGCTTCATCTCTTAGGTTCAGCAGCTGACAAACGAGCAGATCCGCCACTTGGTGAAGATGACGCGTGATTTCACTCTTCTGTTTTACAAGGTTAGGTTTTTGTACATCAATAGCAAAAGCAAATAGTTTAAAATAGTTTGGTCGGAATCCCAGATCTGTATATGCATGTTAAGACAGATACACATTCACTTGCAATAAAGGATTAATTAATGATCCTCTGTTGCTTAGGAAGGTAAGCAAAAGTCAGCCCAACTGCCTCGAGAATAGACAAAACAAATATTCCTGTCCATGCATGATAGACAAGGAAAAGCGAATGAACAAGAAAAATCTTGTTCTCTTTATCCACCTCTTTTTATTCACTCTCGCCTGCCTCCCTTGTCTTTATCAGTGTCGCAAATCTGGCTCTCCTCTCTACAAACATTACAAAGTCTACAAGCGTCCCCAGTGTGGCCAGTGCTTTCATGTCATCACAGTCTGTCGTCTTGGAGACAACGGCAGGATGACTTACTTCTGCGAGCGCTGTCAGAATGGAGATCCCAGCGGGGTTGACATCAGGTAGAAATCCTTACAGGTCTTTGGCACTTTGACTGGAAAGATATGGTCTTGTATTCCTGTAAGGACTGCTTCAAGTTTGGGTGGGCGTTGCTAAAAAATTTATACTTGGTACTGGAAACATTACTGGAATTAAAAGACTGAAACAACACCTTTTAACAGGCCCCATTTACAGGAAAGGGAATGCATACATATAAATCACAATTTTCACTCTACTAATTCTAGATAATTATTACTTGGCATACATTACATTGAGTGTAATTATGTTTTAGGAATCAACTAGATTATTATAATTATCACAATAAAATGTTCCAATATAGGATAAAATATTTTTGTAGGCTTTTGCTTCTTCCCAATACATTTTAATGATTTTAACAGTTCAAGTTTTAATCGTCATATGCACAAAAATTTACAGTGAAACAGTCATTAATAATGAAATCCTTAGTTCTCAGGCTCCCTACAACAGTGCTCATACAGTATGTCCAAAAAGAAAATCACACAAATGAAATGAGAACAGACATGATAATACCACCAAGAAATACAGTAAAGCTAGGTGACATTTTTCATAGCCAGGTCTTTGCAGAAAGTTCTAAATCCCTTTAGATAACACGTTCAAATTTAGAGAGGCCATCTTTGCAGGCAGATGGGCTTGGCAGGGAGTGGGAAGTGTTATGGGGGGAAATTAATGCGCATATAAGGCTGTGTTTGCCAGACAGGGCACAGGCTCAACACCTCCTGGGCTGTGTTTGTGCAAAGCTTTGCACGGGGTTAGAACCTAAAGCCCTTACAACGCATTACACAGCTGATAAAGCAATCTGTGACGAAAGTTGCCTGAAAGCCATGGCTTCTTTCCTCCTGTTGGCATTGCAGATTTGCCTTTCTGTTAAACATAGTGGAGCTTCATGTCAGCATGCTGACATGTATGCTTAGAGCAATTATGTGAAAGACATTCCCTTTTTGCATATCTTCATCTTCTGCTTGAACAGCAAATGTTTGTCTAGGCTAAGTTTTGTCTTTTCCTTCTATAATTGGGTCACAATCATATTTGTTGAATATTTAGATTTTATCCCTAATTACACACTTGCAGTTCCAAGGATAATTGCTTGTAGTAGAAGTAATCAAGGAAATATATGTTATGTATGCACACATTGTAAATTACTCTGAAAGCATTCCTCAGCTAAATGCATAAACTGCAAAGCAATCAAATAAAATAGTAATTTATGTCACATTTCCCTGTACGGAAATGTTTCCGAAGGAAGTTGAGCTCGGTAATTTTGGAAATTTTGCTCTTTGTGTTTGTTCAACGTCATTTGCCTTCATTAAATTTAAATACAATATTAAATGAGTGTACTGATTTAATTAAAAAATAAGGTTTGTTTCTATATGACATGGTAAATACAGACTGAGCAAATAACCCCTATATTTTTCATTTTATTCCTGTTATTGCCCATAAATTCCTGTTAATTTCCATGAAAAGTTTCCACTTGTATATTCCCAGTTTTTCATCCATAGTAATCACTAAGGAAACCTGAGTTCTGTTTTTACACAGCAACATTATTTCTGCTTCAGTGCACGTTTTTATTAATTAGTAAGCCTGTTTAAGGAACAAAGGTTCATTAGGGTCACCATTGCTCTTGTGTTTCATTTATCCAGCAAGCTCCCAGTCAGAAACAGCCTGATTGGCTGGGCCTACAATGAGAGAACCAATGATAATGTGGCTAAAAAGGAAGAAGAGGACTGGGCCTGTCAGCTCTGCACACTCATCAACCAACCAGCAGCAAAAGCCTGTGATGCCTGCCTCACTCCAAGACCTGAGGGTGAGTGAAATATTGAATGATCCCATTGGTACTTAAGTACTTTGTTGAAGTTACACTGCAGTTAAGCAGGCTGACTAAGTAGGAAGGTGTGTGTATTACTGTGCAAGTAATGAGCATATCTGTCAGTTGGCTATTTTTTCTGGCTATCATGAGATACATTATGGCAGCAGTGAACTAGTTTTTGAAAGAAATTCCCCTGCCTCTGTTGCAACCACCAAACCACTATAGTGGAATCATTTGCTTTGTATTTATTTTACAGGGTTTTTTGGGGTTTTTTTTTTTAGGAATATGCTCCCCAATTTCAAATAAATCACTTTGTAAAAGTACAGCTGATTGAACAGCTATATGAGAATCACATTTTGCCCATGGTTCATTTTATGCTGAGCTTTCCAAACATGGGTAGATTGCGTACTATGTCAGTCCTACATTTTGGCATGGAGTCCTGCAGTTGGTCTTCATGATGTTCTCAATCCAAACAAAAGATACTTTCGACAGGGCTGAAATCTGCATTGTCAGGCATCTGGTTACATTTATGGTGTCCATAAAAAGTATTGTGTGTTTTATATGTAAAATAAATTAAGATTACTTAGCAGGGATCATTTTCACTTTGACATGAATCTTTTCTGTGGTTTTTTTTTTTTCTTTTTCTGTTGATCAGAAGAAGAAATCACAAGAAAAAAAAAGAAGGTATTAACATTTTACTGTGCCTGTACTTGTAACCACCTGCGTTTTAACTAATCAATTGTGAAAACAAGAATAAATGAGTCCACTAGGTCGACAATGTACACCTGCATTTTTCTTTAACAGAAATGAGTGTGAGTACGTAATGACAACTGCGTTTTTAGATCAAATAAACCATTCTTTTAAAATCTGAAATGAATAATGGACATTTATTTCTCCAGGGAAAGTCGACGAAGTACATTTGATCTTTTTCAGTAATGGCATGATTTGCATTCCCAGTTATATATTTTTTAATCTTTTACTGTTGACCATTGAGCTGCTCCCCTAAAACAGCTGGGGGTTAAGTGCCTTGCTCAAGGGTACTATACACTAATGGTAGTTTTTGAGGGATGGAAGACTAATACTTATTCACAGCTCCCAGTTAATGACATTGTAGTTCACTATTGCTGAAAACATTTTATTTTGAAAGTTATATAATCCGGGGGCTCATTTCACAGTTTTGCATAAGGGCATCTTCAGCACAACAGATTGTTAAACATTTTATTTGGTGACATCGCAGCAGTCTGGTGCTTACTGGTAAATTTTATGGCAACTTAAAGCCAGCAAGCTGCATTTTATGAGAGCAGCCAGTGCATGAGAATACGCTGCAGCTGCTGTACATGAAATGAGTTTTCTCACCCTGGCTCCATCTTCACAGTCCACAAAGACGGCATTATTGCTGAGGCATCGCCCTTCACTACTGACTTGATTAAATACCCCTGCACTGCCTTCAAGAAGCCACAGGAGGAGCTCAAAGTCAACTGGAGGTCTGCATTCGGGACTTCCACCCTTGTTTTCTCTGACATGAGCAAGAAGCCAAAGCCTGTAAACTCCCCACACTCCCCAGCCGGCAGTCATTTGAATTCCTTGGCGGCAGAGCGAGGTTTATATAAATACAGCATCTGCCAAGGGACAACAAGCCCCAATTATGCCTCTGGTGGCTGGCAAAGGCAAAGTGCCGAGCTCTCCAATGGGGAATCAGTGGCCTCCTACAGTCATCCATCCAAGAAAATGAGAATTGATCACGGTCCCCTTTCCAGTAACAATGCTCAAAATGGAACCCCCAACTCACGGTGAGTAAATCTCTCGCTTGGCTATTCATGAATATAAGTTTATAATAAGAGAAGTTTTTTTGCAACGTCAGGGAGATAAGTGGGATAAAAAAAGCTTCTGTGGAATTTTTAATGAAACATTGTTTTAAAAAAACAAACCATAGTAGGATACCATACAAATATGATTCTTACCAGCATGCCACCACACACGGTTAAGGAGAGGTTGTTTGCTCACTAATAAGGGTTGATGTGAGAGATACATTTCTGTGTTACTTACAATCTATTTCAAACTAATAAGACTGTTTCTACACCTCTGTCAGTTCACACAAAATAGATGCAGCAAGCCCCTCAATTTCTTCCAGTCCCAGTGCCCCATGTTGTTCATCCCATCGTCGTCCAGCAGTCCTCAGAGTGGTCCACAAGGACGGGGAGAATAAGGGACGACAGTTCTACGCCTGTCCGCTTCCAAGAGAGACCAAGTGTAACTTCTTTGAGGTGAAAATGATCTCCACGGCATTGTGTACCCTGAAAAATATTTCCTTAAGTATCTCTAGCCTATCCATAAACATTGTAATATATTAGCATCAATTGTTTAAAAGTTTAAAACCAAGTTCATAACACCTTATTTTCTCTGTCGCAGTGGGCTGACTTGCACTTCCCTATTTGTCACCATGGGAACCGCTGTTTAATGAGGACCGTTCTGAAACTAGGACCCAATAATGGCCGGAATTTCTACACCTGCAGCTTTCAAAAGGGGAAACAGTGTGACTTTTTCCAGTGGGCAGAACATGGACCAGGGGTGTCCATCCTCCCTGGTTGTTAATGTGTTTTTGCAAAACATTATTTCTAAGTGCAACCCAGATGCCTATATGTTCATATATCCATAAAGGGACCATCATTATGTTCATGAAATACTCACATTGTACTTCACCATTTCATGAATAATATCTGCCAGCCATATGACTTTCAGATACTATCACTTATTAGTACAAAAATATTTTACAAGTCAAGTGTCTCTTTGTTTTTCTTTTTATTGTATACTGTCCTATCAATGTCCATCTATTAAATCTAGATCTATGTTTTCAACGTCACCACAAGAAAAATGTGATAAACAAGTCAAAGCAGCAACAAATAAAATTTCCAGTGCCTTTTTTCCACACCTTACTTATGAATTAAAAACAAAAATCAATCAGCATTAAACTTATGTATGGAGACTGTTAATTTATTTTACGTATATAAAAAAGACACACACAATAATACACCATTTAAGAGCAGTCGACAGATTTCAGGAGTGGTGTGTCTGACTCAGAGTTTGACACCATGAAGTGGAACTGGGAGAAGCCAGGGACTTTGTTACAGGCAGCGCCTTCAAAGTGAAAAAGAAAAAAAATGATGTTACAGGTGAAACAAAGTGTTAACTCCCTTCTAATTATGGCCCCATTTAATGCTGGTATTAAAATGTGATCTGTATATAGATCCACTCTAATACACCTGCACCTATTATTCATACCAAAGCAGGCAGTATGTGAAGAAGTGACGACAAATAGTTTGTAGGATGAATAGATAATACTCCACAACCTGTATTTTTTTTTTTAAGTTGAAGGGGATATCTTAAATGTATTGTGTGCATTTTTGTTTTTTTGAGTGCATCCCCACTGCATGTACGTCTCATGACAGAATACACATTCCTGCCAATGGTTTCACCTTATTCCACTGATCTAAATATGCAGCAATGCATCAGTAAAATCGGTGAAGCTGGATGTAAACAATGTAGGGTTTTAAATACCTGAAATATCAGCCTTGCAAGAAGAAAATGCAATCCAACATGTTTATTAGACCTTAAGGATACACACAATGCATGTGAGGTGAGCCACAATGAATGGAAACATAACTTTTTGTCCGTTTTCCACAGGGAACCATAAATGGCATGGCACTTTAGCTGCCACACCGTTGTCATGAGAGCAAAGCAATTACTAGGTAGAACGTACTGTTCTTGAGTTCCAGTAGAGTCCGGATGTCAAACCTCAGATCAGGAGACGCTTTAATGATGCTGGGGTCTTAAATGTACTGTTAAAAAGTGACAAACTTACCTTTAATTTTCCAAAATCTGTACTGTACTGCACATGTTGTGCATTTAGGTAGTGTAAAAAAAACAACTTTAATTTTAAGATTACACAACTACATTGTGTTTGACACATCATTTTGAATCCAAACGTGCTCTTACGTTAATTGTTGTTAAATGTAGATATTCTAATAATATTCTAAGGATGACTAGTTAAAAAGCAGGAAACATAAGATTATGGCAACCTAGTTTATTTTTCATACTGATATTTTATCTCTTCAGGTCTTATTTACACGGAATGTTAACACTCACCATAATGACCTGTTGTGTTGGCACAGATGATGGCTCCAAAGAATTCTGAGTGATGCCTCTTGATTCTGGTAATGGCAGTCTTGCAGGCCACGGAGGGATCTGCCCCGGCCCTCATCAGCTCCACGGCCAAGTAACTGTTGGCATGATTGCATGCGGTAAACATTAGGCAGGATAACGAGTGTTATCAGGGCCACCAACCAAGATGATGATGGGGATGGGCTTGATATTATGGCGTGGGATAAATCTGATGCAAACAAATGGCAATGTCAAGAAATAGTGATTAAATATGATTTGAAAAAATGTAATATTCCCACCCATCACTCCATGCTGTGCAAGCGAGTTGTGACATTACTTTTCAGGTATTCACAAGCGTGTAAAAATGGGGAATAATTTACCATCACTGCAGCGCAACTACCTTGCTCTACACTGACACTATGAGTGCCATTATCTCCATTAGCCTGAGGTCAAATCTCAAAAATGTACTAAAACTGACTTCTGTAAACGTTTGGCATTTTAAAATAGACAATGTGTCCTCAGTGAATACTTCTGAAAGGCAATATGCCATGTTTGGTGTTAAGATAACAAGCACATTGATTTGTGTAAAATTCCCCTTTAGGAAGAGTGGTACAATTTGAATGTATCCCGTAACACAATGGGAAAAAGAAAAAAAAAAAAAAGATTCAGGATTTTTGGACCAGCAGCTGCAGCACCATTCTACTCTATACACAGGACGGATGAAGCGGTTAAAATACCTGGACTCCAAGGAATGAATGATAAACACTCTTCAGTCCATTTTGTGGCAAGGTCTTCTTGAAAAAATGTAACGCAAAATAATCCAAGGCAGTGACTCAAAAAGCTATGATTGAAACGAGCAGCCCTGAAGTGTGGGTGTGACTGTAAAGCTGTGAAAAAAAATATGTGTACTCAAACTATCCTGGAAAAATAAACCTTTAAAAAAAAAAAAAAAAAAAATCCCTTCTGTGACTGCCATATACTCTCACAGCTTAGAAACAAACAGCAGCTTAAGTGAAATGTCGCCTCTTCTGTGTAATGACAGTTTTGGGGCAATGTAGTCACTCTTCCACTCTTTATAATGCTAGATTTTCATTGCATGAATTGGCTGTTTAAAAACTACATGTGTCACAGATGTCAATATTCTCTGAAACACAATTCTTCTGTCGAGGAAAAAGCCATGTAACAATCCTATTGTTCAAAAACGTGGCCAGGAAATTAGCCCTAGTTAGGGTGCATGAAGGAGTTGAGATCCAGTCAACATGTCTCTGTTCGAGGCATTCTGATGGAGGATTTTTTATAATAGGAAATTCTTTTCATGTACATTTTGAACTGAGGAAGAAACCATAGCAAACCATATGTGCTCCCCCTAAGAAGTAATCCCTCTTTCACATTACTTCTATAGCTCAGTGTAAGTATTTCAGAGACAAATAAGAAAACTATGTGGGTGGGAAGATTATTGACATTTCTTTTTTAAATGTCCTATTTGATGGACAACGCAGGAAAGGCATTTTTTAACTTAATAGGACATTATTTTCTGGGCGAGGTACCTTGGCAGAAAACGCATCATGACGTCCCCATCTCCAGTAGCGGCAGCACCACCCGCTGAGCTATCTGCATAGGCCCCTGCTCCAATGATAGGAGAGTCCCCGACACGACTACAGGACAGGAATATGACCAGGGTTTAAACATAGACCAATACTTCATGGACATGTTACTCTTAATTTATTTTCTAATTGTCATCTATAAAATAGTCAAGGCTTCTGTCTTGTATTGCAACTCATTATAAGGCCTTTTCAACCAAATTGGAACCTGTCCAATGGGGGAAAAGGTCCCTAAATCATAAGCACTGGTGTTATTAATTAGTTCTCCCAAAGCTCCTATATTTTACTTACTAAAAAAAACTTTATTTCAGACTCAAAAAGGTCCATAGTAAAAAGAAAAGACAAAATAAGAGAGAAAGAAATGGAAAAACAAGATTGACCACTGCATTCAATTTAAAAATAGTTAATATGTAGACGACCTCTCCAGTGTTTTCAAAGCCTGCATGAGTATCGAGAGCAGCTCTTCCGAGGGCTGGTTAAAGCTTCTAAGATGCAATTCTCAGACTCATCCAATCGACACATAAAATTGTACATCAGATGTCTTACAAGTGCCTCACAACAACTGACAGGCA
>JBBPCS010000204.1:12459449-12556551 GCA_037974645.1 Hollardia meadi | reverse complement strand
TCTGTCATCATTCAAATCACCTGTAAGAAAATGACCAGGGTATTTTATTTAATAATAATTGCTGCAGACCAGCACTATATGAACTAAAAATTAGCAGGTCATCAGCATACATGAGATGATTGATGACAGAGTTTCTAATAAGACAACCTGTGTTGCACCCATACAATTGTTTCGATAGGTCATCCATATTACACACTGAACAAGATAGGAGACAGAATACCTCCTTGGGGAACACCATTACTTACATGAAATAGGGCAGATATAACATCGCTCCATTTGACCCACATTGTCTAATGGGCATACCAGAAGCTAAGTATTCTAAGCATATACTTACTTTGGAACACCTAGTGAGTAATTTCAAGAGTCGTTTTTCATGATTAATCCTATCAAAAGCCTTGGATGCATCAATAAAACATCAAAACAGCATAGTAGTACACACATTTCTTAAGACCAAGAATGAACTTCCTTATTCAAAATGACAGACATTTTCTATTTTTGTATTTTTTTTTTTTGCCATTTCAAAATCTACATACCCTGGGACTTTGTGAGTTAGTCCATTAGTGGATGTACCAGCAGCCACGTGACCACCTTGATCAAGAGCAATCATCCCTGGTGCAAAAACAAAAGAAGCTGTATTGAAACATTAGCCATCACCCAGGGCATCCTAGCACTTGTGTGTGGTAGTGCTTATACTGCTTAAGGCTTTTATGAGCAGAACATCAAATTCCTAGCGGCTGCAAATGCCCTGATCAATCATTTTTAATTTTAGATTTCATCTTTTTGGATAGGAAGACAAATTTAAGACCTAAAAGCTCAACTGTTCCCTGCTAACGTCTACTTCAATAGGTCTGTCTAATGTCCATTTTGTGTATATTGTGGCGCTAAACTCCGTCTCTGTCTTAATAGTTTTAATGAAGTGCTTAAATATTAAACTGTATAAAAAATACCTGAGGAGAGCTGACTTCACATTACATATTAACAGATAAAACCTACCTATGGTGTCGTGGGAGCGTGTGTCAGCATGCATTGCCCTCTTGTTCTGTTTCAATGCTCCCATGGGCTTGTAGGGTCCACAGGACTTGGAAGGATCTGGAAACACATTCTTTTGACAGGAAAGGGAAAAAAAAATCATCGCTGTTTGCTTAATGCCATTATCTTTAGACTTAATTATTGTAAAATGACACAAGCCAGACATTGTAATTTGCAGGCATTTTCTGCAAAGAAATATAAATATCAGCATTACTGTCACCAAGTGGTTTGGAACCTAATAAAAACAGTACGGAGTCTTGTTCGAAAATCTTGTTTCCAGTGACTGAACAATCATATGAACAACAACAAAAAAAAAAAATCCCAGTTTAAATCCCTACTGCAGCCAAAATATGTGCTACAGCAGTCAAATATCAAATTGTATTAGTAGTCTTGACTTAAGGTTTCCCTGTCTCTCCACCTGAAGGTGTCTTCTCTGCTCTTATGTGTGACTGGGTTCAACAGCTTGACCTGCAGGGAGGTGTGTGAAGCTCATTCTACTCCTTTAATGTTACAAAGGAGTTCTGCTAAAAAAAAAAAAACAATACATTGTTCTCCCATCCATTTGTGGTTTGTGCCATTTGTCAGGATTTACTACCGAAGGTCGTCTATGCCTCTCAACCAAATCTAAAACAAATTAAGGTAAATTTATTGAACTTGCTAGATAAAATGATTTATGGACAGCCCCAAGTGTAAAATGGTGTAAATTTGATCAATGGAACACTATATACTCTCTCAAAATGATAACAGCTGACTTATAATGGAAAGACAAAACCTTATTCTGGAGACGTTATTGACGAAGTGGACAGGTTGGTTTTAAAGAATAGCAACAAACCAGCACTGTAGGACATCACCTCTCCCACAAAATGAGTTTTTGCAAACTGCTTAATAGCAATCTTTTAGAAGCAGCACGTATGTAACCAACACAAGTGAGAAAACCACACTCCAACACACACACACACACACCTTGCGATAATTAGGTTGGCAGTTGCCCTTCAGCCACTGTGAGAAAATATTCATAGATTTGTTGGTAGTCAGGTCTTCTGCGATGAAGCCCATGTTTTCAGCAAACACAGAGGCTATAAAGAGAGAAATGTTACTTTCAGGTCAAGTTACACATTCTGAGCCACACTGACCTTGGCTTATGAGAAAACAAAAGGTCACAAACAAAGGAGGAACTGGAGGCAATATCGTCTCATTTAGGCTTGTAAGCTTTGCCTCGTGAGGGAGTTTCAAAATGTTACACTTGTTAATGTCAATCCCTTTTGTTTATTTACAGCATGCTTTTGCAGGTCCGCACATACCTGACTCTCCAACTAGCATTGTGTGGTCAGTTTGCTCCATCACAGCTCTCGCGACTCCGATGGCATTCTTGATTCTTCTCAGATCTGCGACTGCACCCACCTCCATTGTATCCCTGGTCATAGAAAATCCAGAGGAAATAAACTTACTGGTTTAAAGGACGCAAGTGTTATCGATTCTAAGGTTCCCCGTGGAGCTTTTGACTTAAGTCCATATTTTGACGTGATACACATTCATTATATCTTTTAGACTACAAGGATGCACACAAAAGAGTGTGATTTTGTTTCAGTAGCAGTGTTTTGTTTTTTTTTGCAGATTATTTGTACCTCTTGCATAATGTGGTTGGGATTTGTTTATTACCAGGCCCATTATACTCAGGCTAGCACTCACAGTGCTTTATGTCTGATCTTTATGAATTACGGTAGCTAATTACACAGAAAAATACAGATAATTAAAAAAAAAACATTTTTTAAGAGCAAATGCAATTTCTTAGGAATGACCTTAATACTACATCTAATAGCATTAATGTCCAGTTTTGATTGAGACAGCTTTTTAGACTTTAGTTAGTGGTGGGAATGTACTGAGCTGCATTATGGGGAAAATATTTATCCACCACAACAAACTAAAGCCTTGAGAATTCCCATGGAGTTGAGTCAAATTCTCCCAGACGCAACATGAAAAATTGAGCATTATACTTCCATTAGTTTTTAAAGAGATAGTAGTTATTGCAGAGCTACTGGACTGCATAGACTCCAGAGGTGTTTTGATTCTTGTGCTCAGTATAAGTGTGCCGCCAGTTATAACTGCTGTATTGCTTGCAGCTATATTGGATACAGTGTGGCAGACTATCCTCTCTGCACAATTCATGACTACGTAACCAAAACAAGACAATTTCCCTGCCAAACGGAATAAGGAACCATAAGAAAGCCTGCTGCTTGCTTTTTCTCTGTCATTATAAGCTGACATTTGCCTCCCACGACAACCTCTGAGGGTGTAAGTGTTTGTACTTAAGGACTTGATAACTGGCAAGCTTTCTGTCCCTAAAAGGATCTTAATTAGTGCTTTATTAAAGAAAGGCCAGCCGGAAAGGTCAACCAGCTATGGCTGTAAATGTTAAAGATACAAAGACAGCATCGGCACAAATTGTAGGACATTTTCACGATATGTTGACAGCTGCAGGTGCCTAATTAGAGTGGTCAAGATCTATGTAATTTTTAATGACAAATATGTCATTTCTGATTTCGGGAATTCAGTACAAGAGCATTGCTGGGGATTTAAGCTTATACAAAAATGATCAAAAGTAAGATCTGCTAAAATAAAACTAGGCTTACGCCGTCTTACACAGCTGCTTTGAGGTTGCATACATGGCAGGAATGAAACAAAACAGCTGTTAAATTCTAGTAGCCTACACAAATTGATAAAAAATAATAATAATTTCTTGTTTTTACTTTAAATAACAGCACAGTTCATGTCCATGGTTTACCCGTTCATGATCAGGGCGTCCAGCGTGGTCTCCCCAGACTCGTCTGGGCTCCCGCCATAGCCTACAGTGCCATCGCACTGCTCCGTTTCACAACGGGCACAGCCCTTCTCCACTGCATCCAACACTGAGCCACCGGACTGCAGGGTACTCCATGCTACAGTGTAAAACAGTGAAACATTCAGTATACAATATACTACCAAACAGACATTATGTACAGGGGTACATAATGGGGTAAGGTCACTGCAAATCTGGATTTGACTAAAAAAAAGAAAGTTTGTGCACTCATTTGAGGAAACTTCACTGTGACACAATTTAACATCCTGTTTCATAATTTATAAACTCGCTCGTCTCAATCTTGGGCGTTGTGCTTTAGAATTGTGTTAAACACGTGGGGGAAAATAATTAAATCTAATCGCCCAGTTTACACAGATGAGCTAAAGGTTCGGACGATGCGTAAGATGACCAGTACGATGGATTCCTAATAAACTGGGAATGTGAGCTGACGAGCATTTGGTCACTGATCCCCCAAGTGCCCATGGGGGATCAAAATACCAACTGGTAGCACTGTCACCAGCTTGCCACTAAATTCTCAGACCATTGCACTGTATTCAGCAGCACAAATTCCTCCTTTTGATTTATCCATTTATAAATGTTGTTCATCTGCCGTCTTTGGTAAGTGCTCTTGTCTCAGGATATGATGGGTTGTTTTTTTTAATCAGACTTGGCATTACAATCTTTTTCACTTACAAAATGCAGCAGAATGGAAGATGAGATTATCCTGCTATTGTCAGCTGCTTCTTTGAGCCCCCCAAAGGAAAACAGATCTGCATTGGCGGATCAATAGTAGTGGCTCACAGACTACACTTCTAAATATCTACCCACAGAGCAGATAGCACGGTACATTTTTTTCATTTTCAAATCCACCTGAGGGAAAACAGGTGACGTACATCTGATAAATTAAAGGGTATCCATCTATCAACTGGTGAGATCTTTCAGGTGAATTTAATCACCTACGGGTTTGATGTGTTGCTTGAAATGTTTTGAACGCCAGTTTTATCTTCTTCTTTTTTGTGTGCTGAGCTATGCGCCGGGTGGAAATCCACTTGACAGATAAGTCACAAGCAATGCTGAAATATTTTCAGTTTTCGATTTGAACATGCCCAATGTGTCATCGTGGAGGAAATCAAAGCGTGGAGGCACACCTGGCAATGGCAGTTATGAAGCCTTTTGGGTTCTGCCCATTTCCTCTCCCCAACTACGACTTTGATCTTACACACTTGTATACTTGAGCTGTGTGGGAGTCACAAGTATATGGCAAAAAAAAAGAAGAAGCATTTTTTGAGTGAGGGGAAAAATCCTGAAAATACTGGTTATAGAGCCCACCGGGGATTGCACTCCACCACACATGACACACACACAACACACTCGTTTGCTCTCAATCTCCTCTAATCCTATATCTAGAATTGCAACTTACTCATTATCACTTGATCTGCTGTTCATTTTCTTCATGAACTGACTGATCGTTTGGTCTCCAAGATGACAGAAAATAGCGAAAAATACCCTTCACAGTTTCCTAAAGTAAACTGTTTTGTTTGACCGACAGTCCAAAACCTGAAGAGATCGTATTTATCGGATGACAAACACATTTCAGAGGCTAGAACTCGAGTATGGCTGACATATTTAATTGATAAATGACTAAAACACTTAACCGATTAATAAATAGTTGCACATGAATTTTCTGTGAATTGACTAGGCTAATTGCTTCAGCGCTGTACATTCCATCAGAAGCCTAATCCGGAATGAAATGAAGAATAGGTTTAAGCACAAACTAACCACTCTGGTTTAACCACTCTGAAAAACTCTGTTTGACAAGTTGATGTTCTGTAAGAATTTACATTTCACGTGATATCTGAGAATAACAAACCGTGTCAGACTGTCAAAAGGAGAGGGGATAAAATCCAACCTCCGCCTCCCTCGCAAATGTCAGAGCTCATCTATGTCTCTGCAAACTTGACTATTGTACTTTCCATGTTCAAATGGTTTGAAAAAGACTGTGAGGCTCAATGACCAGTGTGGTGAAAACATAAATAAAATATTTATTTTGACACTGTATTAAAGAATACTTTGGATCCAAAGTACCATTTATGCAGTAGCACACCAACAGGCACTTAACATGGTAACCAAACTACTGTTTCTATTTTCAAATAAAGTAATAAGGAGTATAGGACAGTTCAGTACATTACTGATCTGTCCCATGAATTATTTAAGCCCAGACCCATACAGAAACAATATGGTTTTTTGGTTGTTGTTTTTTTTTAAAAACACAAATGATAAATGACATTTTTCTGCCAAAGCGTTTAATTTTGATGCTTAAATAATTTTTTACTGATTATACATAGGCCTACTTGAATTCAGGACATTTGTTTTTGGTGAAATAAGTAGGCTTAAGTATCAGAATCTTCTGCCAACACTGCTGGCATGCGTGGCATTATTTGTCTTTCTGCACATTTTGCAAAGTCACTTGATTGAACTCGAGCCTGGATCAAACCTTTGAAACACATCTGGGTAAACACGTTTCGTAATGATCGTATGTCCTTACCTGCCGCCGTTGCATTCGCGAATGGCCACGTGTTGATAATGAGAGGCAGTGACGCATGTCCGATTGGAAACAGCAACGTTAAGGACAAACTCATAAGCGACACAAACATTTTTGTCCTGACAGAGGGCTGAATGAACATTACAACGACATGACAGGGAGGTCTGCTAAAGCTATGTTCTGCCCATTGCTATTTCTCACGCCACCGTGAATTAGTAACAGGCGCACACTGCCGAACAGAAAGTTGTTACGTGTTATATTCCATTACGCCAATTCGTTGTAGAGAAAAGCTGCACTTTGGTCTGAAGAAACGTTACACTTCCTTGTTGTGTCACGTGCTTAGTGGTCCGGTTCTTCATTAAAGGGAAAGTACAAATACTTTAGAAAAACAATACTACCTTGTAGGGGGGCGGGACGGAAAGAGTGTATGTGATTTTGCTGTTGTTTTTTACATGTGGCCGCGTAGTTCAGACAACGTAGCCTCCGAATTGTTATCATAGGGGGTTATTATTTTATAGTTTTCTCAGAGTATAGGCGCACTTCATAACCCTCTGTTACACAATAATGTTTCACAAAGTGGTGACCCTGACCCATCCTTGATTGTGGACTATGACCACAGTTTCCTGATAAACCCTGGGCACATTTTACTCATCTGTGTGCACAGTTAATAAACCATGCATAGATTAGTAAGCCGAGAGCGCAGATTTACACATAACATTTTTTTTTTTTTTACTTACCTGATCCTACGGGGCCTCCGTAGTCAATTGGAAATGAGCCATCATTAACAAAATAAATTTCACCTGTGCTTTTTTCTGCTATGACAAGTCAAAATGTCTGCGGGCAGAAAGGTGTATTGATTTCAATGTAAATTAACTTTACCTTGGAGTAAATTTGGCTTTACATGACTGATATTGACTTTTATTTCCTCGTGTTAGATTGCTGATACGCTGAAACAAAGAGGTTGAAATGAGTCTTTTCTCAACTTTTAGTGGACTCGCAACATCCAATCCTATAAGTGTAGGCCTACAGGGTGGCCTTTGTAACCTGGCAGTTTTCATTGGCTGTCCTCATTATTCACATCAAAGTGCTCATACTTGACCACTTCAGGGCAGAGGCTGAAACCTGCCTGTGTTGTTGGGACCATGGTGACTTTTCTCAAATGTTTCATGCGCTGTGGAGATGCCGGGAAACCAAGGTAAGTATTTGCCTCTTGTGCCTTTGGCAAATTGTTGCTGCTTGTGCTTTCAGTAGATGTCTTGGCTAAGGTCAGGGTGATTGTGCTTGGCAAATGTCACCAAGCTGACAAAGCTGCCCTTGTTTCTCTCCGATTCTTCCAGTTTCACCTTTTCTGCTGTTTCCCTGACACGGATTCAGTTTGTTAAAGGCATGTATTTGTTGCAGCACCTTTATGGATTACCTGCAGGTGTGCCTTTAGTTGATACAGGACCTTCTGTCTGCTTCTCTATGCATCTACATGTACCAATGCAGTCATTTCCAAAGGCATTGATTGAAAAAAAAGAATCCAGGCTATTTTATTTGGTGTCTGTTTGGCAGACGTGCCTTCATGCTATTAATGTCAGTGAAATATTTATTAAATATTCTATACATATATAATATGAAATATTTATATTCAGCTAAGCATTAAAAATATCGTGTACTGTATTGGATTTGTTATAATAGTTTTCAGGGAAGTATGAACACCTTGATTGCCTCTAAGAGTAATCTGTATTGCAGCGACACTTAGTTGTAGCATATATTTTCATGTATGAAAATAATACTGCCTTACTGCAAGTTAATCTAAGAGTTGCCGGCACGCTTAGTGAACTACATCCCAGATGAGAAGGGCTTTGCTGCTTGGATTGTGTTGGAAGTTTCCATAAAGTGCTGTACGACCACAAAAATCACTGACTGATCTGATGTTAACAAAGTACATCAAACACTGATGAAAGCTGAAAGTCCAAATAGCTGTGTCCCAATTCGGAGGCTGGATCCTCCAAAGGATGTGTTCCACAAAGGTTGGACTCTGCTGAGCCTGAGATGGTCCAGCCAGAGATCAAAACTAATTGTACATTCCTTGTGAATTCATAAAGTAAAAAAAAAAAAAAAAAGTCTGTTTCTAGGCAGTTGCTTAATTTTTAGTATAAGTTTCATAATACTGAACAAAAACCTTTTGCAATAGTGAAACAAGCTGATGATGATCACAATAATCATGGTAGAAAAGATTAAGTCAATGATGTTAGATATCTAGTTCACCAGTTTACCAAGATGTAACTTTAGTGTGACGCAGTCAAATCCTTTGGTTATTCCTTAGACGGATATAAATCATCAAAACATAAAAATGTCAGTTCTGAAAGGGGCTTATCACTTGCTTCCTATAAAGGAAAATAGAAGATGACCCATTTCTAATGGAATATACTGTGGCCCAAGTGTATCATCATTCATTACTCCATTTGTCTGTATGCTGTATAAGGAGCAGAAAATCAATACGGAAGCCCAGAAAAGTGTAACAGGCTTGTAGAAATTTTTGTGTGTGTGTGTGCATGTATCATACAGTGGCAGTTCCGCGTAAATCTGTGCTCCACTCCTTGTTATACCTGCTGGATTTTGTTCATGAAAAGAAATTGCAGGACCGTCCTACACAGTTCACTCATGCCTGCTGCTCAATGGAGAGAGTATTGGCCTCTCAAAGAATGAGCAAATGATGAACGTAAACCTTTGGATTTAATGGTTTGGATTGAGTTTGCAAGTCACACATCAAGTTAAAAAATTCCCTTGGAGAACAGTTTTGACATTAAAGTCGTCAATTAAGTGTCATCTTCAATCATTTGAGCATTTTAAACTATTCCAATGTTCCTTTCCTCCTCTCCTTCAATTTACCTCCTGGCAAGAAGCAGTTGATTGTCATAGAGTGAAGGAAAAATGGGCTGTGGCGAAAGGTTTTGGCATGCTGTTCGTCATACCATATGGCACTGCCTTGACACGACATACCTCATGCTGGGTCCGGAGTTTGTCTTTCAAGTTCGTCGAATAACATATCCCAGCAGAGAAGGCAAAGTGTCCGTTAGAACAGGAAACTTGATAGAAATGGATCCTTTCATTTCGTACCAAACAAGAACAAAGCATGGGCCACGCAGGGAAACTAACAATGTAGTCTAACCTTGAGACGTGGACGCCAACAGCATGTCCTCTTTTACATTATTCATATGAAAAATGCAATTTTCACTTATATTTTATTCATTGGTTTTTCCTTAAACAATGGGAAGTCCTAGCATGATTTTGACAGGGGTATCCGACGGAGAGAAAATAGATCACAGAGGAAGAGAGTATTGTTACTTTCGCCTGTGTTATTGATCGAAATTAAAGAACAGCTGCTAAAAGGATGGCTTTTTAATAATAACTTCATTCCGCAAATGTCATTTCAAGTTGTTTCATAATGTCCTTCATAATAGTCTCAGAGGGCATACACAATGTCATTATGGGTGAGTGCAATAGCATCTTGAGAGATGCATGTGTGGACATCCAAACCGTTGCACTGCTGTATGCAATACCTGACAGACAATATCTTCTTGGTGATTGACAGCTTCTGACAAAATGTTGCTGCAATATACAGGCGGCGATTCGAATCGCAGCTCAAGCGATACTGTATTTTTGTGTCCAGTCAATATCATATCAGCCAATATCATGCGCATACATAATATCTTGTATCAGGACGTTTTGGACAAACTATGTAGAAGAGACACTGTAAATGATCAAAAACACATCTTTGGAATTTCTGTACTGTAGTTTCTTTTACATTTTTATGACATATATTTAGCTGACGCTTTTATCCAAAGCAACTTACAATAAGTGCATTGGTGGTTGTAAGTAATCAAGGAACATAACGTGTTACTTTTAACGCTATCCAACACTGATCATGCTGCATTTGCCATGCACAGATATTGCATGAAAAAGTAATTATTACAAATCAATGTTAATTTTCCAATATGTATCTTCTCGGTTGTTTACGACACTATGGATCTAGCGGGGGGGGGGGAAAGTCAACAACACCTGAAAGTATCCATTGTTGTTTCAGTAGAAATGAAAGAGTGAATTAACTTGGTTTTTGAATTGCAGAAAATTGGGCCATGTTCAACCCCAGAAAGATGCAGTATAGTTTCAGAAAAACTAATGGTATTGTTGGAGTTTTGTTGTTTCTTACTAATTGGACGCACAACGTCAGCAGAGGAATCTGGGCATAATTCAGAGAACTTCGTTTCTGTCCAAACACAGAAAAAAATTGTGATTTGTTATTCAGTTTGCCTGTTGATGCTGTAGATGCTTGACTAGTATAGAATAGTTAATGGCTGTTTACTTAAGGAAATACCATCTCAGCAAAACAGTTTTTCTGTCAGATTTTAATTTTTAATTTTTTTTTTTTTTACAAAAGTTGCAAAGTCAGCGTTTTTCAATTCATCCTCTGAGCACAGAAAATGAAGTCAAATTAAGCAAAAATACACAGAAATCCCCAGAGTTTTTCTCATTATCTTGAATGGCAGCAAAGTCAATTAGGCCTAGCTCTTTTCAACATTCTTCCATGGTGTCCAAAGCAGATGGTACGAAGGCCTGTCCAGAGATATGACTTTGTAACACGGGCGCAAATGGAGAAGTTCAGATGGTAGCATCGACAGGTATGTTGAAAGACAAGTCAACTTTCAAAGGTATAAAATGGCAGCTAGGTAAACTGCGATACCAGCTGTCAGCCATTGATGGCTGGCACAGGACAAAAGTATTTTGCAGAACAGATCTGTCTTCAGAGAAAACATAACCTAAATCTGTCAAAGAACAGTTGATAAAGTGCTCCCACCCAAAAAGTTTTTATTTATGAAGTTCCAACAAAATACTGAAGGAATTATCTAATTTCTTGTCCTTTAAAGCATAGCCAAGAAATCCCAATTACCTAGCTAATTGCTAATTTATTTTACACACCTCTCTCTCTCTCTCTCATTTTTCTGTTATTCACTGCTCATGCATTAAACACTTGTTGGTATAACAGCTACTTATAAGCTTTGAGATGTTTTTGTCAGTGAGAAAACCATGTTTATATAAGTGAATGAACATTTAATTAATGTATATAGCAGCGGTAATATACGGCACTGTAAACACGCTTTTAGCAAAATCAAATGTCATAGTCGCATACACAGTGTAGTGAAATTTGATCGCTGCATTTGGCCCATCATAAGCATATTTTCGGGATAATGTTAATTTTATGCAAAGTTAATTTCCACTTTAAAATTAGGCAAAACCCAACTGAAAAGGAAGTGATCAGTTTTATTTCTTTGATTCTCAAAGTTGGTTCAAATTGCAAACGTGCTCGGAAATGTTGAGGGGATGAAGAAAAGCGTCTGACTTTTCATCATGCTCATGTTTTCAGGCAGCTTTGAAGGTCACATAAATCCCTACACTGCATTTTACTGTATGTGAAATTCCTCTTGTCAATACACCATATCCTATACGGAATCCTACATACAGTAAATAAGACCTCATTTGAGCTGATCCATACACAACTCAATGTTTTTTTCTGAAACATACACTCATGTCAGCTCTCAAGATCAGGTTAGCAAATCTGCATAGTCAGTCAGCCGTCTACGGAGGCTTCAGCGGCTTAGATACAGCTGTATTATTTGTGATTGAAAGTTTGAGTCTCCTGCAAGCTAGGATTTGACGCCATTCAGTGTTTGCTTTTTCATTTAGTTGAAGCTCGCTGAACAAACTGTCAGACATGCCGGATTAAAAATAAATCCATGCATGTGCTTCGAACTAACAGTCAGACTTCTAACGAGCAGATAGACCAGTGCCCAGTTAGATGTCATGTACGCTGCAGCTCCAGGGTGGAAATGGGCATGTTTCATAGCAGAAAATACTGTACAGTTGGGACCACATCAGGCTTTGTTGCCATGATCCATTCTAGTCTGTGGGTGGATGAATGCTTGGAAGAAACTTGTAACCCAATGTGCTTTCTGTCTTCTTTTCCAAAAACTCAATACACTAGGAATAAAGATACTGTTTTGTGTGGACAGCCGGGCACTGTTACATCTGCTTTCAGGTTTGATTTAAGGTAATTGTAACAGGAAATATTTGAAAGCTTTCCAGAACTTAATTTAGTGCGATTTCAATATTTTCTTTGCTGCAAATATTGGATCTCTTCCTTTTTTGCATTAGAAAGCCAGATCGCGTACACAGTAATTGGTAGTATTTGAGTAATAGTCCCTTAATGGTATACAGTCCATACATATTTTTCATTCTCTGACAGGTATTTGCATGCAAAAAGTGTCAAATGATGATTCATTTACCATAATATTGGCAACATCTGTCTGGTAGGAAAATGTATAATCTCAACCTAGTCAGTGTGCATTATACTATGTACTATCTAGCATATGTAAGGTATAATGTTCTTTCTTTGTATGCTGCAGTTCTATGATAAATGATGCAATAAGTTGTAGCTTGTTTGCTGAATATGAGAAATGGCAACAGGAAATCAAGCATGTTGTTTGTTTGTTATTTATTCTTAATTTCACTCAAAGGAGAATAATCTCTAAATGGCACAACGCGACAATGGCACCACTGCACTCCTTATTTCCAATCGCTTGCTTGTCACCACAATGGCCCAGAGCAGTCGGCGCAACCACTGCTAAGCTGCATTATGACAGCGGTGAGCACAGCTCAAATTTGAACACAGTTGAACAAAAAACACCCTATAGCACATTAAAAAAAGGACTTGGACAAAAATACATTAAAAGTCTCTCGCAAAGTTAGACGGGTCCCTTAATTCTATTACATAAATTTCTGTCCTGCTCTTTCCATTTACCGAAATAACTCGTCACTGCTCTTTTTGTTGTCACAACTGATCAATTTAAACATCTGGGTAAAGGATTTAGATGCACTCCACATACTGCAGATCTATTAAAGTCTCTCTGCTGGGAGGGGAAACTGTTGTTTGGACAAAAGGGAAGTGACAGAACATGTGCTCATCAGTAACTTTAGAGAGCCAGCAAAGTTAATCACAATGTAATTGTGCCTCTGATCCAGAGGATGGGGCTGAAGCATTAACCACACAGTGCTGTTCTGCTCCTCTGCTTATGACGCACTGTGGCAAACAGGATTGCAGCTCGCTTAAAGACCACTAGATTCTTTAAATCAGATTTTCAAGTGGCTAAGGTCGAGCTGACAACCTACTGATGTGTGTGGACTGTGTGGGTAATAGTAAAGCCACTATAAAAGCATAAAATGAAAATGAGGTGGATGCTTAAAAATGGTGTCACCACTCCAGGATTCTTCCAGCACACTGGATCCAAACGCAAAAAACAAAAAACTGATCCACATACATATTTGAAAGATGTTTTAAGGGGGTTTTGAGATGTCTTTAGAGGAGGTAAATGTATCACAACACCACAGGTATTACTCTGGAGATTTAAATTCCTTTTCACGCATAAGGGAGCAAGAAGAGGCACTTTTTCCAGCATTGGCTGAAGCACGTCTCCCTTTTATTTCTCTCTCGCTCTCTCTCTCTATTCCCTGCTGCCTGAGAAGGCCTGATAAGACACATAAGTATCTATGGAGGAGTAACCTCAGAAAGCTGAGGTGGGATTCAAATTGTTTGATGTAGTGACTGATTAACTTTTTTTTTATTATTTTTATTTTTTTTAACTCTGTGGTGTTGTTACGGGGCACTGGCTTTTGAACTTCTGCTGGTGGTGGCAATCCAGTTTTTCTGCCAAGCCACTGTGTATGATGGGGATTAAATTATTTCCGTAATTGTATTACTAGCAGACACGTAATTGGCTCCTCAGCACAGCTACTGTAGGGCCATTCTCAGGGCTGTAGTTGCTGAGCTTTAGTGAGAACTTATTTTTGTTGCAGAAAATGTGTTTAATTTTAAACTTGTGTGAACAAGTTGTCAACACATTCTCATCCCAGGTCGTCAAACCATCCATACCAGAATGCAGCCAAAAGTCAAAATGCATTAATTCCGCCAACACTGTAATTCAAAAAGCCCATTAGAAATGATTTTTTTTAAAATTAGATTAAAGACCAAAACAGATATATGGTGTTCCATGCAATTATAGAAAAGTTACATTCTTTCACTTTGAGGATTATGTGATCATATAGCATGAGATATAGGCATGCATTTTCGCAAGTAAAGATATTTAGGGATGTAAAATAACTCTCAAGGTCAATGTTTTAGCAGTGATAAAGCAAGACACAATTCAATTAAAATGAAAAGACAAATGTTAGCCATTTTCTGAATACTTTCTGGCTTCTCCGTGTTTGTGGCACGCCCACAAACGGGTCCCAAATATATAACTTAAAGGCTAAATAATTTTCTTCAGCAGCTATAGTTTCTTATCGAACGATAATCAAAAAGGAATAAACTGCGTTACATGGAGATGTTTGGTGCACTTCAAGGCAGTAGGACAGTGTATGTGGGATTGACTAAAACTAAACTGCAGACATGAGGACATGTTCATATTGAAGGAACATATCACCCGGTGTCTCACTGTCTCACTCAGCCCAGTGTGGCTTATTGAGTTTTCAAATGACACAGAGGAGTAAGCTACAGGCTTTGGCTACACGGGCAGTACTCAGTGGATCAATCATTTGTTGGTATTGACATTTTCTTTAAGTACAGTAAGCCTTACAGTCATACAACACTCCAGAAAACCTCACACTTTATTCAACCACGGGAAAATAGCTGCAACCATTTGCGGTAGCTATGCAACCTAATTACGCAACCTAATTGTTTAATTTGGAACTTGAATTTGGGCGCTGCACCGATCTGCAAACTACTGTTCATCCTTTCGCAATAACATCATTTTTTGAACTTTTTCAATGACGAAGACGGCATGTAACGAGTTGAAAACCGGACCTTGGTTGCTGGAGTTGACAGACAATATATATGTTCACCCTACACCCTCATAGCGTCACTTCCCATACGTAATTATGACATCAAACTGTGACCTTTTTGTTTGTCCTCCGGGTAACTCTTTTGTGGTCAGGAAACTTAATCAGAGAATCCATTATTTGCATTTTAAGACATTGTGTCCTGGTGAGTTTAAGGTCAAGGGCCTTTGTCGATGACTTTGTATCAGTGTTTTCCTAAAGAAGTACTACTTGGAAGCCCTCAGTCACTGGCTCACGGAGGGAATACAGCCTCCCATTAGGGGCCGTGCCAACTACCTTATTAATTAGCCTTTGCAGCTTTAGGCCAACCTGCTAACCCATTTAATGAGTAAATAATTGCTTCGTAGGTCTTATGTCATCATGTCTTTTATTAATATGGAAAGTTATCTTAAAATTACTCTTGAACCCTCCGAGTGCCAAAATTAATTTGGAGCAGGGGAGAATTTGGCCCAAAGAACCTTCTTCGGGCTATAAATCTGGGAGGATTGGTTCCAAAATAAGATGAATTCTGATTCCTTCAGGATTTAAAGAATTGTCGAAAGACTTTTTGACAAGGGATTGTTATCAAATAATTGGAAAAGTACATCCAATTTTAATGTCATTCTAGAACTTGTACACAGATAAATTAAATGTTTGCTCTCCTTTTGAGTTGCTCGTTGCTATTCCTTTTACTTTACCTTGTTTTCACTTCAAGCACCACTGGGCCTAAATAGTTCGTTACTGTTATTGAAAATTTATCTGTTTTATTCTTTTTAAAGTCATAATAATGACCATAAAAAAGTACAGAGTCACAGTGATAAATGGCAGCAGAGAAAAGCAGGTAATTCTAGTAACTCATATCATTTTACATGTTGACCTCACTTTGAACAGCCATCTAAGGCCTTAGTGACTCTTTGCTAATAACCATTTCTCTTTCCACTGCAAATCAATAACTTGTCTTTGGTGCTTTATCGCCGACTTGTAATTGATGCATTGCAAATCAATGAAGGTTTTTATGAAGTTGATATCTTTTTCTTTTCTTTTACTGCGCTGTGAGGTCATTATGTTGTTGTGTTAATGTTGAGCTGTGTTCCCCTGCAGTTGATCATGTCATGCAATGGATGGTTTGGCAATTTGGGGCCATTTCGGGGTCTATTTATATGAGGAAGGAGTAGTTTTGGAAGTAGTAGGCTACTTTTTTAGAAAAGCTACAATATGTTTCACATAGTAGCCTTTATGTGTGTATATATAGTGTATTGCTGTAAAAGGGGAGCTAAAGTGAATAACTCACATTATTCAAATTGGACAGAGTAGCCTAATTGTCAGATGTGTGAGATTTTGTTGTGTAATACAGTGTAATAATTCATACTGTCAGCAGTTCAGGTTGTTCTTTTTCAGTAACAAAACACCAGGTAATAAACAGATAAAAATGTCAAATATGCCTAATTTACTGATTTGACTAATTTTCTACTCTACGGCTCAGACAATCCAACCCAGTCGTGAATCTCTCAGCCTTATAAAATGTACTTCATTTAGCTGGTAAACGAATGACCGTCAATGGGTTTGGAAATAACCTACTTAATAGAAATGCTGGAAAATGTACTAATTGGCAAGAACAATTCTTGCACCGGCAGTGTAAAACCATCTTTATATTTGTCCTCTAAAGCTAAATACTTGTCTTTAATACTTCAGGGTCCATATCACTATAAAGGTGGACTAGTCTAACATAATTCTTCTCATTAAAAAAAAAAAAAGCACTTTCATGCCACCAGAGTGTTACAGCTTGTGCATCTGATCACCTTTTTTCCCCTTTGAATGTAATTCAGATGTTTAAATTATGAGGAAAAAAGGAAAACATGCCGCTTACCATCTGAAGAATCTTTTGAAATTAATGTGAATAGGCTAAATGGACAAAATATCTGAAAAACCTGGGAGGAAGATTACAGCCGTGTTACACCTATTGCACTATATTTGGTCATTTTACTGTCATTTTTTGCACGATTTGCTGTTATTAGAGATGTACAGTGATGGGAACTTTTTTCTACAAGCCCCAAGCTCGCCCTATAGCATTATACATTCATCCCAGGAATTTAAATTACAAAGAAAAACAGAAATGTAAAATTCATATAAACCCTGACACGGTTCTTCTTGTGGACATCTGAACCCTGTCAACATATGACAGTGCACTGGTAGTGATGATAATTTAACAGGAAGGTTGTTGGCAAGCTGTGTGTCTGGACAGTTCTGAACTGTGGAAAAAAAGCTCTTTTGCTGCTATTCATGCTGATGCCTAACAGCTATGACAGCATCTACTTTTTTGACTGGCTGGTTATGAAGTAATTTGTCAAGACTACTGACAACCTAGACTAGAAATTCTGTAATGGAGAAACATGGGTCAGTCCAAGTTCAGTCAAGTTGACAGGCAGCAGTGAGTCAAGATCTGGTGCTAAAGAATATCTGACTCGTCCTGAAGGACTTGTCCTGCGAATACAACATTGTTTTGGCCATGTAGGAAGATTTCTCTTTTGGGAAAGAAGCGTTAAAGTATGCTTATGTACTTTTGCTGAAACTAATAGTCTATTAATAAATTATTTGATTAACAAAAACTTGTTTTTCATCTAATTGTTTAAGTTGTTTACAAGGCAAACGCCAAACTTTCTGTTTCCAGCTCATCAAATGTTAGCTGCTTTTCTTGTTTTTTATTGCATAAATAATTCAATCTTCAATTAAATACATTCCCTACAACAACAACAATAATTCTAATAATAACCATCATCATCTTTATTTATATAGCACCTTTCTCAACAAGGTTTTTTTCGAGGTGCTTGCACAAGTAGAACAAAATACAATAAAGATTAGCACCCAAGACCAAAACCAATTGAGAAAAGGTTTGAAACAGCATCTAGCCATACCAAACCAGCAGTACCAAAATAATGACAAACAATAAAACAAGCAAAAGCATAAAAGACTGGAGTTGCACCTACCCTTTGTGCACCGAACTCCTGCCTTAAGAATTAAAAGCTTTTTTTCTTTCTTTCTTTTTTTATTAAAATAAAAAATAAGTTTTTAAGAGAGACTTAAAAGTGGACATTGAGCTAGCTCATCTGAAGTAAACATTCCCTTCCATAAAATAGTCTCCAGTCTTTGTGCCTATAGTAAAATTAGTTGGCTGCTGGTGGAAGCTTGCAGATATGATATATGGCATCAATTGTCTGATCATTTAAATTGGAGATTTTACAGACTAAACAATGAATGTAAAAACTACTGAGAACAACCATTATTTTCAGCTTGTACTGTATATCGTATGCGAGTGCCTCGCCAAGGCCGACTGTGGCTTCATGTCATTGTCCTTCTCTCTTTTCATTTCTTTTCAGAAATGGTTCCTTTAAATGAAATATTGATTAGATTTTTCAGAGTCAACAACAGTTAGGGAATTTTCTTCAGACTTTAGCGAGTTCACCTTTCAATCACAAGTCAGATGTGTGAATGTTTCGTGCTTTGAGTCATTGTTTATCCGTGTCGACGAAAAGCCACTTCACCAGAGGGAATATCTCCTTTGATGCATTGAGCTCTTCAATGCTGCCTTGATGGGATATATTTGTTTGTCTTCATTTTCCCAGATAACATAACTCCTCAAACTCTGTGTTTTAGTATAATTTTTCACTCCACGGAGTCCTTAAAAACACTTGAGATGGAAAATTGACTATAATTTACGTCAAAGTAATCAAATCGGCCTCAGTGTCTTCTGAGCACTGACCACTGTTGCAACTGCTTCCTAGAACACAAGCACTTCAATTGAAGTTAATTAGAATGAATGTAGGAGGAATTATTTGGACGATTGAGACAAATAGCCAATCTGTGCACTGCAATTGAATTGTTTTGTTGGCAATAGAGCTTCCAATCAGGGTTGGACACCTCTCCTCTCCCTGCTGACTTCAGATACCAAAAGACAATGTGCGCTCATTTGCTTAGTAAAGATTTCTCTTAGCCCCTGTTTTGATCATTGTTTTCTTTCAGGTTGGAGAGAGAATTATTGACTTGGATTCAAATGAAGCTGTGGTGAGGCGAGAGGTCCGTTTGTCGAAACTCGCTGGCGTGCGTCACTCCAGATAATGAGGTAGCATAATGAAGCATGTTAACTCTGCGTTCCGTCATCATCAAAGTCGTCAGCAACGGCACTTTGATTGGCACCTGTCGCCGAATCAATTGAATTGACTAACGTTTATGCCTTGCCATCTGTTTTATTGTTGTACTGTGTGAAGGAGTGGAAAGTAGCTATAATAACTCCTTTTTCTGTCACCCTCCCCCCTCACAGAGTCAGGTGCCTAAATGGGCATATTTTTTCCATGTTGGTCTATGTCATCTCCGTTTCACCGCACAGATGAAATGATGCATAATGTCATGTTATTGAGAGCGCAGAACGGCACAAAGATGTTTGAATCTCCCCATGTGCTATATTCTCACTCACAGCGGGAATGCTCGTCCATCAACCTCTCTCTGCGTCGAAATCGCAATGAACTGAATTACACAAATGAGCTGGAGTTTATCTCCATAAGCAAAAGAGGTGGTGTGCCATTTTTGGATGAACCAGGATGATGTGGCATACAGATGAAACAGCTGAGTTAGTCCTCCCATGAGGGGCTATCCCTTAGATCTTTAATTAGGGCAAGAGAAGACAGGAAAATGTAATCAATCCTTTCACCTCTGGGGTTTCTGCACTGGGAATATGCAATAATGTATATTCCCGTGGGACTGTATTTTCATCAATATTCTATTTAACAAAGCCTTTTGTGTAATCATAAATATCTGACAACTTTATAGATCATAAAACCAAAATTTTGTTGTAACAATTTGTGAAAAGTCTCTCGACAACTTTGCCGAATTACACCCGATTACTGTTGTGAGCAAAATGACAATAAACAATAACAGACGATGAGATTTAATATAAAAAGCTCAAAAGTGGCTCATAACCAGGAGACGGGCTCTTGCCGCACGCAATGGAATAAAAATTAGTTGAAGTTGACACAATTTTTGGCAAAGGACACTGAAGTTCTTACAAAACCACTCGCTGTTTATTAGTATACAGCGAGGTTGTGTTCTAGTCCTAATTAATGCATGCAGAGGATTGAAGCTTCCATTTATGCCACAAGACATTTGAGATAACATTAATTTATGGAGTACAGAGAGAACTGGTGCTCTGACACAAGCAGCAGGGGGTCTTTGAAAGTGGGCAGCATTTTGCCGTGAAAGAGCTTTGAACATCTCTCCCTAAAGCAGGCCAGGAATCCAAAGCAAAGGCTAATGCGCCTCACGCATCACAATGTTCCATACCTAAAATTGTCTCGAATGCTTCGTTATTCACAACAAATCCTTGTTGGGTTCGGTGCATGTCTGACATGGCACCAGGCTCCTTATGGTTTTCCTAAATCGGGAGATGCGTGTTCGCTTTTAGATTATGACAAGCATATGTCATTATAAAACTGTAGTGCTCCAGGTTTGCATGAATTTAGCGGTTAAACAAAATTTTGTTGTTGGGCTGGAGTGTGTTTCTGTTGTGCTGTTCCCAGCTTGGTGCCGTCTGACCCTCCGCTAATCCCCGCAGAGCCACAAAGATGTTGCTGTTCTTGTCAAATGCTCACAGCAGCTAATTGGAGAGGAACAAAGATTCAAGAGAACCAATACTGTTGCCATGGGTGGTTTAAAGAAATCAAATTGTGTCTGTTTCCAGTAGACTTGTAAACAATATGCACTTCAAAGATTTTCCACAAATCTAAACCAAAGAAACCTGTGTGAGTCAAAGCGTATGTGACAGAACTCCTCACAAAGGTAAAGAAAATTGATGTAGATCAAGCATATGATGCGGAGCTACTTCTACTGATGTCTGCGCTAATGAGAACTCCCATCGTAGGAAGGATGAAAGTTTGGTTTATACATGTAAACACTCGCTGAGAAGAACGATCAGTGACTAGCTCTCCAGTAATTGTGTGGGAACAAGATGCCATGTAGAAGCATAAATCCGCCGTTGCTGCTAGAGTGCAAAATGTTTTTTGATGCCGCAGGGAGTCCGACTCTTATTAATGATGGCAAGTGTTAATATCAGGCTTAGGAACCATTAATTCACATGGTAATTGTATGAACTTGAGAGCAAACCTGTGGTAGATGCAGCCCCTCGATGGACAAAATGACTGCTGATGGGCGCCAGCTAAAATTATTTCCATGGTTTGCTATGGAGAGAAACAAATTGAATAGCTGTTTAAATGGAACTGCGAGTAAACCTTATGATCTGTGAAATTCCAGACGCAGCCTTGTGGGGTGCAGCTGGTAACTGTTTTTATCTTGATGAGCCTGAGGAGTTAAGTAAAATTCATTAAGCCTTTTTCTTTTTCGACTTCTACAAGAGCTGAATACAGCGGAAAGTTACTCCCTGCACACTTCGCCCTACCATAAAATCAGCGCCTCAGTTAAAATAAAACACCCCAGACTCTGTATTACAATGTGTTTTCCCTCTGGCCCAATTCAGTTATGTTTGAATGGCTTGAGAATATGTTTGGATAAAATGAGAATAAAGTAGTCCACTTACAATGTCTTGGAGTTGTGCCAGGCAGCAACAGTCTTTGGTGGTCTTGCCTTCTTTTTTTCTTTTTTTTTTTTAGATTTATATTGTTTTAGGAAAACATAAACACATGTATAGTCTGTAATCTCATGAATGTCAGTGAGGTCATTTGTTGCTGCACATTCCATTTCTAATTAAGTGGGCTGAATGAGTTAAATCACACCTTGCACCGCTTCAGGTTATTGCCAGGACACGACAGAGCAACATGTTCTCGCTCGCAACTCGTCAAATACGGCAGCTTGGTCAGTGGCCATAAAAGCCATGCTAAAAAACTATGCTGCTCTACTTGCCCCTCTAGTGTCATTTTTGCATCTGCAATAACAAATATGCAACGTGCAGTTACACTTTCAAAATACAGCTGTTTGATTTCACATGTGGTGAATTATGACTTTTGGATTTTTATTAATATTGAAACAGTTGCAGTTTGATTAGGTTCAGGCACCAACAAATACTTGATAAGGTTGTGGAAAAGATCATGCTTTAAAAAGCACATTTTTCGTAACTAAAATACTTATCATATGTTAGGCCTAACTTCAGAACAAAGCAACTTTGATATTTGGTCACCCACAGGGCTCAAACTCTGGTCTCCTCAGAAATCCTGTGTTGATCCATTCAAGCACCCCGACCATCTCCCAATAGGGACTTGTAGCTGTTTACACTCCTACACTAGAGAGGCGCCTCCAGAAATGATGCTAGGTGAATTAAGGGCCACTGACCAGGCAGCTAGGAGTGAGGAGTAAGGATGGGCTGGTCATGCAGAGATGCCAGAGAGTTAAACTAAACTAAAGATTCAGATAATTTATAGTGTAATTTGACCTTGGCAGAGAATTTAGCAGAAAACAAAATTTGTTTCACAAGTTAAAACTCAAGAATTGTGTGAATACAAAACTAGTAATGCAAAGCAAAAAATTGCCTGGCTGAGGAGTTGGAGTGATGATTGCATCTTGACATCAGGCACTGCAGTCTTGATCTTCATCTCAAATGCACTCAAACACCTTTTTAAAGTCCCATGTTCATCAGCAAGAAGGAATAAAACTTGAAGTGAAAGTCGCAATTAAACCAAAACAAACATCTCTCAGTCCATCTCATGTAAAAAAAAAAAAAAAAAAAAAATTACCAGGAATCAGTCTAGACTTTGTTTCATTAAATAGTAGTACATTCTGTTAGGTTGGTGGTTGTAAAAGAAAAACAAGTGAGCAGCGTCCACCCTATTTATGTATGCTTTTAACTTGCACAATAAATTTATCACCTCTTCTAATGTTTTTTTTTTTTTTTTAAACTGGTTTGATAGCATGAGAGTAGCACAACCTGCAATCACGTGATTTTGCCCGGGAAGGCAGTACATGTATCTTGAATTACCCACAGTCACAGTTGTTCTTGAGGAAGGTGGAAGGAAGCTACCTTCAGAATGAAAGCGATGGTGTCTACCTTTGGGCCAAAGTTTTTCATGTTCACAGAAATAACATAAGCTCTTCCTGGCGGTAGCATTAATGTGTATTCTTGAATCGGCGCTATTTAGCCTTTAAGAAAAATATACATTTCTACAGTTACCCAAGTTTCACTTTGAAACATATCGTAAATACCCCACGAGCCCTTCGGCATCTATGAGTGGCTGGGATATTTTTATCTGAATGCAGTTCTCGAGGGGAGTGAGACTGCTGAACGCCCACACAGCCACTTTGACAGCCTTCAAACACTGAAGCCGAAGGTGCACTACCTCCGTTTGTGTCACTGCACGTACTTTGACAGCAAATGGATGCCCCCCTCACACACATGCAAACAGGCACACACACATTACGCAGTCAATGACATCAAGTGCTGATGGTGCGCCTGCAACCAAAAAACTGCTGAAAAGTGACCCTGGCTGCGCCCTTGTCACCGGCTTGGGGTAACA
The DNA here is from genome assembly GCA_037974645.1 of Hollardia meadi. Lineage (NCBI taxonomy): Eukaryota > Metazoa > Chordata > Actinopteri > Tetraodontiformes > Triacanthodidae > Hollardia > Hollardia meadi. Next base: position 12,532,721 of record JBBPCS010000204.1, on the reverse strand, counting down.
AGTGAATGGAAATTGGTTTTACCTGAGTCAGGTAATCATTACTAAATGAATTTGCTCCTGAGCCAAGGGTATAAGTGGGCTAAATATATATCTCTGAGATGAATACAAATTTCACTTATGTAATGAAAGGCTGGCTGGTTATTGATTTTGGAGGTTACACTATGCATGCTTTTCATCGCTGGCCTGTTCTACATTAGAATGATGAGTTTTCAATTTGCCAGGCGTTTACATGCAACTGTCAACAATTATAGATGATTTTAATGTTTTATTTTTTTTTTCCCCCTCCGGTCCTCCCGTCCAGTGCAGATATGCAAATCATTTTTTCTTTCATGCATGCATAATGAGCATAAGTGTGAATTTTGTACCCGTGTTGATTTTTCCGACCTGTGTTTTTGTGCACTGTCATCATCATCATCATCATCATAGCAGACACACATCACCTTCATTATCATCATCGTCGACTCCGCTGCCACCATCTGCATTCTAATCATCATTCTAATCAGAGATATCATAATTATTACCATTGCGACTGTACGGATGGCACAATCATTGCCATTGTGGCGCGTTAATAAAGTGGCAGTGATTCATTTCTTCATGGCTCTGACTGTGTTCATTACGCCTCAATAACAGATGGACCCTGTTAACTGCACACGTCTGACGACTGCTGAAGTGTCTGCTTCAGCACACGGAGCAGCTGGGAGGACATGGCCCGTGTATCAGAGCTGGTCCGTGCTCTTCAATAATTCAACCCTTCCAGCTGTCTCATATCCAGGCCCAAAGCTCCACGGCCTCCAAGCTCACATCTGAGACAAACCCAGGCGCTGCAGTGGACCAACTCTGAGTGGACCCTTGCATCAGTGTTGTTACTTAAAAATCGGTTGCTATATGAAGCCTAATTTCTGCACAACATAAACCTTTATTTCAGTTTAACTAATTTTCTCTCAGCATTGAAGATATTAGTCTTTTTCTCTTTTCACACAAAGCAGACCCTTTTTTTGTAACGCAAGATATCTTTAATTATTGACTGGTGCCCTGAAGGAGAGTAGTTAAAGATCCTGGAATTTATTTTTTCTCCTATAGACTTCCTGGAAGAAAAGAATGGATCTATGGATGTGGCATCCTGGTGAGATGAAAGTCTAATTATCTCTCAAGAAAACGAGTGGAAAGGCTTTTTAATTAGCACCCGACCAAATCCGCGCACTGAGAATTTGTACATTGTGATGGATGGTGTGTGCATCTCCTTAGTGACTGCAGACAGCATAATAATCTGACGAAGGGGAGTGAACTGTGTAAAGCAGGGTGGGCAGTGAAAAAGAAACCAGGGTGAGGGAAGTGTTCGGTGGAGGAAGGGGAAAAAACCCCAAGGTGAGATTGAAGGGGGAATTGGAGGGATGTACTCGTGAGTACAGAGGTTGGGGTAAGACTAAGTGAGGTGTGTGAGGCCCAACCACATGATTCATGAGGCAGACAGCAGTGGAAAGAAGGGGTAAGAGTTGAAGAGGGGGTGATTAGGAAGAGAGAGGTAAATAAGACAGAAATGTAAGAATAAAGGGAGATAAAGAGGGAGCAACAGAGCCCCGAGCTGTAGCCATGATTGGTCTCGTTCCCAGCGTACAGCCGATTGGTTAGCCTTCTCCACACTCCCCTCTCCTTGGCTCTTACCTCCCCTCTCATCTCAGCAGGGGGTCCCACAGTCGCCAAGCCCCTTAATTCTCCCCTCCACTCTTCTGCTGCGTGGCTGGCATGCAGAATACGTAATCACTATACAATCTTAATCAATGTCTGTGCGTGTGTAGGAGAAATATAATGGCGAGTGGATTTAAACAGTTTTCATGTTTGTTTGTTTGTTTTTTCTAACATAGACACAAGAGTGGCATATTATATATGCAACAACATCCATGCATGTAAATTTACCAGGCAAAGAAGAACACACGATAACATGATTATGTCTCTGCTAACTCGATTATGGCTTGAAAGAGTGGATGTGAGCTGTGGGTACATTAGGTGTGCCTCAGAATTTGAATGCTTGATACAGCCTTCCTTTTATGTATTCATAGCAGTGCAGAATAAAGGGGGATATTCATTTATTCAAAAATAAACATGCAGCCCGGTTGCAAGTTCGCTGTTAAAACCTGAAGGCTATTAATTCCACTTTCCCACTAGTTGTCCTTCTCCTCTTTCCTCCTTATTTCGCTCATTAAAACTAACTTTAAAAACCTCGACACAACCCCTCACCTGAACGGCGGCAGGTAATCATCAAGCTTGCTTGATAATTGACAAAATTGATCGAAGAGATGAGCCACCGTGACTCTTCGGGGATATAGCTGCAGTGTTGGCCTATAATAAATTTAACATTTTACATGGTTGTCGCAGGTGGGAAATCATATGCAGAAACCAACAGAGCTGACACAATGAAAAGGCCAAAGGTTAAATAAATATCAGGATTTGGATTAATAACCACCTTCAAATTTGCTGTTTGGATGAGGCTGTGAGTATTTCCTCTTCACTGCATGTGTCTACGCCACAGATTGTACAGGTGGCTCATCTGTTACAATACCCCCACTGTGGGCAGCATTTAAAGCAGTAGCTGTGAAGTTTAGTGTTAGGGCCCTCGAGGGGATTTGGAGGGAGACTGGGTCCTTGGAGTCTGAGGGCGATTAATGGATCATGAAATCTCACATAATCAAACCTTGAGATATTTTATCATGTCTAATTGTTCTGTCGATTCCTTTTTAAAAAAAAAAAAATCCATTTTGAACTAAGGAACATTGTTCAGTCTTGAGGCTTCTTTGATATAATGAAACAATAAAAAGACGAAGATGTCAGAATCATTTTGTATGTAGGAATCCCATATTTATTCAACCATATAGGTCTCTAAAACGACCACAGGTTTTACAGACCAGAGCTGACTCTGAGACCAGACTCAGTAGAAAGTCTAACTATAGAAACAGACAGGAAAGGTAGACAGACAGGTTTCCTTTACATCCTAATCGCAACACATTTACTCTGCTCTCTAACTCCCTGGTGAGGACACAGTGACCTGCGAATGGCTGTACAGCTCCTCTGAACTCTTGTGAAGATGGATTAGTAGGATTCAGTCTTTCACGACTTCTTTTGATGAGGAGTAACAAGACGGTCTCAAAGAGACGCTGCCTATATTATTCTGACTCTTGCAATTATCAGTGACATGTAACAATGATGTGGGTTGCTCAATGGGCATCGCATGACTATCGCACCGTCAATTTAGCTTTTTTAAGCCTTTATTAATTGAGATTTCCGAAACCTTAGTGTGTCCCTGAACACGGTATTTGACCCCTCTGCTGCTCAATTTAAATGTAATTAATAAGCGCCACCATGCTGAAGTGCAGTTTCATGGTGATTTTCAGCTTGTGCCCCAAACCCTTGTGTGAACCCTTCAGTGTACTTTATATTATATTTGCCTTTAGGTACACTGGGTTTTGTGCTACAGTGTCACATTGGAGAAAAGAAAATGGACAAAAATAACAGAGAAACACTTCTTAATAGAGTCTTCATACTAGAGCATGCCAACAGCAGATCGCTTCCATTATAATCAACTGAAGCTGCTACACTGACCACAGAAGCCGGGCGTACACATGTGGACATTGCGCTGCTCATCTCTCATGTCGCTCGTCTTATTGTTTTTCTCCATGTGTGCGGCTTCCCTTTAAAAGATAAAAAGAATATACATTTGTAAAACTTAAATTTGTTTTAAAAATGATCAAAATAAATACCTGCTTGTACCAGAAGCAATGCGACCCAATTGAGCCACTTCGTGTTTCTACAGTTCACATAAAAATAAATCAAACAAATCAAAGTTTATCAATGATCCTGTAGTTAAAAACGATCCAGTTGATTAATTCAGTACCAGCAAATATAGCCTGTGCTTCCAAACCCTGCATAACCATCTGCCTCATCACTTGGCAAAACTCTGTATGCACACAGTGAAGCTGGCGCGCAACCACATGCTACAAAGACGCAGTTTGTGTAAAAAAAACAAAACAAAAACTGCTCCACCCGCCTACATGACACATCGCGTCCGCGCCCCATACATACACATATATAACACATATTCAGCTAAAGGTCTGGTATTTAAGTACAATTTTAAGGTCTGTGCATTTTTATTTACGACAACATGAATTAATTCCTAAACACTCCGGGGGAAAATGTTGTACTCTTTCCTCTAATACATTTATCAGTTTCAAAGTTGCAGAGCATGCAAAACATATATGATAAGCTCATACAGAATGATTTGGATTTTTTTTATTTTTTTTTGATCAATAGCTTAGCGAAGTGCGCAAATGCAGTACACCGGCTGACCAATCACATGGTTCACTGCCGTTCAACAGTCAAATTCTGTTGACGGTGTGGTCAGGAGGTTTTCCATTCAGCTCGGAGGCCAGTGTCTGTTATCTGTCCAACACATTCCTCTGGGAGGCTATTCTGTATTTGGATAGCGATTTGGATTAAGCCTTTGTCCAAGGAGTGTGCTCTTGAGTGGAAGTGGAGATATGGTGGTCTGGTATGGTGAGTGGGGCAACACCTGACATATGGTGGCAGAAATGGGGCAGTGATGGGTGGTCAGCTTGTTTAAGGCTGCAGCCACCTGACATCTGTGGCTATGAATGACTGGATGGCTAATTGAGAGCAAGCAGGGGACCCTGTCCACTCCAGTCATTTCAACACGTCCTCGTACCTAAACAAAAGAATTTTCAAAGTCTTCGTCTAGCCGAGATTAGTTGGCTGAGTACTTATCCACCTCAGTGAAACATAACGCCCTGTGCTTTATGGATTGTGACTTGGCTCTTGATGTTCAATTTAGTAGGCGCTTTCCTCAAAGCTCCCACCTTCTGACCCGTCCTGATGGAGTTGAAAGCCAAGAGTAACTGAAAAAAACACACCAGCAATAACATTAGATTGGTAGTTTAGGTTAAAGCTGTTAAGGTTTCAATCTTTCTCTACTTAAATACAAGACGCACACATGAGGATCGCTGGCAATAGAGACAAGCTCATTGGACATACAAGGATCATTGTAGTAACCGATCAGCCACAACATTAAAACCACTGACGGTTAAAGTGAATAACAAAGATCATCTCGCTACAGTGCAATATTCTGCTGGGAAATCCTGGCATTCATGTGGACGCCGTTTGACACAAACCATCTGCCCAAACACCCTTGCAGATCAAGCACACGCCCCATGGCACCGGCACACCCCGATGACATTGGTCCCCCAGCAGGACAATGTGTGCTGCCACACCACAAGAACCGCTCAGGAACAGCCCGAGGAACGGGACAAAGAGCTTAAAGTCTCGACCTGGCTGATTGAGCTACATGGGACGTGCCGATCCATGGATGCCATCGGGGAGTGCTGTTAGCATGAGGGGGTTTACTTTGTCTGAAACAATGTTTGGGTGGGTTTTATGGGTTAAAGAACATCCACATGAACACCACGGCACAAGGTTTCCCCACTAGAACATTGTACTGTAGCCATGATCAATGTCATTCACTTCATCTGTCAGTGGTTTTAATGTTGTGGCTGATCGGTGTATAAGCTATGTAATTGTGGTTGCCAAGCAACTAAATGGGGGGAAATAGTGTTGCAAATAAAAATAGGCAAGAGAAAGTATAGTTCTTTGCTTGAAGAAAAGAGTGATGGACTGATTACCCTTACAGATAATATTATTCACCAGGTGATAGCACTCATCCGGAGTTTTAGCCCTCCAGCTCATCTTGTTAGCATCCAGGTGAAGACAAGTACATTGACAGAAATATCTGCTAATTAAAATTGAAATCAATAAGCTTAAATAATGACAGCATTGATATAGCAGGTCATGTTTGATCTCATTAGCATATCTGCTCCTGGTTAATGTATCACGGTTATTACTGCAAGGCTTAATAAAGCTTCAAGTGTCTTTCACTTGTGGGATGTTGGACAGACCGTTTGATGACCCGTGCTGTAAAAACAAAGCTACAGTTGTTTATCTTTAGAATTTATGGAGATGGAAAATTGTCAGAGCCCTTCATTGTGATATGATGAGGGACGCAGGAGCAGCAGAGCAGCCCCGGGCATGCATCAATGCTCCCACTAATTTTGTTGCAGCTGCTAAAGTTTGTTGATTTTACAAACCATGCAAAAGTAGTCTGCATTTAAAATTTTACAAATGTAAAAGGACAGAATCAGTCGTAGCAAAGGGTAAGAGTACCAAACTGAGGATAATTTAACTACTATTTATACTGCTCCAATCAATAGCAATTTATATTTTCTGCAATAATCATATATTTTGTCTGAAAATAACTAGTAACATGTGGGACATGTAGTGTGGTAAAAAGTATGATATTTCTCTCTGAAAATTATGAGAATTAAGGTATGAATTAGCATAAAATAGAAATACTCAACTAGAGAACAAGTACCTCAGAGTTGTACTTACATACTGTATTTGAGTAAGTGTAGCCTATTTATGTACTGTATGTACTCTCCTCTGTTGTCAATAAGGCTGTAACATTTCTTCAAAGTTTGGCACCTGATCAAGAACATTTTCTTCCCTGCTGGCACACACACCAGCACAGACAAAACCGAAATGCCTGGGCGTCGATCGCAAGTCTACAATGAGCTGAAAATAGATTTAGATGAACCTGAACTGCTGCTGGTCCAGACATGGCTTGGTGGGCATGGCATACCTCTGGTCCAAAAGAGTCAGCCATTTCACGGCCTGTTTCCCTCTCTCCCACAACAAAATGGTGACATTCCGCTTTGTCATTGTGCCACCACTCATAGCTCAGTGGGCCTCCTGACAAATTAACCCACAACCCCGCGAGTCACTCAGCCTTTTTACTGCCATAAATTTATCATGAGAAATGTCAATCGAGCGACTCGGCAGCGTAGTTGGCATTTGTTTTTATCTGACTGTTTTTAATTTCCCTTGGAGCAGGAAAACAAAACAAACAATTGCATCAAACCTCACAAACACAAAACATGGGCTCATCTTTTTTGCTTAATTACATGTCACCGACTCACCATATACGGTTGCAGGTTTACATGCACTTCTAAACGGCATTTACTGCATGCTATGGCAGTGTGGGGATTTCCGATGATTTATGCAACCGCTCTTTTCCTGTGACAGGATTATTGGGAAATGTACTTCTTTGTCACGACAAAAAGAGGTAGTTTGGTTTTATGGATCCTCTGAAAATACGAAAAATACGATGTGTAAAAAGAAAATACACATACTTACAGTGCTGTATATGATGGATAAATATTGGTGGCATGTGACTGAAATGTCATTGAACTTTATAAGATTGCTTCTTACCTTTCTGTAAGTGATTCTTCACCTGCATAATGTAGTTATCCATCTGCTCTTACTTATTTATATCGTGGGTACCCCTTGTTTAAAAGACAGCAAACAAAGTGGGGCCCTTGTGGCCTTGGGTTTTATGGTGCAGACCAAAAGGACTTCTGTTTACACATTGTTCCCCATCTCCTCCTTTGACGTGATCGCTATCAACTCTCTAATAACAATAATTGGGTATTTATAGTATTTAAAAACCCGGGCCCTATATGTTTACATGTTTTGATGTGTAAATGAGTCATGCTTACCAGAAGTTTTGGAATCGGTCCAGTAGATCGCCTCAGCCGGCAATGGCCCCAACGTGATCCTTTGGTGCAACTCCAACTGCATCCATCAAGCGTAATAAATTAGAATTGTTCTTTTAGGCCAAAAGGCTCAACTGTTTTAAGAGTGTGAATCTAATATCCAGTGAGTTGGGGACTGCGGTTTCTGTGCAGCCTCAAGCTGTTGAAATAAAAGAGCATTTCCATCACAGGGGTTACCCCACAGCATATATCTCCGAGGCCCATCAGAGGGCCCTACATACAGATAGACAAATCCCTGTTACTTAGATCACTTTCATCACTGAGTATTCTCTTCTGGCTTGACGGGGGCAAACACATTATCCTTAAACAATGAAATGTCAAAAGTCTCTAAATATTATCAGCTCCCTTGATCACATTTAAATGATCGTGCAATCTGAGAGGTGGACTGGTGGCTTTCTAATGTCAAAAGGAACCAAACAGTGTCTCCTCGCTGTCTAATGAACCTACAGGCTTTTTTCCACTGGGGCCACTGTGCACAATGTTCTATCTAATCAGACACCAAATACTTTACACATCCAGTGGTAGAAAAAAATGCTGAAATGTCCCTGCAGTCCTGTTCATGCTGAACAAACTGAAGGAACTTTAAATATGCTATTGCTTGACATTATGCACAGGCTAACCATGGCCGTGCAGAATCATTAGAGTGGAAGAGAAAAAAATTTCATCCTCCTAGAGATGGTGACATTATCATTTCAGTGCTCTGCAGAGAGACCTATTGGATTTACACACCTAACACCTTTTGGCCTGAATGAAGAAGTGAATATGTTATTGCAGTTGATGGATGCTTGACTTTTATCTTTTTGTACTTTACGTGACAGTAGTGTGCGTAACTCTCCACTCAACCGTGAACTCCAGCCCCGACCTCTTTCTCTCTTGTAAACTGTGTCGCATTGTGCTGTTGCTGTGATCATCTCATATTAACGTGGATGGGTTACCCGACTGTAACTCCCTCCTTTCTGGCATAAACCAAAAGTCACTCTCACGCCTCCAACCAGTTCAGAATGCAGCAGCGAGGCTTCTTACTAGTTTAAACCGACTACACCACATTACCCCAATTCTAGCCTCTCTCCATTGGCTCCCTGTTCAATTTAGAATTGATTTTAAGATTTTATTGATCACTTTTAAAGCTTGTTGGCTCCAAGTTACATAACAGAAATGTTGACCCCATATGAGCCATCTGGCAGCCTTAGATCCTCAGGTGGGGCCCTTTTAACTGTTCCAAAGTCGAGGCTGTCCGTGCTTTTGCCATCAGGGCCCCTCGGCTTTGGAATGACCTGCCTGAGGAGATGAGGCTCGCAGATTCAGTGTCCTCTTTTAAATCACTTCTTAAAACCCGTTTTTACAGGCAGCTTTTATGTGATGTCGTCTTTTTATCTTTTTATCTCTTATCTTTTCATTTAATTATTTACATTTATTCTTTTATTATTATTATTTTCCTTTTATTATTTTATTCCTCGTATTATGTTATTGCTCATCTCTTTTAATTCTTATTGCTTTTATTGCTCTTATTCTTTTTATCTGTTGTCTTTTTATTTTCTTCATTTTTTTAAAATTCCTTTTTATTATTTTATTGCTCTTTTTCTTTTTATGTGTTTTCTTTTACTGCCTTTATTCTTGTATTCCCTGCTGTTCTTTTATCGCTTGTATTAATACTTTATGTCTTGCATTTTAAATCTTTGGTCTCCTTGTTTTAACTTTATCTTCATTTTTCTTTAACCTTGCCTTGTTTGGCCTGACTTCTGTTGTCTTCCTGAGTATCCTGCTCTTGCTTTGTCTCTCAAAGCACTTTGTAAACTTTGTTTTTAAAGGTGCTATATAAATAAAGTTTATTATTATTATTATTATTTTATAAAGGGTGACTTCTACGTCTGGATAAGATGACAAAGGACATGACAAAACAGCAGTATTTCACACCCTGGGAATGAGATCAGGATGGACATATGGCATCTCCCCTCCATTTTTCCAATAGACTTGAAATCCTGTTCAAGCAATTACCCAATAACACTTGTACACCTGTTCTAGATTTACTGGGTGCGCACCATTACCACACCTGCATATGCCTGTAGTGCGCCTGCTAGGCGGGGTCTGCACAAAACCCAGTGCATACGCCAGACGCCCTGCTCAAAAAGCGAAAGCGACGTTTATGCCACATGGCTGACACAGCACAAACGAGTTAAGAGAAATCGTTAAGACAGAGAACTGATGAATGTCATTCCAGCTTACATGTAATCATATTGTAAATGTCCCCTCGCCGTTACGCAGTCCACCTACTTGACTGTTTGTGCGTTGTCTCACGTCTTTGTCCATTTTGACTTAGATGAAGGCAGATTGGTGTGGAAATGTTATGTTAATGTCTGTTTGCACAATTAAGGGCTGCAAATCAATTATTGTGTTTCAGTCCTCTTTTTTTTCCCCTCAAAGATTTCTGTCCTTGAAATGAGAAGCACCTGATTCAGCTTCATACTACAAGAAGATGTGCAGAGAACCATTTTTAAAAAATCATAATTATTTTCTATATCAGGACACCATGTGTATTCCATAACCATGTCATCACAGAGTAAATTCCAGAATGCATTAGTGACACTTTCAATAGGGGGGTTTAAAATCCTTTAAATCCCGATTACAAAATGTATTGAAGTGATACGGCACTATTTTACTTGGACAGTACTGCATGTGTCTGCATTTAACCATATTACAATGGCTGAAAATAGCTTGTGGACTTTGATTTTGGTTATGTTTTAAACAAATCCTTTTAGTGTTGGTGAATACTGAGTCAACTCCATGCCAGGACATGTGATATTGAAAGACTGTTGAGGAGCTTATCTCAGGGTTTAACAGTCACACATGTTGGCCAAACCTATGCCATTAGTCCTCTAATACAAAAACACAGAAAGAGATCAAGACCTTTATTTAGAAGGCTCATCTCCTCTCTCTTTTAAATGCCTCTTTATCTGCCTAGACACCAGTGGAGCCCCTGCAAGCTCCACTTTCTGATCTCCCACGTGCAATTATGATCCAAAAGAGGTGCATGAGTAATGGATTTCTCTTCTCAAACACTGGTTCAGGTCAGAAAACATGAACAAGTTTGATTTTCTGCGTCACATAAGAGCATTAGCCTTGCTTCAGTGTGACGTACTGTGCAATTTACTGAACAGAAACACGGTCCTCCTTCCTGTACATGTGTTTAAAATTACATTACATGTTTTTGACTAAATGCATATGAAGAAAAGAATTGACCAAAACCCAAAGAATGCAGTCTGTAAAGTATTGTAATTGTGGCTACATCAGATAATATTCAAAACATTAAGGTCGTTTCTGTGTCTAGTCGATAAAAACATCTCGTTATCCCTTAAGGCAAGAATTATGTCTCCTATCAAAGATTTGATGGCAGGCAGCCTAATAGATGGGCCTCTTTTCAAGAGAAAGAAGGAGAGTTGATCGTCCAATCACTGCAGAGCATTAGATTGAACAAAGTATCATTGCCATGGGAGACCAATTTCAGCTCAATTATATCCACTCCCTGCTGCTTGTGCCCTCTGTAGTGCTCAACCTAGCTGCTTTGAAAGTCCTTCTTATCTTTTAAAGATGTTGAGATAATTATTTTTCTTAATAGTAAACTGAAGTTCCTGGTGCACTGCTACTGTTGAATGGGAATGTTGATTGATCAGCTGCTCTTGAATGGCTCCTGCACTGTCCACCATTTTCCAAAACGTATCTGATTCTGGCTTGGCATTCCTGAGACATTTGTATTGACAGTTCTGGAGGGATAAGTCAATACCGATGTCAGTCAAGTGTGCATGTGGAGACTTGAGCCCTCGGGGAAGATATTAGGAACACACACCCACTCACACTTGCATACTCGATCACTGGAAATAGCATGATGTGGAAGGTCAAAAGGCTCCTACAGTATGTGGGTTAGTCATGCATTTTCAGACGCATTTGTGAAGCCGAAGCAATGAGGTCTCTTGAGACTGAAGATGTCTTAAGCAGAAGTATTTATTGCAGCCTGATGCATAAACGAGAGCCAAAAGATGACAGTTCAGTACAGTATAAACAGTTCAACAAGTGATACAGCTTAATGTCATCCCCAAATCTAAAGCTGACTTCCTGAAAAGGGCCCTGTATAAGGCCCAAGATCATGTTAAGAGCATACTCAACAGATATAGAAACATGGATACCTCATTGGCTCCTGGGTCGTACATCATCATCGCCGCCATATTGGAAAGGTCAAGACCGGCCTGTGAGCAATGAAGAAGCTGCTGTTTAATGGATAAAAAACACTCAAACGTGTACATTTCAGCAAGTTCTTTTTATATTCATGACTTTATGACGTACATGGAATATAATAGTAGATAGTTAGGTTATAATCGCTGCTAGACGAGTGTGTATCAACATCTGGCTCAAATGAACTGCATACCTTAAATTGTTATGGTACTATTCCATTTAAATTAAGAGACCTAAGATCTATGGCTGCAATTAATATCACAATATTTGGAAGAACAAATTCCTATTAAATAATAAAGACTAACAGATATGATGCTATTTTATATCACACAGTAGCTGGTTCTATCTGTATATGTCAGCCATTTGGTCATTTAGAAAACAGGGAGAATTTCGTCAACTTTAAAATGTCCTGCTCAGTACAAATCTTTGATAACCAAATTTTAAAAGTTATTATCAAAAATGTAATATATTTATTTGAAAAAAAACAACAACAGTTTGACAGTATGAAACCTTTTTTTAGACTCTCAATTATCAACGTGAGTATCGGCCTCAAAGATCCAGTGTCGGATGGAATGTAATCAACGTGACAATATTGGGAGAAATGAAAAATCACGTATAAACTGATCAAACTGATGTTGACTGTACATCAAAAGAACTTTTCCCTTGTAAAACAAAAACTTTTGTTTTGTTTTAAACACAGTTGGCTTGGAAAATGTATTTCAACGACACGATTTTGTAAAATAATAACATAATATGATATCAAGTCAACACAATAGGATTCCAAATGATAATACTGAATAATTGCCCTCTCCCTCTCAATGCCACACTATGGAGTCGACCTGCTACGTAAACAGAGAATCTTTTCCCACCTGTCCTGTTCAATATGTACCTATTCAATATGCCCAAGTCATGAAAAAGCAAAGTTAAAAAAAAAAATGAGGAAGATGTTTGCATCTCACAGCAGCTGAATTAATCTCGCATCAAGTCAGGCATTTCAATTTTCCCCTAATGCGAGTATGAATGTAACCATAACGATATCACATGCAGGAGTATCTTCTTAGATGAGAGCCTCAGAGCGGACGGAGTGTTGTAATGGAGTTGTGAACAGAACAGAAACTGTATGTTGATAAATTCCCAGACATGGGATACCGCCTCTGGAGTTGGAGTTGTTATTTCTGTCAAGGTTTTGCTGACGCATTGCTGCAGCAATATGCAAACGCATGATGGCCAGGAAATTAATCTTGAATGGCTGTGTCTATAATTGAATCACAGCGCTCATTCACACTGCTATCTTTTGCCAATAATGGCGAATAATTGTCAAAGAGAAACTATGTCATTAATGAGTGGAGGAGATGAGAGATGAGGTAATGGTGAATCTAGATGTGTACCTGAGGACCATGAAGCAGAGTTCTCTCTCTCTTCCCCTTGGAAACGGTGCCAGCGCTGAACTCTAATGGCCTCCTGTTTGCCTGTCAGTGGAGGGAGAGAAAGGAAGTTGAATGAGTGGAATTAGATTGCATTTCCCATCACCTTCATTGTTATTTTTTTTTTGTCAAATAACACATTGCTCTTCCACTCACAAGCAGGAGCAAAAAGCAGTTGGTGTGTAATCAATCCTTTTGGAAGGGGGGTGAGGAGGTTGCGGTGGAAGAGGGGTGGGGTGGGGGGTCTCGCTCTGCGCTTGCCGCTGTTCACAAAATGGAATAAATGTGACATTAGGGACGCGGGTATCATTACCTTGATGAATTACAGAAGGTATAACGATTATGGAAATTGTCATCGACTGATCATTCGTCTCAATTTATTGCAGCTCAGTGCCGCTGTGGCCCAGCAGACTGAAATGTTATAATGTCAATAGTTCTACGAGCTGTTATCAATGCTTGCTTTGCTCTCACAATGGCCGAGCACTGTAGGTCTTTTGTACGCCATCCATCGCAATCCCGACCTCAACAGCGGACCCCCTTGATAGTTGTTGGGGGTGAAAGGGGACGCTAATTGAAAAATTGACCAGATGTGGTCATAGACTGGGAAGAGGATGTAGGGCTATCAATGAAAGGGGCTCATGTTGATTTCAACTTGTAAAAATTCAATCTCAAATCTCAATCTCACGGCTGTCGATCCTGAATTAAAATAGCTCCAATAACCCACACAGGAAATGTAATATAATGTAATGTTATAGAACTCATGACAATTTATATTAACTGCTAAACAGGGAGATGTAAAAAGCACTGAGGTGCTTCAGTGCTTTTTACATCTCCCTGTTTAGCAGTTAATATAAATTGTTCAGCTTACTACATATGGAATAAATAAAAAAAAAAAAAGGATCACAAAACAATGTCAATAATAAACTACAAATTTCACATGTATCATTACCAATAATGTTATGATAATTTACGTGTTTGAAGACGGAGCAATTGTAATGTAGTAGAATGCCGTGGCACACTGAAGTGTGTCCCAAAGAGATCCCTGGAAAGATATTGCACTGTGCTCGCTGTCAACAATATCAGGCCACCTCAGGGAGCTTGTTAGCACTCTGCATGCAAGTATTATCATAACACCCCAAAAGAAAGAGACATTTAGTGCCTTTTACTCACGTGACACATCACATTCCCCCTTGTTGAGAATATATATGAATATGATTAAACCCTCGACATTCATAATTTGCGGTGCTGTGGTAAAATTGGTAACCCTACTGAGACAATAAATCATGGTTATGTCAACCGCGCTCATTAGACTTCAATTTATGAAAATTGTGCAGGATATGAAGATTTGCAAAGGTCCAGACTCAATGAAAGCCTGTGATAGAGCCTCTCTGGAGAGTTTTCTAATCGCTGCAGCAGGAGTTTGGCCCCATAATGGAGAACATATCTCTTCATTAGCCCCGTGTTGGAGTACAGTAGCGTTCATTCAGGCTTTGATAAACGCAATGCAATTTTCTTACCCTGGCACTTTTAGCACACAAAAGTTGCCTACGTTTAACCAAGTCTTCTCGGAGTGAATGTTATTGCTTATTGCACTAAGTGCACTAACCAGCGAGGGAGAGCGTAATGGTGTACTTGGCTAACATTAGATCGGAATCACTTCTGCTTTTACTACAGCGCGAGGAATCTTTATTTCTCCACTACAATACAAACCACTTCACGGACTTCGTGCTGCGTATGATTGTACTGCGCTTATTAGTTCAAACCAGTAGCACTAAAGGATTGGTTGGATGTAGAAATACATGGTGCAGGGCAGACATCTCTGTCAAAAACGTCACGATCTCATGTGAAGCCACCACATTCACATATCAAGCTCACAGAAACTTCCAGCGGATAAGCCAAGAAAAGGTTCAGCTGTGTGTTGTCTCACTACATAACACATGTGTTTACGATATGATAATTACTGGTTGATTTCTCAGAGGCACGCCTCTATCTTAAGATCACCATGGGACTGTACGGAAATGATTGAGGTGGGGGTGGGTACAGTACAGTGTGTCAAAAGTTTAAAAAAATAACCATGGCTGCAATATTTAGTACACAGGACACATCATTATACCATATAATTATATCAATTCAGAAGTGTTATGTTACGTAACACAGTCCCTAACATGAGGGGGCCGATTGCAATTGAAACCATGTAATAATCATGAGCTTTTATTCAGGTTCGAAGTTTTACTGGTGTAAAAACACTTATATTACTCATAATTTATTAATGCCACAACAAACCTAACAAAGGGAAGTGTCTTCTAACCAAATTGAAAAAAACATAGAGTTGTGTTAAAATCACAAAGAAAAAGTTTTAGGTTTAATCAGTTTATTGAACATGTTAAAATGACACCAAACAAAAATAAAATATATGAGCAATATAAACAAAACAAACGAGATCGTCAACAACATATAAGCGACAACTGTGCAACTCAAATAATTCACTTCATGTTCAAAAGGGGTAGGAAGAAGCTGAAGACTTTTATAGTCCCTACCCCCTCTTACTCCTCATGCATTAATACTAGAAAAATAAAGTTCAATTTTAAAGCCATCAGTGTTCGTGATACCTTAATTCAGTCGGCTCAAACAAATCAACCCATTTGGACAAAAACAAGAACAAAATAATTGGAACAAATGCATCAAAACCTTCGAACAGCCCACAAGCAAAAACAAAAAAAAAAAATAAATAAATAGCAGACAGATGTGGCTCTGCATATTAGTTTGAGAGTGCCTGAATTCCTTAATGAGATTTCCTTGTTCAAATCAGGGGTGTGTTCACAGAGAAGCAAAAACACTTAAATAAAATGGCCGTATTAGAGTAGTAAACATCATTATTGCACTGCAGTGTCATTTTCAATATTATTTCAATCCGAGCAACCACTTCAACGTGTTTCACCAAATAAATAAATAAATGAACTGGTTAAGAGTCTGAAAGTTAACCTTGTAATTTTTGGTTCAACTCGCTAAAATGAAACTAAAAATATCTGGGACAAAAACAAGATTATATCTGTTATAAATAAAATAAATATTATTATTATATTTATATTATATAAATATTAAAAAATAACACAAATAAAAACAATACAAAAACTTTAATGTATTAATGGTTTTCATTTTCATACATATCTCCTGTTTTACTATTAAGTTATCACTTATAATTTTATGTTTAAGGAAAAGTAAAAAGATTTTGACAATACATGAAAGTATGCTAATCATTTTAATGTATTTTTTCATTATTGTGTGTGCTCATGTGCACAACTCGCTGCCCATTTCAGCATTGAATAGGCCTCTGTTTTTGGTCTGTAGTCTTGTAAAAGAGTTTGATGGACATGAGCAGCACATGCAGTGCAGCAATAGGCAGCACACAAAGTCCACTAAAACAGACTTACCCGACATCTTTGTATTGAAAGTATGAGAATGAGTGTTACTCCTGTTGTGTAGAAAGTGAAGTACATGCAGTGTTAGGTTTGATGTATAACGGTTGCTACAGTAAAACTGGTTAAAAAATAAATAGTTTATATAGAAACAGTAGTTTATATAGAAACAACAAATAGTTGTGTGTCCTTCAATGGCCAACGTTCACGCAATTAACTACATGCTGGATGTCAGGACACCGATAACATCAAGAAAAGTGTAAGCAATAATATATCTTTCCCTTTTTCTTTTTTTTATTGTTTGTTTGCTATGATCTACTATAGCCAGGCCGATGATCGAAATGTGTCATTGTTCCTCATATTTAGCGTCTTTCAAAAAACCTGAACATAATACAGATCCATTTTCTTTCTTTTCTTAAATTGTGACCAAGGTTCATACAAAGTTTACAGCTGAACAAACAACTGTGCAGTGCTCTCCGTTGGACTCGCACTGATGCAATGTATCTACAAAAAGCAAACATTGTACATCTCTCTACTCTGTATGCGTACCATCATCACACTGTAAATTATATAGCGTTCTTTGAAACTTTAATGTTACCTGTTCTCCAGTGTTTGTGTACCACTTGACTCACGACTACATTGCACCATGTTTGCATTCCATTTTTCTTCCACGTTTCTTTAAAAACAAAATACAACACAATTAGTCCAGACAGGCACTATGTGTGAGCAGACACCGAAAAGTCAAACTTTATTCACAGAATGGCAGTTATTATCGTAATCTGTAGAATATGGAGGCATGGTTAGGATCTTGACATATTGGGGGTAATTGTTGATAATTGCACCAATTTTCAAGTTATTTCAGAGTAAGGGCCCGTGTCCACTTAGTGTTCTCTCCTGACAGAAAAGCACTGGCAGGGTGCTGGAAAGTGCTGGGATGAAGCGCTTATGAGGCGAGGTAAAAAAAAAAGGTCCACATCGGTTTTATTTTGACATTAGCTGTTGACTATACAGAACAACCAGCGTACAACTTGTAGGGTGACAAAAGCCTGGGTGACAGGTGACGAGTCACTCCCCATGTAATATCAACGCGTTCGCATCCCAACTTTGACGCATATCAACGTTTTGTCATGCGCCCTTCTCGTCATATCCAGACGTGCAAAGTACCCTTTGGCGTCACCGGAAGACGCGTTAAGCCTTCCCTGATGCACAACGGGCCCTTTGGCGTCCATGTCCGACGCGCAAAGGCACAAGGTCTAGGTTACTTTGGTTAATTTTAGGCACAAAACAACAATGACGTTTGGTTAACTTTAGGCACAAAACCTACGTGGTTAGGTTTAGGAAATGACTGGTGACGCTTGGTTTCACGTGGGATGCGATCTCCAGTCTCCTGGGTGAAAGTCGTGTGTGTGTGTGCGTGTGATCCTCCAACCCTCTTGGTGCTTTCTCGCTTTTGCAAATACACTACGTTGCGCTACGTCATCTGTTCAAGTCGTCCGACACTGACACGGACGGCTTTACATTGCTGGTACGTTAAACCCTTGCCTGACGCCAAAGGGTACCTTGTGCGTCCGGATGGGACGTCGATATCTGAGGAGATGGGCATGAGAACGGGCTGCAAATCGGTTGCCTGAAAAGAAGCAACCATGACGACACCAGAGCCCTTCTGAAATGTTCTGATATTGTCAACTCGAAACACTCGGAGTAGGCGGATGAAATCAAAATAAACAAAATGAGTGAAATCTGAGTTCTCATTACACTTTTTATTAATTTTATTGTTATTTTTTATTATATTGTTTTTTATTGTTGTTATTGGAGCATTCTTATGCTAAATTGTATACTGCCAGTGCTTGAAAATGGACTAACCCTGGTTCTATTGTGTGACAAGGGCTCTGTGTTAGGTCTTATCTGTCTGTCTTATATTCTCCTCACTCTTCACCTCTCCAGCAGCTCTATTGTTGTCTCATCTGTCTGTCGCACTCCTCGTGTCCTCTGCTCTCTCCTGTTTTCTTCTCCTTTTTTATTTTTTTGTCCTGGTCATTAAAATGACCAATCAGCATATGCCAACCAAAATCTAACCAAATCTTTCATTTTTTGACTTATCGGATGAATCCCACTGTATTTCAGTGCGTAGCGCATATCAACACATGTTAGCTAGCTAAAGTGCCCTCTCATGTCCTGACTCATCCGCTGCTACAGCAACAGGAGTGAATAAGCTAGCTAGACTTGTCGCTTGTCAGAAGAAACTGATTTCTTGTCTTGCGAGTTTCTCCTTTTCTTTTCCATATAGTGAGTTCCAAAAGCACTTATGTGACCCAGGGTGAAGGTTTTTCTTTTTGCACTTTGCAAGCGCTTGCTAGTGGTTGTGATGACATGATATAGTAGCGTGTCTGCCTTTTATACTTTAAGTGCCTGTGTTATAATATAACTGTTATACGCAGATAGTTTTAAACCTCTTTATTGAAGCAACGAGCCAGTCTGCATCAACATTTCCGTGTAATGTGATGCACAAGTGGCGCAATTGAGCAGAAAAAACAAATCAAATCTTTGCCTTTTTCTCTTTGTAAGTAGATGATTTTTAATAGATGGAAATGTACTGCATTTGCCAAAGCTATCATATAGAGGAATGCACTGCAGATACAAATTGATTATTTTTCATTTTATGATCACATATTTTGGAAATTTTACACCTGAGTTAGAGGTTTTATTGACTTATAACTCTGACTGCCATCTGAAATATCTGCTCAAATAAAAACATGTTCATGAATACTTCCTGTTGAGAAGTAAACAAAACAGCCCTTTGCTCTGCTAGGGTCCGTCATACTCCTTGTGCTCAGAAAATGCACTGCCCTCTTTGCTTACCGGTTGATCTTTTCAACTTAACTGCATGTAGTTCATGAGGTATCCCACCACTAGCTTTGATTTACCACATGTCTCTTCCCTTTGAAGCTGTCTATCCATCTGAAAAATTTACAATGACACTGAGCCAGTTTGATATTTCAAAAGGTAGTTCATGTAACTGTAAGTCCTTCCAGCCACGTATTGAAAAATTCCTGTCAGCAGGAGTTGTAGATATATTTTATTAACACCAAATTTAAAAAAAAAAAAAAAAAATTCTGGACAGATTTGTTTTTTGACCTCTGGTGGAAAAATTTAAAAGCAAATTTATTAATTTTTTTGTGATGTTAAATGTTCAAAATTATTAAAATAATGCAGGATTTTTATTTTTATTTTTTTTTACTTGACCGGAAAATTGTTTTCTGTCTGGTTTCTCAGGTTTTCCTTGTTTTGACTTGGTGGTGCTGTGGCGACCCACTAGTCAGTAAAAACGTTCAGAGAATGGCCTCAGAAGAAAACCAAAGCCCTCCCACTTGGTTTCAAATTGTCCTCTGAGATTTCAAAGCTTGGCAGAGAGGCATCCATCTCCGTCCTCCTTTACTGTAGGCAGCTGTGAAAGATTTTGGTCCTCAGAATAAATCTGAGACTCATTTGCAAAAAACTAACACTTCCCTTTTGTGTTGAAATAGTCTTACTTTTAGAAATTGGTGATATTTCCTTTAAATAAACTTTCTTATGGGGCATTAAATGTTTTCCTTTTTCCTTTCGATGGACATGTAAAGGAAAAGAAGGTGCTTCCCTAAAATCCTCACTGTATAACCAAGGGTGAAAGCTGTATTGTCCCTTTGGAAGGGATTCATTTCCACATGAAAAGGGAAGGACTGTCCAATCCCTTTATACATGTCCGTTTAGTTTGCCTTACACAATACTAGACTAACAAAAGGCAATAGCCTTTGCAGTGTAAATATAATGCACTGCACATATACAGAGAACACATCTATTGTTACTCTTGCTTTATAACATACATCAAACAAGGCAAGACACAGTTTTGAACACATCAGACTCGCTGTCTGACCCCTCGGGGACAAATTCCTGCATACACAGGAAGAGTAAGGGAGTGTATGCATAATTTGTCAATGTTGCTTTTTTATAATGTCCACAGGTCTCTCTGTCCCCGCAGTGTGGCCCATCTGTTTTCTCTGCTGATACCGAACATGTGTAAAACATACGGAGCTGAAGCGAGATATGGGCTTTTTATTCTTTAATGTATGCTATGCTCCTGGGCTTTAATGGTGAAAGTTTCTGGTTCATGTTTTGTGTATTCAGTCACGCTTCCTGCAAACTGTAGGTAGCCTGAGAAGCAAATGCAGCAAATATTTTCACGCATTTAATTTTAGTGACTGTTCCTGACTTTAATCTGCGAGTCTAAAAAAAGGCACTGCACAATGGGATGGATGAATCGAGCACTGCATGCTCATGCTGATAAAACTGTATTCTGTTTAGAAACCCCTATCATCAATCTATATCATGTCTGTGGGCCACTGGTTTCATATAAATCTTATTTTTTGTGGAATGCTTACGTCTCCATTATATTCGAGTTCTAGTTTCTAGCTCTTTTCGTCATGCAAAACAACATGCACACACATCACACCGTGGTTCAGTCTTTGAATCTGGATGTTGAAAGTGACTGGCCTCCAATAGAGGGCACAGTTGACTGCATAGACACACACGGGGAGTGTAACTCTGAGAAATGAAAGCCTTGTTAAAGTCTCGCGGAAAGGGAAATTAGTATCAAGAATGGAAACTAAAGTTTTAGATCATGTGTGTGTGTGTGTGTGTGAAACAGAACGAGCTATTTTCTTTGGTTTAAGAAAGTGAAGGACGATTAATCTATCATTAACCCTCTGGTGTACCGAACTTAAAAGAACCTTCATGTGGTTAAAATGTGTGAATATGTTGCTTAGTAACTAACTTCCTGATACAGTTTCTGAAAAGCCCCCAAGAATATTACAGAAGAGGGGAAAAAAAACCAAACTAGTTTGACTTTAAGTAGAGGAAAAAGGGGACGGGTGGAAGCAGGAGGGATATTGGCTTTAGCAGCCCTTACAAAAATTGCTCTCCTTTTTTTAATTTCCTTTCCTCCCCCCCCCCTTTTTTTTTTTTTGCATGCCCTTGACTGAAGATTGAATGGCAGAGTTGGAGATAGATTGTTGGGCAGTTGCCTTTCATGCAGATAATGCCATTTGATGGAGGCGGGTTTTTGATGTGCTCCGGGTATAATAGAAGAATCAAGCATCGAAGGCCAGGGCTGATTTTGCTTGGAGAAAAGCTGTCCTCAGTGATAACTTCATCACTGCATGTGGTCGGACGTGGGGTAAATTCAGGAAGGGGATTTTAAAAAAAATTGCCCAGTCAGAGCTGCAGTAGTTGGCCCCCTATTGAGCTATGGGGCCTGCAGAACATTGCTTGAAGGTCTGTGATCTACCACTGGTATTGTTAGTCTTTCTCTCTTCTCTCCCCCTCAGAATCAAAACAACTTTGCCTCAAAATGCCTTTCTAGTGGGATTAGTGGGCTGTTGCTTTTGTAATTAATGAAACTCTGCTTTCTGCGGTCTATCCTCTAAATGCTCTCATTTGAAGCCTATGAGATAGCGTCTCACATGTTTTCTTCAATCACAAAGCAAATTCAAAGTAAATGTGGTTTTGGTTTAAGACCCGGGACGTAAAATGGCCGGAAGGCCAGCGTACTGATCTCTGTAACTGCAGCTCATCAAGATGAAGTTTTCACACTTACAAAATGCTAAAGAAGTTCAACTCTGTCTGTGAAAAAGCCTGTCAAACCCTTTAAAGCAAGCTCACATTCTATTGTATGTTAATGTGAAAGTTGCGGGGACACAATCTTAAATGCTCCAACATTATGTTAATGGTTTGGGTTGATAGGACTCACATTTTTTGCATATATATTGCCCATCCCTTCAGCAATCGATCACTTCCATCACAGCTGGTGGCTGGAGCAAAACAATATGAATCAAGCTTAATTTGACAGCACCCGTTCTAATTTGAACACCAAGTCGTTTAGGCCCTCTTGTTTGTCTAACAGTTTAATTAACAGCTTGAAACACCCTTAGCTGTTGGTCTTCTGTGAGAAATAACGCGTTTATTAACATCAGTCTGCCTTTTCCCTTTCTTTTGTCACACTGATGGTGAGAAATTTGAGAGTTGGCCAATTAAATGGCATGTGCTGTGAGAGAAGAGGCAGACTGAGGGAGAACAGGCAGGGAGAGTACACCCACCTCTACTGTTTCATCATTTATTTATATGGAGATATTTTTCTAGCCACAATTGACTGCACACTTGAACTTATTTGGTAGGTGGAAGCAAACTGATGCAATAAGTGTGTGTGGGGTCCTTTGGGGTAAATTTATTTTTCTATTGATGGAACTCATTTTTGTCACACGTGCAGTTGCATGTTGCTCACCGGCTGGAGGTCATAGTTGACCCTCCTTTTTAAAAAAAATTTTTATTTACGGCCTACACCACAAGCCCGGTGCTGATAGGCAGACCAGATGCGACGCTGAGCAAAGCGACGGGATGCGCAGTTTATCAGCTGACAAGTGCATATCGAACAAAAGAGCAGCTGAGCGGCTGGTGAGCCTCCGCATCCTTGCCGAGTGAGTTTTTCTTTAAAAAAAAAAAAAAAAACAGCCAAAAAAACAGAACAACTGCACTGCTGCTGGGAGAAGTCTTACCTCCTGAAAGGGGACAACTGTTTTGTTGGAAGTATTGGCTGCGCCGAGCCACGGGGACGATTTCTGAGCAGAGACACGTTTCACACGGAGCTGGCGGCTGAAGGTCTCAGCTCCTGACAACCACAACGCAGCGCAATATCCGCGCACAAGTCCACTTATTCCGAGACATCCGCGGTTGTTATCGACGACCAAGAAAAGCGCCCCCTTTTTTTTTGCGGGAAATTGAAAGGGGTGCCTGTGCAGAATTTCACCTGTGCCAAACAGAAAGGCACCGCGACGCACTCTGCACACATGCAGCCTGCAAGTTTGGACTAAAGCGCACCGCTGGAAGTTTATGTGCCCCTGGCTCGGACAGGCTCGGCGAAGCTCCATGCAGGTCAGTATGCTGTTAGTATTTTATCCCCTTCTTCAGCTCTAGCCGCATGATTTAAATAAACGGCAGAATCGGTGGTCCTTGTTCAACAATGGTGTCTAATTTGGTCCGCGCGCTCTGTGGCAATATCCCGAGTCCCCTGACAAGATGTGGAGCCGAAACCTGCCGGGCTCCCAACACCCCTTCCCCGTCACTATCTTGATTAAATGAATTAGATCATACTTTGATTCATACCCTGTGGGTTTTAAGCGGAATTAGCCTATACTGCTTTAATGAGTACAAGTGTTGAGCAGGCAGGTAGCCTAAATGTTTCCAATTCCGAAGTCCAATTTTGGGAAAATACATAAACTAAAGTTGACTTTCAAAAAAGATGCCATTTGCAAAAGCCACACAATTTTGTGCTTTCGAAGATTTTTGCAGTTCTGGGATCTTTTTAAATGTCATGTTACGAACGGCACATGGGTAGGAAATTAAAGGATTGTGTTGCTGCTCTCTGCAGATTACTCAAGTCATTTTTTTTTTCAACTCAGCGATGGCAATAAGAACATGATCTTCCTCCCAGTCTCCATCACCTCTCATCTCGGTGTGCTCAAGACGTCTGACCAAGAGCTGACCCGCTTGGATGGCTTTGCTCCAATAAGTGAATTTATCTGCGCATAAAATGCTTTTATAAAAGCCTGAACGCCTCACTGGGGTGTAAATCACCTGCAGTGATAACCCGCTCAAATCCACTAATAATTCAGGTGTCGATGGGCTTGCACACACTCTTGTTAAACTGTACAAAATCGATAATTTTCGGCTTTGGGTGAAGGAGGTGGAGAAATTTCCTCTGACCCTTTGGATGATTTTGAAAGAGGCCCGTGAGGTTTCGCACAGGGATTCAAAGCCTCTGACATGGCGCAACTTTTGGGTTGTATTTTCTGCAGTAGGCGAGAGGAGCAGTTGCCTGACAGCCAGTAGATGGCTATGCAATGTTTAATTTGTGATTTTGTGTTTAGTAGAATTTGAGGAGTTTTAGAAAGTGTTGTTAATTAAACAAAATGGTTTAGACATCCGCTGGGTTCATTTCCTCCCTTTATTGTGTCTCAGTGTGATAACATGGAGAGAAATGTTGATCTGATTTCACTGTGGTATGGGTCAGGCTCTACACAATCTGCAAACACAAGCATCTGAGTCCACATGACAGCCCGGACGGACAAGTATATCTGTCCAGCTAAATTGATTTATGGCAATTGTCTGGAGTGCTGTTGAGGAACTGCAGCGGTTGAGGCCATTTTGTGCTTCATATTCCTCCTTTGACACGGACTAGAATAGTAAAGCAAAACAAATCTTCAACACTTCAGGCCCTAGCTGTGACTTATGTCGGATGAAGGGCTTGCATCTCCCCCCAGCCTTTGGCTGTGTCATGGGCCACATGAGAACAAAAAACGGCTCAAACTACAATAGTCTGTCTTCCTTGTGCCAGCCTGTAAAGGCATTACAGTGACACTTATTGGCTGATATTGAACATGTGGTTTTGTAGTAGAGCGGCAGAACATGAGTACAGCTTGTTATGTCGTTTTGCGAGGCATTGATGATAATTTAAACCGGCTTCCCTGAATCAGACACCACAATCTGTGGTACGACTGTATGCACCAATCTGGGGAAACGAAGTGTTCTGTGTTTACAGTTTTCAGAAGCGCACCTGGAGTGAGAACAGTGCTCGGGTGAAAATTAAGCTATCAACACATTTCACACAGCTCCACGGTGAAAAGCAATAACCCACTGTCTGGTACACTGTGCCATAATGTAGCAGGCGATTGCACATCTCGCACTGAGACATTTAAGCCTGCTGCTGACCCCTTTTCGAGGCTTTACCCTCATGCCTCAGCTTCAAACTCCACTGCCCTTTAATCCTTCTAATCAAAGCAGGTGACTACAATTTCTGATGCAGCCTAGAGCAGGAAATTCTCGAGGTGGTTTTCACTACCCTCAGAGCTTAAAATCATCTAATTAATTCAGAAACAGTAGAAGAACTGTGTACACAACACTGCCACTCCATGTTCATGTCCTTAAGTAATTTCCCCTTTCATTATTCCTGTGGAGAATTTAATATTCTGTGTGATGAGAACTGCCTCCTTTAGGGATAATGCCAGCTTGAATACTGGCCCTAAACAGTTTTATAGATTATTAAGGGGCAATCAAGATTACTTCTCTCCCTCTGTAAAAATTGCTCCTCCAAGATCTGAGAGATATGGAGGGAGAGTTGATGCACACACTTGTGCCAGTAATATCTCTTATTACTTGTTGATCCCAAAAGTGGCTCAGAAGATGACCTTAGAGGAATTATAACATTTGATACGGCAAACAGCATGGCCGAGTCGCCTGTTTCAACACATCAGAGCAAACGTGTGAAGGTTAATGCAGCCTGACAAACTACCCACAGTTCCCTGGGCTCGACGGATCGGTTCCATGTCATATTTACTTTCCATAATTGCTGCCCTCTAATCTGTTACTATTAACACACTGCCTTTCTGGCTATTGTGTGCTGCACTCTCTTTCACCTGTTTTCTCTCACAGTACATTTTCCCTTTTCTCCCATGAGAGCAGCCAGACATCATGATAAATAGATAGTGTGAAAGTAAAGCATGCCAAGATGTGTGCAGGATCTTAAAGCACTTTAGAAATTTAAAGAAACAAGACCTCAGGATGGCGCAGCCTCCGTCAGCGGACAGGCTTGCATATTTGCCTTTCATGACCTTAGGTCAGGGGATTATTTGGGTTTGGCACAGCGATGTGACACTTGAGGCAAAGTTTACTTTGACAAAAAAAGTTTTGTTTTTTTTCCTGCAAGTCGCCTAATTATTGTTGAAAGTCACCCTAGGATTTAGGGGGAGGGGATTGCATGATCTTGAAATGTGCTTAGAGTAGGGATATTTAGTGACAGCGCTTGATGCATTACCACTGTGGTTCTTAACTACATTGTACGCTACACAGGAAGAAGAAAAAAACACTTTATGGTTGCGAGCAGTCTTAGGGACTGTATGCGCTTTATGCTCTCTGAAGTCACAGTGGTGTGTTTTGCTTTATTAAATTGAAATATGGGCACCTCAACAAGCTTGAGTAACAGTTAAGAATATAAATAGAATTTTATATTAACCTAAAGAAGGATTTACATAATATTCTCCATCTGGAATATTGGCTCAGTATAATGTGATACCTGCCATTGCATTTTGATTGGAAAGAATAGCGGCGCTTTCTTAAGGGTGCAACTAGCTGCCTCATGGCTACTGTAGACTCACTGCATGACCTAATGTGTTGTGCATATAACATAAATTGATTCCTACCTCTCATTGTGCAAAGTATAAACCATTCTTTTGCTGTGTTATATTTATACTTACTTATATCAAGAAAGGCGAAGATTCCAAGCGTGACATCTCTTGGTTTTTGTTTTGAACATATTACTCCTCTCTTGCCAAAGCAGGCTGAGATGAAAGCCACCTGCGATTAGCCAAGGGATGCCATCCTGCTGGTCCAGCTCTGGGAGCAGCGCTGCTTCACACTTTTATAACCTACGGATTAACATTTATGGCTCAGCATGCTCTGGTGGACTTTCTGGGTCAAGACCAAGTGGCAAGATTGAGGAGTGGGCCTGACTTTGTAACACTACAACTCTCCCTGTGTGCGCCGGGCTGAGCTTGGCGGGGAGAACCAAACAGAAATGCGCTTTGTTCTGTCATAGGGCGAACAAAATAGAAATGCATTGTGCTCTCTGCTTGTGAAAATTGCTCTGGATGAATACCTGCGCTGCTCCTAGCTTCAACGCATTCACAAATTCACACAATCATTTTCAAAGTCAGGAAATGTTACTTATTAAAAAGGACATTACGAAGCGAAGAGTTAGTCGCTAAGTACTGCACACAAACACATTTGCTATATAATTCATAATTATTGTTTGGTGTATTAGTTTGCCGTAATTCTTCGGGTTGATTTTCTTTTTCTGCATAAAGCAATATCAGCCCTAGTTTCTCAAAATAGCTTCAACTTGCAAGGGTCAGGTCTTTTGTTGTCCCTGAACAGCCGAGTTGGGCATCGGTCGATTATTTCTGATGTAGCCGCATGACGGCCTCGATAATTCTGTTGACGTGACCACTGCGACGCTGAAAGCTGCAGGTGGCGAAAAGCGATGATGGAGACAAGCTGGAGCTGCAAGGTTTCCTCCGTCCTTTTGTTGTCAGCAGGGTGAAGAGGAAGAAAATATTGAATATCAGACCATTGAAGAGTGTAAAACTGGCGCCTCGGAGTCAATGTAATGGTATACAGGTCAGCAATCTTTGACTTCCAGTGGAGAGCTGTGTGCATTCAGAAGTTGGTCAGCCAGCCTGCTACAGGGCAGACGAGTCTCACCCCTGGAAGTAGAGAAACCAGTGCAATGTTGGGGGATTTTTAGATTGATGTTTCTTTAATAAGGCTTGCAGTCTCTCAGTATTCTGATAGTGTGCCATCATGACCTACATACTCTTCAAAACGCTGACAACTAGTGAATAAAACCCTCCAGTTTCTTTATGGTTTTCTTTTTCTTACGTAGCAGCATATGCCTAAAGAGAAAACACATTCAATATATTATTCTGTGTAAAGTGCAAAACCTGTATTCATTATGTGCATGAAATTTGTATTTCTTCTGGTTTCATATTATTGCAGCGGGTATTTTGATAACTTTATTGTCGCAATTATGTTCATGTACAATGGCGACAGCAGGTCAAGGTCTCTATTTGGTCAGATTTGATGTTTTCCAGCGCTCACAGCAGCACTGTGACGGTGAGGAGTGTTGCATTCCAATTGCAATATTGAAGCTTTGCCTCACGCTCTTTAGTTGTCTGCTCCTGTTATGTGATTGCTGTGTGTATTCCATCACGCCCTGCACACGCTCGAATAGGAGGGTTAGTTTGTCGTACAATCATGTGTGATGCATTTGAATGACACCCAGTGTCAGCACTTTAGAATACCTCGCTGCATTTGAATTGTTATCTGGAAGCCGGGCTTGTGTGCCTCCCAGCATTTCAAATGTAGTTTGAGTTATGATTTTTAGCCCCTGTCTGAGTGCTCTGTTGACAGGCCACAGTAGTGCGACAATAACAGTCTCCAGATGTCCAGATTAGACCGTCAAGCAAGACTGATATTTGATTGAGAATTAAAAAAGGCGCTGCTGTTGATCTAAATAAGATACCTGTGATGATAATTCTTTATTTTTTTTCCCCAGGATCGGGATACTACATATGATTCGGACAGAATTCGCATCATATCTGTGATTTCCGTGTAGCCTCATTACAATGCGGCTGCAGTGTCACCGGAATTTAATCCACTTCCGCAAGAATGGGTCAATCATGGATTTGTCTGCAAATTGCAACAGGTTGATTTTGTTTTGAGTCAGTCTATTATGAGTTTGAGCATTAGATGACAATTGTTAACACCGTCTTGCACGATTCTCAATTTAAGCGAATGTACATGAACATCATTACTTCCTCAGATCCCCTGTGTGAAATAACACTGCCGTGCTACCAATTTGAGAAAATGGCATACTGTGGCCCATTGAATTAAGACTGTCTGGTGTAATTGGGTGTGTGATATGGAAGGGAGCACCTATTTTGAGAAGAGCTGGGTTCAGTACTAGTAGCCTTGGATACGGATAAACGCTGGAGCCTTTACATATGAATGCACTGAATAACCTGCTATTACCCTTTGAGATGGTGGAAGATACTGCTGAAGAAACATTATAAAACCCTGCTTTTTTTATATTCCAATTGTCCACACAATTACATTTAAAAAAATGATTTTGCCTGTGCTTGCAGTTTTCCCACTAAAGATTCAATGAATATATAACTCATACAGTCACTGGTGAAAGGGTTATTTGGGGGATTTGTAAACATCCCTGCTCAGCTTATTATGTTGTATCCTGGCACTGGCAGATGCCGTTTTTTATTATTTAATCCACACAGTCAAAAAGGCAAACAATAAAATGGTTAGGATTAGACATTGACTGCTAAAAAACAAACAAACAGAGTTCGGCTCTGCTTTTTAAATGATTTGTTTTTCATAGCCACAGTAGCGTTGTTTGTCTTCCAAATGTACTGAAACTAGGAGATATGAAGCTTCAAGCCCCGTGTGCATGGAATAATCTGAAGTGGCTGTATCAGAGATTTGCATCACTTTACTCCACTTGTGAATATTCTGCATCATACACTGAGACGAGACTCAAGATGGAGCAGGATTTCATCATCTTTCCTGAGAGTCTCACTGAGTGTGGTAAGCTCATCCGTCACCAAGTGTGCTAAGGATATAGCTGCCACTGAAATTTAATTGCCAGTAAATGCTCTCATGGTTTTGTTTCTTTTCTGCCTCCCCCTCACTTTCTTTATTTGTCTCTTTACCTGACACTATTTTCTATATCGTCAATGACTGTACATATTTAAAGAAATCTCAAATTATAGTAGCCTACAAAAAAAACAACAGATACTATTCATGTAACAAGGCCACACCGCTAAGGACAAAATGAAACGACTTGGAAACTTAGCAGATCAGATCTCCTAAAAACCCGCAAATGGAAAGATCAGCTAATCAAAAATTTATTGTCTGAACTGACGGAGGGGATTGATTGTTGTGTATTTTTAGGTAATAGTCCACACTTCATGTTGCAGCGAGGGATTTAGGCATTGAGCCTCAATAAAGAACGAACACAATCTGGTTCAGATGGCATGCAGAATTCTCAGGGTCTGGGCAACGTGCTGCAGACAAACACTTCTGTGTCTCCAAAATCACTGGTGTCAGGGGGAAACGGGCAGCATCTGATGGAACACTGCCCTGGTTCTCCCTCTCTCCTTCTCCAAGTGCCGGGAGGCACGGGGGAAAAAAAAAAAAGAATAACTGAAGAGAAACTGAAAGAGGAGAGGGAGAGAGGAGCGTCAAGGAGGAAAGGGAGAGGGACTCGACAAGATGAATTATGCAAAGCTGTCAGAGGCGGCTATTGTTGGAGGTGCTGGATGTGTTAAAGGGATCCAGCGCTGATCTTCACCAGCCCCACTCTCACCACTCCCCATGGCTGAGAGCCGTCTGATCTGTGCTCCGGCAAATGGCCAATAAGATGAGGAGAGGGGTGGTGGAGGGACGGGCCAGGCCACTTGGAGACAGGTGGATTGTCTTAGAGGGACACACCGGCAAAGACAAGTACGCTCTTTATTACTGTTATTTACAGAGGTCACCGACAGGGAGATCTGAGCTGACTTGTACAGCAGCCCCCGGCGGGAAAATAATTACCAAACAAAGGGTTAGAGAAGAGTTGCCATTTCAGCACTCTGGTCTATGGTGGCTACTCCGGTTTTGTAAAATGCTTTGTGTGCTGAAGTCAGGAGTGTGTGCCAGCTCATGTAGTGTATTTATATTAAGTTATCTATAGAACTCTTTCAGTTCCGAGACTGTTCTTAGAAACAGTCCTTAGATTAATGATTATTTTCATTGTTCCCTTATTTTGATGTTAGAAAATAGTAAGAAAAAGAAAAAACAAAGGTGCCCATCATAAGTTCCTGTAAACCAGCAGTCCAAACATCATGTGTTCAATTTAAAATGACGGGGAAAAAGAAAATCACAGTTGAGAAGCTGCAACCAGCAAATGTCTCAATAAACGACTTTAAAGACCCTGAAACTTATGAGTAATGGCTTTTTGTGTAAACACGCTATTTCTGCCAAAGTCAGAAGAGTTTTGTTTATTTCATATTAGAGATTCCTCTTGAGAAAAAAACATGATGTCATATACAGTACTTCAATGCACCAATCAGGATTTAGCAACATTTCAATCAATCTGATGACGAACAGGTGATTTGGTCACTATCAATTAAATCTAGTCTACCCACAGCCACACAGTCTCATGAAGCAGATTAAGTGTGTTTTGGAGTATTAAATTATTAATAAGGATAGATATATTTTTTACTTAGTTGCTTATTTAGTCACAAAAATGTATTGTCAGAGAAGAATAGTTGAGTATCAAATGTGATGTGAATTAGTTTTTTGTAGTCGGGCAGTGCAGCAATTTTCTTCATTATATTTTTAATAATTTTTAGTTAAAAAAACAGCAAGGAAAAAAACACCCATCATAAGTGTCCAGAGTCCACGGTGACATCGCCAATTGCTTGACTTGTTTAACCAACAATAAAAAAACCTGTGATATTCAGTAATTATGTAAAACTGAGAAAAGAAGCAAATGCACTGAATAAGCTGTGGAAAAAAAAGGGAATTTGTACTCTATGAATTAAAACTTTTAATCAGTTGTTGAGGATTCATTTTCTGTCTTTCTTTCGATTGAGTTATCAACCAACTGACTAATTGATTCAGCACTGCCTAGAGAGCTGCTCTCCTTGATGTCCATCCTTGCTCGAAGCATCAAAAATATCCTTTTTTTGCACTTTGATAAATAACACACTGTCATTTGCTTCATCAATTAACTTTGTATAAAACAACTTATTGGTTAAAAGACATGTTCGTCTTTCGTCATCCTTTCCAAATCCCAAGTTGCAAACATAAAACGGACCCGCTCTCATCTTTGATGAACAAGTGTGTGTCAAACATGAAACAAGGAAATCTCACGTTGATCCTTGAAACCTCTCCAACTGCCCTGAAGAGCCAATTGACTTGGACACATGTCTTCACACCATATTATACAGATGGTTTATGGTACATGCTTCAAAGAAGTGCAGAGGTGTAGGACGGCACCAGGTGTCTGGGGGGGGGGGACTGTACTGAACTGGCATGGGAGTCGTTGGGATGTGTGTGGAGCTGCACTGCGTAGATCATGAACTGTCTTTTTCCGTGCCTCACTGGCTCGCCAGAGGATCTCTGTGTGACACTAATTTCGCGGTGTCGACTGTTCCACTGGAGCGGTCATGGGTGACTGACTGCCCTTATTCAACTGCATGATCAAAAGGTAAAAGGAAGTGTGGAAGTTAATGATGCCGGAAAAGTTCGAAAATGGAACATGGATTTAGTAAAGAATTCATGATTTCTACCAAACAAAAAATTCCCCCTTTAACTTAATCAGACACATCTTCATTTTACTTTGACTTTTCGGCGCTTCTGTCCCTTTTTGGTGTGCATTAGTGTGTACTCTTAGAAGGGTAGCTACAGGCAGATCTTGCATAATCAAGGCAAGACAGACTGGCTTTCATTCAGCAAAGCTTAAAGTAGTCTAGTTCACACTGTAGTTAAAACCTTTGAAACTTAAAGCCTGCCTAGAATTCTCCCAAGAGCCTCTATGACCCTTGTATGTAATTCAATCTACCATGAATGTCTCTCTTGTATGCTGATATTGTACCCATGTGCTGTGCCTGTGTGCAAGCAGGACACTTTGATGAGCTGTGAAAAATATAGCATCTTTAGGTCCTTAGAGTGAGGCAGAAATGTTTATACGGGGATATGCCTGGTCACTCAAGGGCTTATAGCTGATTAGGACACAAATCTGATTCCTCCTATAAGGGGTGGGACGGTGGGGGGTGGGGGGGGGGCTGCAGCTCAGTGGGGGAGGCTTGTAGCATTAGCTGTTTTTCAGACAGCGAATCTCCTTACAAGTCCACAAAGAAGAGGGGGTATCGTAATCAGGGAGGCTTCTGGGCGTGTCTGCTTGCACTCATCCTGTACATTAATCTGCCAATCTGGACGGGTGTGCACAATTTCCTGAAAGTGATGAGATGTGAGTGAGATGTCCTGTGGCATCATAAAACAAGTGTGTGCGTGCGCACGTGTGTGTGTGTGTGTGTGTGTGTGTGTCGGCGTTGAAAGTTGAGTGTCAGGCTTGCATGAGAGTGTGTCACTGATTGCATCTCGGGGGGCGGGGGGGACAGAATGATATCCAGCAACTCTGAGAGGAAAAATAAGTTGAAGAGGCAGAGAACAGCTCACAATTTTCATTATTGCTGCATCCCGTACTCCACCCTCGACTGCTGCAGTTTTTTGGGAAGTCTCCCCATGGCTGGTGCTTACTTGTACCATACGCTATCCTTGCTTCTTTTGGAAGGTTTTGATGCTTGATGTGAAACGAAGTGGATCTCATTTGGGGAAAGAAGGAGTCTGATACTCTAGTCTTACAGCTCAGCCAAGAGAGAAATGAAAGTGCAGTGTGTGTGTATGTGTGTGTGTATCAGGAGGCAGTGGAAAATGGCTGGTAATAAACACTTCTGACACACTGGGGCTCCCATCCACATTCAACTCGAGGGTTTTTTGGGGATTAGTCACATTCTCATCCCCCTTGTCCACATTTTAGAGCCCTGTCTCCACCTGTGAGAGTGTCTTCTCTGAATTTTCAATTTTATCAAATGCTTGCGTGCACAGAGCCAAATTTTGTTTTTGTCTAATACCATTCACATACTCAGTCAGTGCACACAGAGTGGTTGGGATGCCTTGGAAACAAGCGTGTGACATTTAATTCTTTTCCTGTCATGGACTGGTAAATGAAAAAGTAATACAGGTTTATATTTTGTGTCATATCTAATTATTTTTGCTGTTTTATGTGTAAATCTAGGCTCTTGGTGAACTTGCATACTTGCATATAGCCTAGTATAACCCGATCAAAGGTAAAAACCTTTCTTGAGATTTACAGCAGTTTTAAAGGTGAGCTCAGTCTATTTAAATGAAAACATTTTCTGACTTAGTTCTGGTGATATGTAGCTATGCACATCATTTTGTTTACATTACACTCTTAAAACCGTTTTCAGGGACTATTTTCCTATAAATTAGTTTTCAGGAAATGGCGCACAGTAACTTCCGAGTTTTCCGTCTTGGGAAAGTAACGTATTCGAATTTTTATTCGAAAGTTGTTTTTCACTGCTTTGCGCATTACAAACGTTCCGTTGACTTCCATTGTGTGGAATGGAGGCAGACATTTCAGATGCACATTTCAAAATATGGACAAGTAAAACAAAACAATCTGCGTAGCAACAGCAGATACCAATAGAAGTGCAGTATGGTTTCATAATTTGGGTAAACAGACCCTTTCATTTTTGTCTCGACTGTTGAGAGGCTGCGAAACTAAACATACATGAATTTGTCTTAGATTTTTCATGAATTATTTATGTTAGAGCATAAAAATAGACATCGGGTACATTTGTGCTCGACAAGAGGTGTAATTCAAAGAGTCAGTTCACAAATCTAAATTTAAAAAAAAATCTAATTCAAAATGTCAATGATATAATATAGTTGGTTAGCATTTTTTATTGAAATATCTCCTCTTGCTGCTACCATTGCTATTCTGTGTATAGAATACTGACACTTGGTTAACATGCATACCATGGGTTTTTACAGGGAAACTGCATTTGATTTTGAAGGCTAAAGCGTGCAGATGCAGAATGATGGGTGGATAATTTAAAGAAGAAGTCATGTGTGTCAAGGTTTCACAGGTGAGGTTTCAGGGCTTGGAAGTAGCAGTGGGATGGGGCAGTGAAAAGGGGATAAGTGTGTGCTTTTAAAGATGAAGCAGATGGATTAGTGTTATCTGAGCTTCGTCTCCGTCTCTCTTTCCCCAGGTGGAATGGGTGGAGGACTGAATGGACTGAAGAAGTGACCGACTGTGGTTCAGAAGTGGGGAGGGGACTTTGAGGGGAAATCGGTACAAGGCGAGAATCACAACCAGCAGAGGAAGAGGAGGGGGAGAAAAGAGTGAATTAATCCAGTAGCAAGCGTCTCAGGAGAGCGTCGGTGGTGAAGGGGAGGGAGTTGGATACCCAGCATGCAGGCAGCATGGAACGGGTGAGGGAGCAGCGGCCTTTCTGCTCGCTGTCCAAGAGCCAGAGAGACCGTGAGAGATACTGCGAGAGAGACAGGGATCGGGAGCGCCGTTACACCGCCTCCTCGGCTGACCAAGAGGAGGGAGCCTGCCGCGTACCCACTCAGAAATCCTACAGCTCCAGCGAAACACTCCAGGCCTTTGATCATGACCCGTCACGAATGCTGTTTGGAGGCAGAGTCAAAGAGATGGTCCACAAGGAAAGTGCAGAGTACAGCAGGCCAGGTGAGCAAGAACAAATGTTTGCGTATGAGACTTGCACTGTAAGATTTTTTCAATATTCACAGTTGCATCTTCATAGTTTAAGCTAAGTGGTGTGGTAATTGAAGCTGTCATGGGTAAGTTAAAGATAATTATGTTTCACTTTCAAGCACACATTATCAGTTTCATGGCCTCGGCTAGTATGATGAGTTTAAACTTGAACAAAATGGAGAAGTGAAAATTAGACTTGGAAAAATATAACAAACAACCAAATCCTTATGTGCATGTTTATTTGTCGATGTTTAACAGTGTGAAACTTCATCAGTAATTGATCATGGATGCAGGAGATTTTGTTGCTTGTTGTAATTACTAAGGTCCACCATTATGCAGTTTTATCTTCCACTCAATCTAAAGTTTGACAACAAATAACTGTGCCAATGCCGGGATGCTAGACAGTAGTAAACACAATTTAAATAATGTCAAACAGAGGCACAGTTTTATGTTCCCCAGACTTTCAGAGAAACCTTACATTCGCTGTGATACAGTGAGCCACTGTGACTGTGAATAAAAGGTTCATATCCTGCTGGACTTTATTAAAATAATAAGGAAAAATGTACAGTAAATAACCCTCTACTTTAATTGGCTGTTAGAAACTGCT
Organism: Hollardia meadi; assembly: GCA_037974645.1. Lineage (NCBI taxonomy): Eukaryota > Metazoa > Chordata > Actinopteri > Tetraodontiformes > Triacanthodidae > Hollardia > Hollardia meadi. Next base: position 12,496,371 of record JBBPCS010000204.1, on the reverse strand, counting down.
CTGATTACTGTAATTAAAAAGTTTGTGCAGTTTATTCTATTTTATGGCACTCCTTTGGCTCATAAAATTGCAATTAGTAAATCTGTCCATTACTGCCTTACATTTTCTTGGTGCTAATTAGTGCCCATTTTAGAATTAATGGGATTATGATGACGTGGGAAGAATACAAATTTTCTTTCTGTATTTTGAAAATTCTGGCATTTAATGTTAACAGCGGTTTCTTACATCATCGCAGTAAATGTCAGCTTAAATATTGTGCATCTGGTAATGGAATAATATATTTTGTGTACATGAGTGAATGTATATCTGCTGTGTGTGTGTGTGTGTGTGTGTGTGTGTGTGTGTGTGTGTGTAAAAAATCCTCATGATAATTTTAATGCTATGGATTTTAATGTTAAGAAATCTATATATTAAGTATAATTTAATTATTTTTTAGACGTTTTCATTTTCAGATGTGTCTTATTTTGAAAGGGTGTTTTTTTTGCACCATTTACATCAACAAAAACACATAACAAAGGAAATTACAAAATCCACTCTGTGACACGAACATTTTTAATATCCACATATCGCGGACGTCTTTTACACTGTGTAGCATTTATTTTTGTGTGTTTTAACAGTGTTGACATGTCTGACCTTGAAATCTTCAAAAAAAAAACAACCTCATTATTGATTAATAACATTGCAGTACCGATGATTTCTGTTATATAAGGAAATAAATGGCTTTCGGGTGAAGCTTGCCTGACGTTATTTACATCTAAAATACATTAGGACGGCTTGGGTCAATCACATGAATAATAATGTTTGACACGAGCTATCAGTGTCACACTGAGTAGATGGCAAATAAATATGACATGAGTAGATATAGGTTTTAAGTAGGCTAAGTGGGTGATACACTAAGAATATTCCTGTGCTAGATCTGGAGCTTTCTTATGAAGTTGACATGAGTTCTTTTTGTTGGCAATATTCCTGTCTGTTTAAAAAAAAATAATTAGGCTCTATATTGTTTTATTTCGAGTGAACGGCAGAGCCTGAAGTAATTCCAAATGAAGAAACAACAAATTTATGGTAATTTTTTTTTTTTTGTGAAACTGTGTCTGAAACAGTCTCTGAACACAATAAATAATAAATGGCGGTTTGTGTTTTTCTTAAATTTTTTAGACGTGTGTAGATGAAAACAAGATTTTAAGGTGATTTGTTTTGGTGTTAAATGTCTAATCAAAGTAGGTCTTTATCTATCTGTTCCTGGTTTGAGCTGTGATCTAAGTGAAAGAAAATGCTTTTGAGCATCTCGATAAGTTGAGTGTTAAGTAGCTCGGGGGGGATGTTGTTAAGGCTTTAATTTAACAATTACCCCCTCCCCTTCCACCCTGCCTTTAGTTTAAGTGTTTTTTAAAGTAGCCCTGCTCTTGGCCATTAACCCGCATTGTTTCTTGGTTTGTTAATTTTACAACTTCTGTCACTCACAGGGCAGACATTTTCGCTGAGGCAACTCGGGATCTGTGAGCCATCGGCTCGCAGAGGCTTGGCACCCTGCCCTGAGACGGGCCTCTCCCACCCACTCAGCAGCTACTCCAGAGGGCCGGTCGCTACAGAAAACCATGAACCTGCATCACCGGAACGTACCATGACTCTTTGGGGGACGGGGTTAAAGTCTGGGCAGAATTCATGCCTCTCCAGTCGCTCTAACTCAGCGCTCACACTCACTGACACGGAAATGGACAATAAATCGGACAATGAGATGGGTGAGTAGGGCACACTTTCATTTTTATTTATTTTTATAAAATCTTAAAACGCTTGTTTGCAGCTTTCATTGCATTACAAAGGGGAGAACTCACTATGTAGAAAAAGCAGCAGTTTTAGGTTGGAAAAGGGTTGGCGTTGGAGACAAGGACCTGATTGGTGGAAAGGAAGTGGAGGCCCTATTGGTGGGGCTGGTATCTGGAGAGGCATTTGCAGCTGCCTTTCTTAGGATCAAAGGCGTGATTCCTCGCCCCGCTTGCAGAAAATAATTTGGCCTTCCAATTGAGTAGTTGCGAGTCACCTGGTCCTCCTCCACAGGAAGCAGAGGAGTTTGATAAAGTTTCCCCATGGGTTAGCGTATAATCAACGATAGCTTTGTGTGTCTCAGTCTGACATTTTGCTTGGAAATTCTGCAGTGGTTGACTGGGCATGCACAATGACTGATTAAATGGGTACAATGGTTTGAAGTGCAAATTTGTTCATGCTGGAACCCTGAGATGGAGTATTGAGGTTCTCCTGTTTGAAGAGGGCAAATCTTTGTTGCATCAAATGGGGGGGGTTGCATATAAGTTGTATGTATTGTTGTTAAATTTACATTTACAAATTTTTTTACATTTTTTCATGCTACTTGTTTGTTTTGTTACCATTACGAGCTTAAAGTTAGTTTGCGGTTTGGAAACATCTCTGGATCTCAGTGTATCTCTATCTTCAGTGCTGGTTTTCAAAAGTATTTCTTCTTCCAGCTGTTTTTTTCTTTACTGAAATGCATCGTGTCTTTTCAGCCTATGCTTTAAGTTAGTAATACCCCCCCCCCCAGCGTTGAAACGATCCTCTCAGCTTCATATGTTTTAGTGTAAATCATCAAAATTTCGTTTCTGATCTTGAGTGCTCCTGACATTGCACATCATTCATCATCATCATAGTGCGAGCCATCACCATTACAACACATTCAATGTAAAGCTCTAATTACTTTAAGAAAGTGATGATATCAAAGAGCGGCAAGCAGTTAAAATAATGAGAGTTGATTACACATTCCTGGCAAGAACATTAAAGAGAGTGTAAAAAATGGAAAGTGCCTTGTGTTCATGCGCTATCAATTTTTATTCTAAAAAACACTGGCTACAGTCTGACATTTGAGACAAGTCATTTTCTTAATGGCAGCATTCATCATAGTGAGCTTGTCTCCGGGGGGGGGGGGGGGAGCTGACTAAGTCTTTTACCTTTTCAAAATGCCATCAGAATTCAAAGTCATGGATTTGTTCCCATGTCATGCCGTTGCTTTGGCCCAATACACTGTGTACATTTATGAGTCACTAAAAGCTCAGCCTAACCACAGAGGTGCCGGTAAACATGACCCTCACCCCCTTAGCACTCGACTCCACTCATATTCGATGCTATGCATGCCAAGCATGAAACCATATCGCCAGTCATTGCTCCATACTGCAAGACAACGCAGAGTTCGGCTTCAATGGGAATCTCCATTGAGCTTCACTGTTTCACCTGCGACACTCCACGCTACACCCCTTTGGCATGTTTCTTTTGGGAACATCTCAAGAAGCTGTTGCGGATTGGCTCTAGTTAGTACAACATCCACTGAGGCTGTCACTATTGTCTCAGTTAGGTTCGTTATAGGTAAAATAAACAATACTTGCTCGATCTCTATCCCAGGTGCCATGCCTATTCAATGTTACAAACGGCAGAAATGCCTAAGAACAAATGTATTTAATTGTATGTCGGCTCTTTTCATTTTAATATGCTGAAACCATTCTGTTAAAAGAACGATGTGAGTTTTGGCGTAATTTAAAATTCCAACCCTTTTTTTTTTTTTGTGAAACTATTTTTGGAGCTAGAGTGCTCCTTCATAATCTAGATTTGAGCTGGAGCAAAGAAAAACCTCACCACCGTTCCACCTCTATATATCTTGGTCTTTTTTTTGTCGTCAGGAGGCATTGCACTTTTGACTTTCACTCTTTAATGAAGCAGCTAAGAGAAATGACCCATCCAAAGGTTTCCATCAACTGAATATGCATGCAGAAGCTCCGACAAGGGGCCGTTCAGCCCCACTTATTCATAAATGAACTCAATATTTCATTCTAATTTGCTCTGTTCTACAGAGTGTTCGACACAGACAAGTGCCAAAGCCTCGGCACATTCACAAAGCTGGGCATCCGCAAATGTTCACCTTCATGATCCAAGAGAAAGGAGGTCCACCTTTTAAAGATGAAACCGGATTGGTCATGTTGTCAATCTACACCTTTGAGTGATCCACTGAGTGCAGCCACAGATGTGGAATGAGAGTGGCCCTTCTCTGAAGTGATGCATTGTAGCACCAACAATGTTAAGTGAACTACATTTTTCAATTTCTCTGGAATAGACGGAATCCAGCCAGTGAAAGAGCCGTCAGTCAGGGTTTGTGCAGTCAAAGATTACTTCTCAGCTAAAATTGTTTGATATCGACACTTTGACTTTTCTTGCATATAATAATGTATTTTTCAAGGCCAAGCCCCTAATTGTATGACAGGGGCACCATACGTGATTAAGTCGGTCATAACAGATTATTAATCACACCGATTTTTTTAAATTGAAAAATTCAGGAACAAGAGAAAAGAAGAAATCTTTTAAGAAGCATTTATTGATTTTTACACTTAACATTATCCCCTGCCAGTAACAGAATCCCTTGACAACAAAATTGATTGGTTTTCTAGTTGTAAGGCTGGTCATGTGGTGCTAAGTAGTCCTTGCATGTCTTAATAGATGACGAGATCCTGTTTACATATATGGTATTTACTACATGAACGGCATATACCATAGCTGGCTTTGACCTAAAAAACAAAAATTAACTTTAAAAAAAAGATATATTTTATGGTTTATTTCCATTATTTAAAAGCATATGAAACATGTAAAAGGCCTGATTCCACATTTGCAAAATTCACACACTTTTTTTTTTTTTTTTTTTTTTTGCATTTTCTAAAAATATTATGCTCATCAGTAACTCGTTTTAATTTTTAATATCTCCTTGCTTACACACATATTCTTGTAAAAAAAAAAAAGAAGATTAAATCGCTATGCTCTTTCTCCTCATGCATTAATTCATATCATCGCTTCCATATACTTGATAGTCAGTCATAACTTGCCTTGCACAAACACAACGACAGCCACGCATACATGTACACAAACATGTGCTCACTTACTGTCTGTTACGTTGGCGCTGTGACATGTACCAGCTGTGTGGTGTTGGTTACTCTGCTATAATTTTATAAGCAAAGACAAAATGGAGTTTTAAGCCATTTAAGTTAAATTATGTAATTTTTTTTTTCTCAGTCATAATTTTGAAAGTACGTTAACTGCTGAAGGTTATGACACAAAAAGTTATCTTAAAGTTAGCTTCATTCCCACAGCACTAAACCAAAATTATACTGAGCAATAAGAGCAACGGCGCCACAGCTAGTTCTCTAAAATCCTTTTTTTCCCCTCTAATCCTTTGTAACCTTTGTAGTTTGGCAAACTAAATGGAGAGTCTGTCCCTAAAATGTTCCTGTGTTGTTAAAGACAGAAGGAGGAGTGGGATACACATCAGAGCAACAGAGTGTACAACAGAGCTGCTTTTCAAACACTTATTACAGATGGAAATACCTACACAGAATTGGTTTTATAAGGTGACTACGGACTTTACCAAAACATTGTTTGCGCTTGGAATTATAGATAAAAGAGGTTGCACAAGTGGTTGATTTCGGGGGTTAGAATGTGGGTCACTTGATGTCCCTGGGTTTTTCAGTCTCACGCAAATAAGCAGCTGTGAGTGAAATGCGTGGGATCCATTTAAATGTCTTGGAACATTGAAAATAGAAAATGGGACTAACCATGCATTCTTGCTCTTCTTGTAATATTGGACTTTTTTTTAAAGAGCTCTGTAATTGATGGAATGCAGTTTTGGTCTGAAAATGCACGTAAACTCATCTTTAGTTGTGTTGTACTACCACTTCTGGTAAAAAAAACACTGAAGACATTAAAAAAAAAAAAAAAAGTGAATCATTATAAACAAAGTGAACTGTGTGATGGAAGCTTTCAATTGCCATTCTGCAATAACTATGGTAATTCACTGCAATCTAGACATTTTAATAGCTTAGATTCAAGTGTTATATAGGAGTGTTATATAGGCTATGTTCATATGTTTGTCTGAATGCATAGATGCCGTGGAGTTTTCCCCCTGTAATGTTGACTGCGTAGGCTCAAGAATCAATACTATAGCCCTCACAAAACATGAATGACTGCACAAAACAGAAACATAGCATGGCCCAGTTGAGTTGTATTCCTAATAGGGTGTGAAAAAGCTTGCACTGACTTGTTAGGTTCTGCAGCTACAGCGCTGCAGTACCCATGTGACGGCTCTCTGCGGCTTTATAAACCATCGCACGGGAGAGTTCAGTGGAGGGGCTTCAAGTCGGCTGACCCCTAGTTAGGAGAAAGGGGCTTCCACTGCAATACCTGTCATCCTTTGTTAAAGAAGCATCACTTGCTCTGGCCTGCCCCGTCTGTCCAACGAAATTTCTCAAGGAAAAAAATTGTCTCCCTTTGATGTTTTCACGGAGGATGAGCGGTGTGTTGCAGCAGTCCCTTGTATGCCACCTTCATGTCCAGGGCTGTTTACGAGGGGATGTGTCAAAAAAAAATAATTTCATTTTGTTCAAGTCAAAGGCCTCCATTGCAGTTGTACACATTTTTTTTTTTTTTTTTTTTTTTTTAACAGTTGAGCATGGCTCAGATTCATTTTGTGAACAGTGCCAGTAAAAGGTTAATTAAATCAGTGGAGGAGTCAAAGTGTGCTGTAGCACAGCAAGCACCAAAGGCTTTTTGGGTGGGAGTATGAAAGTGTATCAGACACCCTCCAACATGTTTCTCTGTGTGCATGTATTCATGTTCTTTCACTCCCTTCTGTCTCACACACACAGACAAGTGCGTGGCACATACACACTGGCATATCTCACTTTGTTTCTCACACTCTGTCTCTCTAAGATTATAAAAATCATGCAAAAGTGCAAACTTCCACACGCACGCACACGGGACGTCATGCTGACGAAGGTGACACGCCATCTGTCAAGCTCCTGTCTCAGATCTGCGCCTCGTATTGTGACAGTGGAATCTGCCTATTGATCGTAGCAGGCAGAAATCCTCTCTTGCCACTTTCATAATTCAATATGGCACAAGTCGACCACAAAAAGAATAAATAACATCAGAGTTGTTTTGTTTTTTTGTTTTGGTCAAAAGGGCTGGCCATCTGTGATGTTTTTTTGAAGATCACTCCGAAACTGGCAGAGAAAACGGTTTTATCATTTACTAGGCGCTGGGAAGGTGTTTGAGCTTTATCTTGCGCCTCGTCAAAAGAGGAGGAGCGCTTTGATTGCCATCATTTATTGTCATCACTTCTCTGCTTGCTAGCACCGTCACCGGTTAAGAGGGGATGTGGGCCCTGGGTGTCATGGTAGGTGTTGTGCTCATCAGTGTTGTGAAACAATCTCTGGTTCCTATTTTGGAGTAGTTTGGAAAGCCTGGTGGAGGTCCTTGCCCTTTTTCTGCGCAGTGCAAAGGTTGATGACATTTGAACCTTCAGCAAATGACAAACGGACAACCAATTTGACAATTTCAATTCATCCTTTGAAACTGCTCTACACGATGATGCATTTTATGCGTGACATGTCCTCTTTTTGTTGTTGTTGTTGTTGTTGTTTTTTGACGGAGTATAAGCGTGTGCAGACACATTCTCGTGAACACGTTAACACAACAGCAGCGCATGGTGAAAAACTCTCTACTCGCACCACAGCTACCTCCTGCAGAGTGGATGATCTAATTACACTTTGGAGTGTCTAGCTGTATAAATTTGCATTTTAATAAGAGAAACCACATTTTCGTGAAATTTCTATATCCCTTTAATACTTTTAAGAGTTCCTACTAATATCAACTGGGTTATTGATAATCAATGCATTAATTATTTAAAAATAATTTGAATAAACCATCCCTCACATGAAGATGATGATGGTAATGATGATTATGGCTTGATGTTAAGTACATTACAAATATATTGTATTTTCAGCCTCTCTATTTTTTGAGTTTGAAATAGCGATGCTTTTTTTTCACATATTTGTGATTAATCAGTTGATTATTTTTTCAATTAGTCATTTAGTCTATTAACATCAGAAAATTGTGAAACATGTCCACCATAACCTCCCAGATCTGAAGATGATGCCTTCAAATGTCTTTTTTTCTGTGTGACCAGCAGTCCAAAACTCAAATATATTAACAATTGGAACAAAAAAGGAACAAACCCTCACAACCAACAATGTTTTGGCCTCCTTGCATCCTAAATGACAAAAACGATTAATCCATTATCACAATAGTTCGTTTTAGATCAGAAGATGACTCTCAACTTACTATGTTGCATCAATTTATTAATTTAAAAAAAATCCAGTTTTAAGTGGAGCACTTGTGTGAAAATCAGTATTTGGGTTAATTTTTCACGGTAAATGTTACATGGCCTGCAAAGTTGGTGCTGCACCGTAAAAAGTTATCAAATCTGTCCGACATTTTCTGTCACCTGATCACGGAGCATCAACAGTTTCCTCTCCGACTTAAGTTCCACCCAGTTTTGCCGAGTATCACTGACAACCCTGTCTTAGCCCATACTTAACTCGGTTTAATCACTCACTGGTGCCAGACTGCAGGACAAGTTATTACGAGTAGGAATTGCTCTGCAGTTGTCAATTACGAGGGCCACTATTTACCGTCCTCGAGAGAAAATGGCTTATTTCATTTCATCACACAGTCTAATTGAGTAATTGTATTACCATGCAACACGGAAATGGTCAGGAAACCATTTCATACTCTATGAATATCAATGGAAGAAACGCGCATTAGCATGTTGGTCCAATTGTGTTGTCCATAATTACATGTATAACCGGTATCTCTTGAGGAACCATCAATGTTTTTCTAAAAGCAGAGATCCATTTTAGGTCTCCTGAGATTTGGATAAAATAAGAGGCATACCGAAAAGGGTATGTTGCAATGATTGCTTGTAAAGTGGATGAACAAGAAATCAGAAAGCTTATTTTATCCACAACGTTAAGTGTAAATGTGAAGCAAAAAAAAAAAATGTTTAAATTTTGAAAAGACAGACCAAAGTTAAGAAATCAAGATATACTGTAGGCTAGTATCAAAGTCTTTTATTTTTGTTTCATGTTGGATAAAATATTTCCTGAAGCACAGCTGAGTTTTCAGATGTCATCCCCAGACTAGCACCAACCCACCAATCTATTTGGATTCATGTCTTCTTCCTTTTATGACATCCTTTCTCTCCCCTATCCTGGGACACAGCAATGTTTGTTATATCTGTTGTTATGGTGCTGTGGCTTTGACCTTTACGCTCTTCGGTATTTGATGTTGGCAGTCAAAAAAGTTGGAAGTCAAGGTGATCCTTCTGTTGCGGTCTCATCTGAACGTCTCTGAAAAAGTCTCTGTTTTGCTTGTTGTGCTGTTCGGTCATCTCGTGTCACGCTTGCTTCTCTTTCCTCACAATCGTGGGTTTGAAAATGGTCTTTTGTCCGTAGGTTCCAACGTGTCCTTGAGCATCACAGAGAGCTATGATTCCAGTTATAAGTGAAGTTAAGGTACGCCTAAGCAATAAAAACGCACAATAACCGAGGGCTTTTTTATGCTATTGGCTGCAGTTGTGTTCACAAACAATCTCGAGTTTCTTCATCGTAAAGGCAAAGTACAACTGCACTGATCTAAATTCGACGCTTTTAAATAGTGACCAAGTATAATGATAAAAATATGTGGGGGAAATCAGGCTTCAATCCTTTTTTTGCACATGCAATTAAAAGCACATTTTAACTGCAAATTACAGCACTGGATCTTTCCATTGGCAGTCGAAATGTGTTGAAGTCTTTTATACACAGCAATGAATGTTTAATTAAAAGACCCTGACTTCAGACGGGATTTCAGGGAGTTTTCATCATGTGAGCATTTCATCTAGCTCAAACAATGGTACAAATCAAAGGGTTTCAATCTCAATTTACTCTGATTGTATCAGATAGTCTCTAATATTTGCCTGAATTAATAAGGTGAATGAGATTGCTGTTGGAGACCTGTACACAGTAGTAGCCTGCAGTGTCCCGGTTTCCTGTGCACAAAAGAGTTTTAAATATAAAATATTAAGGCCATAATTTTCACAGTCAGGCAGTGCACAGTATAACAAAAATATAAACATGTATTTTTTTTTTTATAAATACATTGTACATATACAATGTTTTATAACATTTGTTGTTCATTTACTTTTTTTAAATTTTTTACTTTTAAGGCATCCATTCTATTCCATGTACTATTCAACCTTGTAGATCAATACCAATAACATTCCCAGTTTAAGGTATCCATGGAATTAGTCTTATCTTGACAACATGTCCATTCAAGTTACTTCAATTTTTTTCCAGGTGAATCTGGAAACTTATTTTTTATAGTGTTTTGATCTGACTTTTATGTTACTAAAACATAATATTCAAGATTTCATAAGGCATTATAACCATGAAGATAAAGCACAATTAAGAGTGGCTATGAAATTGTGTCTAGACGTGCCGACATGAGACATGAAGCAAATTAGAGTTACATGTATTTAAAAATTGACTTTGAATGTTTTATTTAAGTAGTCAAGCTAACATAAAGAGACAGTCGCCAAGCCACAGAAAGTAGGCTGCTGATGAGATGTCCTGTTGGCTCATCTGGGAGACAAGGGCAGGGAGGCGGGGCCAGTTAAACCCTGAAGGATTGCTTCACGCTCACGGCTTTCTTGACACGTCATTTCTGTCACTCTTTAGTTAAGGGCACTGAACTATGAGAGAAACAGCCTGAAATACATTGATATTTGCATAATCTTGGCAGTTCTCATTGGAGTAACGGCATCAGATCACCTTGTGAGCTGTTTTCGATGTTGGGATTTTAAGACACATTTCTAAGCGTGTTATCCAAGCTTAAAATAGTTTATACGACAGAATAAAATAGATCAGTATTCCCAAAGTTGGGCATTTTTTCAGGCCATTTTTGTTTTCCAGGGGGGGAAAATGGCTCTCTGTTAAAGGACACTTTTATGGCTGCGTAGAGGGACTTCAAGGGCTGATTGGAAAGAAGGTGATGGCACAAGGAAATCTAGAGGAACATACACACACCCACTCCGACACATACACACACTTTCTTTCCTTAAGGGAGAAAGGTCAGTATCCAGAGGAGGAAATGGTGAGCCATTGTTATGATTGATCACGCGACAAGGTCCAGGGAGGACACAGTGTCACTTTCATTGTCAAACTCATTATACCACAGAAGAAGATTCCCCTCCCCTGCTCTCGTGTCCTCTCTGCTCGGCAGTCATGTTGAGAAACCCTCTCTCTCTGCATGCAGAGATGAGTTGGGCACATCAAAAGCTTTTAGGTGCTAGACTACATGCTTATAGAGGTAAAATGCAATATTCGGAAACAAGAAAAGCAGCTACGGAAAAAGAGTATTTTAACTGTGTGGTAAGGGTTAGCAATTTAACAATCAACAGTCAATAAAAGGAGAACTGCTAAATCAACTAAAATATAGCAAAAGTGATGTCTTTATAGCCAAAGGCAGCTTGCAAGAGGTTTGGAAGGATATTCTGGTCCTGATTAAAAATGAATGATATCAGAATACATAAAGCTTTCTGGCCAAGTGCCCAGAGCAAAGCATCCTGAAACTGTGGTCACTTCAGAGGCAGCAGAAAGGCATTAGGTATCCAGGCTATGAGCGGATTCTCAAGTAACAGACTGTTCTCAATTCAATTCATCTAATCACCAATGCAAACCTAAGCACTTTGCAGATATAGATTTGAGGCCAACGATTGATATTGTATACCATGTAAACTGATTCATGCTCAAAGAAAGGAAACATATTCTCTTGTAAAAGGGTCCCTTCTTCATATCCCGCCTTGACCTATCCGAGCCAGGCCTTTTATCTAGGTTGAACACAACCCAACACCAACAAACAGAACATGAAACAGAATCCTTAATTTAGTCGACAGAATCTTATTTTCCCTCCAAATGCACTTCTCAATGCCAGGCCTTGGAATAGCCCTAATTGTGGTTTGCTTAATAACATTACTGATGAATCAGTATAGAGCTTACATATTTCTTTTTACTCTGCTCATCTTGCTTTACATTAGCCCCTTGCGATTTAAGAATACCTGATTGAATTAGGACTGATATAGCAGCCCAACTGTAAAGTAAATATTTTAAAGTAGAATAAAAGCTCACTTGATTCACAAATCCCATTATGCATGTTGTTTCAATCAAGGTTCCACCTTAAGATATTAGAGAACACAGAGTTGCAGTTGCTGGGGTTTTTTCTTCAGAACAAAGACGCTTCTTATAAAAACACTGAATAAAGAAACCAAATAAACAACAAAATACTGATCCCTGCCATTACGTACATAGTTTGGGTTCCAAAAGGTAATGAGTAGCCTAGTTGAATCCCAACTTCTAGACACTCCTTGTTTTGGATTATTATACCTCTGTGGTATTGATCCTGCCTTAAGGCTTCCAAGAGAGGTGAGGGCTGTCCCTGCCAAGAGTAGAGGTCACTCAGATAAATTGGCCAGGTTGGCTTTTAGCAGCTCCAGGGTCAAAACCCATTCATCTTATTAGGCCGATGTATCCTTTTAGAGGCCTCAGCAGTAGGATTAGACAATAGAGCAGCACCAGGGCATTAGATGACAGACCATTTGGCAAATAGGTCGGAGCAGTTCTCACCTATTGTCTTTTTCTGCATTGCCCGTTTGCACAGTTTTGCATGGCAGCTTGAAAGGTTGGAAGGCTTAGAAAGAGAGATTCACTATAGATGGGAACAGACTGGGTGATTGTCTGAAGAATGTATTTACAAAGTGAATACGGCAAAACAATATTGTTTGGGGGGGGGGGGGGTCGTATAACAGGGGATTTTAAAGGAGCTGATATGAGCGCAAAACGTGGCTAGCAGGATGTGAAGCGGCTAACGCACTGTTCTTGCCTGATTTTAATGAGAGGGTAATTGATCACTTTGCTGCTTTGAAAGAGAGACGAGCATAATTTCAATACAAGTGAGTAATAGGCTTGCTGCGGTAGGTGTTGATGACCACAGTGGATTGTTCAGTTATTGTAGAGCCAAACCTCAGCCATCATCACAACAATTGCCCCCCCCCTGAGAAATTTTGCAGGAGCCGCCACTGGAAACCAAATTACACTATGAACAGCATTTATTCACAGCATAAAATCACACAAACAAACAAACACTAAATAAATCTGGATTGTTATTTAGATCCACACCAAATTGTATACCCTCATACTGTAGATACCCACCTCCTATATATGCCTGAATTTTCTCATCAAGATTCATGCATTATTCGCTGAGAAATTAACAAAAACATGGAAGAACTCGTAATATTAACAAAAGTGATAACAATTCCTGGATGCCCCCCTCTTTATCCGGATCTGCACCAAAAATTTTATGGATTCTTCCTTGGCCCATTCCCCATCCTCCCACCAAGTTTTGTTGAAATCCATCCAGTAGTTTTTGCATAATCATGCTAACAAACAAACCAACCAACTAACAGACAGGGGTGAAAACATAATCTCCTTGGCAGAGGTAAAAAAAGGAAAGTACCTTGAAATATGGGCGATTAATCTGCATTTAAAACACAGTAAAGACAGCGATTAAATGCACAAAGACAAGAGTTGTCAAGAAAGACATATTGATACCACGCTGAGTTGTAATAATGGCTACAACAGCCTCAGTCTCAAGTCTCAGTCTTTCAAATATTGAGCCTTTACGTCTGGTATACTTAATTCATTGTTGAAGGAACCCAAACGTGGTGTCAAGAAGACACACACTGTTCTCCAGTAATTGGATGTCCACCCTCCCCACTCTCTGCTCCTCACTATTGTTGAGAAGAAAATGTGTTGGCTCTAATTTAAAACTCAGCCTCTGATGCTCTTCAGTGCTCTTACCAAAAACACTGAAATACACTGACATTTTTCACTATAATGGTGTTGCTTGGAAATCTCTTTTTCTATCAGCCTTTTCGTAAAGATGTATCAGTAAAGGGTAATTGCAAATGAATTATATGGTGGTGATTAAAGTAGCTTTTGGCATAGGGTTGGCAAAACTATTATTTTTTACTTAACTAGTTTTTCAGGATGAAAGATTCCTAGTCGACCCTAATCTGAGCTCATCACTGCCTCAACAATCCATCAAAGATCTCCAATCATATAGATTAACTTTAATAGCCCAAACCTTCTGTTTACAGCCCACCTTTGATCCCCCTTTTTTGTTTTGTATTTAGGCTGCCTTCTACTGAAGCTGCCTGTTTTAAAATCATTTGAAGACATGCTGAGGGCTTCTAGAGGACTTTTCTTGGAGTTTGCTCTTGAAAGAAGTATGAGGATGACATTTGGGACTTCATTAAAATAGTTTGAGAGAGAATTTTTCTTCCACCCTCTGCTGCATGACACAATATATTTACCACAGCAAAAGAATATTACTCACAAATAATCCACTGCCACAGTCCGCCTCACACAGAAGCCATTTTGCATCTTAAATAAAGTGGTGGCTATGTGACTGATGAGTCGCCCTGAAATATATTAAATCATCTTGTCACTCTGTCCGGGTTCATCACATTTCCATAGAACACAACATTCTTTGTCATTTATGTACTAAGTGATGTTGCATGGTTAGATTCCATGGATAAAAGCTTTGATGATTGCTTTGAGGAATTTGATGAGGGTATGTGCGGTCGGCACTAAACATAAAATGATATGTACACCAATTCGAACAAGAGATGACTTGTTTCCTTTAACTCAATATACACCAGTTTATTTTGGGTAATGATTCAGTTTCTCAGCTGATGCAGGGTCGACTGGGGATGTAACTTCTTTTTCCTTTGAAAGATAAAGATTTTGTTTACAGCATTTTTAAGTGGAAATGGACAGCTTTCCTCCCCCTCGCGTTTCCAAGTGGTATTACTGTTGGTGCAGCATTAGCAACATGGCTACCGCTAGCAGCCTGGCTACTGTCCAAAGCAAAAGCAGCTGTAAGAATTCCAATTGGATCTAAAAACTCTGGTCTCAGTGATGTATGATAAAGGCAGAGTAGACAGTATTAATAAGTCGGCAGGTCTCGTTACTTACTGATCTAGTAGAAAGAATGTCAGTTTTGAACCCTCTCGACTCCCGGTGGTGAGGGGAAACACACATCGGCGGGGAGCAGATTTCAATAACAATTACACCGGGGCGTTTTCCATCGAGTGAATGCCCGTCCATTCGCTCCTGGGTGCCGTAAATCGAGCCTTTCTTTTTCTGCGAAAAATCAGTGGCAGCATGAATAGCCTGGAGAAAGCAAGGTTTACAGGGAATTGCTCTAAACGCGGATGGTGTAATTTTTCTTTAGCTTTTACACCGTGCAATATATATATTTACTTCCTAATAATAAAGCAATGTAAAAGCAAAAAAGCTGTCAATTGTCTGTTTTAAAGTGAAGTGATAAACCGGCTCTTTCTACAGCTCCTTATGGCAGCATTGTTACCGCCATCCTTATAGTCTCAGAGGTAGCTGAAAGCCAAATCAAAGCACGAGCTAGAAAGCGGAACATTATGGTAATGCGTCCTCGGCAGTTCAGTTCAGTTGTGCATTCTTAGATTATCTAGTAGGACTACTTTTACTCTCCATTACACTTCATGAACAGCATTCATTTCACCACTGGCTGCCAACCAGGGTGGGCCATATTCTCTCCATCATTTAGTTTGTAGATGTTAGTGTTACATGCGCCAGGTGCTGGCTGACAACTAGATGAATAATGTGTCTGGTAAAGGGGAAACTCAGTCAGGGGAAGCCCATTCCCTGGACTCTCCATTAATATCGCAGTCCACTCTTTCAGGGGATACTGCTGACATTTTGCTCTCTGTGTAATAGAGACCTAACCTTTAAGCATTGTAAGGAAGAAGTCATTTTTCATAATCCGCTGTCCATTTTGGAGAATTCCCCAACCTATGGCCTTCTATGCATCTGTCCTCATTTCCCTCCTCTTGTTTTATATATATTTTTTATTTCCTTTTACGAATGTGCAGCAGTCATCATTTGTTTTCAGGCTACAAATGTGAAAATGAAATTCCCTCAACTGAAAGTGCAACTCCATCACACTTTCCCAAAAATACAATATCTGTGACTGAATTATGTATAATTCATGAGACGTAGTTTACAGTGCGAGCCAGACCATAGTTGATGGCTTGGATGGATGATCAGAGTGCATATTTTGTTGTGTCCAAGTCTGCCTTAATTCCTCAAATCCAGACTCAAGTGTTAAGCCACCATAAGAAAAACCGCCAGATCCCTTGTGTCCTTCTTGAAGCCGAGCAGGCTGAAGGAAAGTCATTGTTTCAGCAGCCGGTAATGATGATTAGCCACAATCTGGGGGATCGACTGCACATCAGTCAAACGCGTCGACATTCTCAAAGGGAGAGATGGTCCACTGTCCCAGCCACGCATACTGAGCAGATCGATTGGAAATCTTTGATGTGTGCATGGTAATAACGTGGACATTGCAGTGAAATGCAATGCAACTGTCTTTGAGTTCAAGAGCTGCAGCGTTTTACCATATTCTGATCAAAATCTTAATAGAAAGGATAATTTAGCCTTGTGATACAATGCAAGAATAGAAATGTACTGATAATGTGTCATTTCATATCTGATGATCAAGAGGAGTGCACATTTTCGTGAGGGCTCTGTTGTTACCAAAATAGTAGTAGTTCCTCGCTTGTGTCCTGAGGGTTCAGTCTGTCTCTTGTCCTTTACATAAAACAAAATGGATAACAGTATGTATTATAAGTAGTTACAGTTATAAAACACATAACTATAAGTAATACACATTTTTGAGACTGTTATAGTTTTAAACATTAGCATGCAGTCACCATTAGATACTGGGGAGCTGCTGCTGAAAACCATTTGGAAACTTTGGTCAGTGCATTTCTTTTTTTTTTTTTTACCGTGATTACATGTGATCATAATGTCGTAATTGGATAGCTCATTTATTTCACTTAGGTCTAGCTGGAGGTCTCCACGCTTAAATTAATTTTGCACGGAAACCCATGACATGATTGATGATTTGCACAAAGGTTTCTGGTTTTGCTGTGTACGTATATTAGAGTGCGCGCACACTTACACCATTGAAGCTAAAAATCATTTTTTTTAAAGTAACAGTGTTATGCTGTGCATGATTTGTGTAAACCCACATGCAAGAAGCACCTCCTGGCAGCATGCTTGGAAATATCCCACTCATTTGGTCTGACTTTACTGGAAATAGCCTTTATTATAGAAACAATGGTAGAATCCAGTAAATCAGGGAAAAGTATAGGGTGTAGTGTTGCCATCAATAATAGATTGGAAACAAGTCGGCACTGATGGAACCTGAGGCCTTTCCTTTGTGGAGGTCTTAGTGCCGTAGCGGCGCATGTGAATAATGCATGGTCCCAGATAGACTCAAGCGTCCTCCCTAGCTCTTCCACTCACTGGCTGCCTGGGCGCCACTTTTCCCCAGCAGTGATTGGCTGTGCCTTGAGGGCAGTGGAGGAGATGGGAAATCACCTGCCCCATTTAGCCATGCTGTGGTGGCTGCCTCGGCGCCCCACAGTTCAGACCTTTGTGTCTGCTGCTGGCACACGACATTAAGACCTCTGGTTAACTTTAGTCGGGGATTCAGCGGCACAGAGCTGTCATTAGAATACTTATTATCTTCCCAGAGTTTTTTGAAAGGTAAATCTGCTACACAGCTGCATTCCCAAGGTTCTTTTTGTGATTTTATTTTTGCCCCTCCTTTTTCCCCGATAGCGCAGGCATTGTAATGTGCCAGAGATGCAGTTTCGCAGTCATGCCACAATCACGGCTGTTGCTTCTGCCTCTTCCTTGATGTTCCACACCCTGATCCCCCCTCCCCGCCCCCGTGTTGACTCACCCACTGTCCCCCTTTTCACTGTCTTTAAAAAAAAAAATTAAAAAAATTGAACGTTTTCTTTCACACGCTGACGTATGGTGCTGGTGTGGGAAGCATCCGCTACATTCTCAATGATTCAGCCTTGAGAACCAAGGGGCTCTCGGCGTCCTCTCACCCAGGGGTCTCGGTGGGGAGTCCGCTGAAGCTGGGCACCCAGTCCAGCCCCCCATGGAGTGAGAGCCTGGCTGCGGCAACACATAATCCATATTCTAAAGGCCAGCTGGACTGAGTCCATAGAGCACAAGGAGAGCAAAGAGACCTACCACCCCCGCCCACATCCCACTTCCCAGTAACTGAGTACCTCAGACAGCTTTGGCATGTCAAAATTGAAACTGGACTGAATAGCCGTCATTTAGCAACAGCTCTTTAGTGGAAATAAGAGTCCATTTTTACCCCATTTAGCTGGAGAATTAAGCATATTATGTGAAGAAGACCCTGGCCCTTTTCCCATATTGTTTACTTGGGTGAAATTTACTGCAGCTTCTTTGCTTTGTGGATGCCATTTTTCCCTCTTTCTCTCGCCCCCTTTGTTTGCAGATGGTGCTGTAGTTAAAATGAGTTGCTTGGCTGTAGGTAATTCAGTATCCAGGAGGGCCTTTGGGGGTAATCCTGCTTTGACAGTGGATGGATAAATGTAGACTGGTGCCTGTTGTCAAAAGGCAGGTATTTCAAAAGATTAATATTTATTCTCTGAACAGACCACTCCCTCTTCAGTTGCCGCTGCTTACTCTCCCAACCCCAATGACCATGTTCCTAAACAAGCCCCCCCATACCCATTCATACTGTAAATTATATTCCCATTGTGGCCTGTGGTCCATTATAAACAACATGGTAAATATGTACAAATAGGCTACAGTATTGTGTTGTATCGTATTTCAGCTCGATTGTAGATTATCATTAAAAATACAGTGTCGAAATTTGATACGTGAACATTTGTCATGCAATAGAATATTGTGAACAAGGCATTAGCTCCCCCACGTGACTGTCTAGTTTTAATTCTACCACCTCACTAAGGCACACCCTGTGGGAGTTCTAATGAGGCCGTTTGTTATTCCCATAAGAATAGAAATCGACATCATCTCCAAGGTGTTTGAAAATGACTAATGGAGAAATGCTTCCATCTTAAAATAGCCTGTACCAGGTCTTGAATACTGTTCCTTCAGGATGGATGATGAATATAATAATTTGGGCCACTCGATATGATTTTCACTCAAGCCGTATGGAAGTGGGGCACTCCTGGATTACAAGGGCCGCCGTCCAAACACGTAACATTTCCCCACTTGAGCCTAGAGGCGTGGCCAAGCTCTTTGAGTCAATGTGGTTGCACTGGGAAAATGTCAAAGAAGCGTTCCCTTGTTCTCAACCCCAGAGGCATCACTTTTGATGTCCACCTTCAAAGGAATCTTATCAGTCCTTTGCTGTTTTTAGTTGTTGGTCATTAATGAAAGCAGAGTATTACAGGCTGCTGTGCCGACATGATAATTTATATAAATGAAATGCTCAGTTGATTTTGCAAAGATAGAGTGGGCTCTGCTAACTAAGAGATTTGCTCACCATTTATGACATTATACGTTTGAGATTATAACTTGGGGTGTTTATATTGATAGACAAAATAGATTACTTTCAA
The DNA here is from genome assembly GCA_037974645.1 of Hollardia meadi. Taxonomy (NCBI): domain Eukaryota; kingdom Metazoa; phylum Chordata; class Actinopteri; order Tetraodontiformes; family Triacanthodidae; genus Hollardia; species Hollardia meadi. The sequence goes on along the minus strand of JBBPCS010000204.1, from coordinate 12,476,933 downwards.
ATCTATTGTAATCTCTTGGCAACCTCATTTACAGTAACATGGTGGACGATGATGCTGTGATGCTATGTCTTGTGCCATGCTCTTGTAGATATTATTGTCATGACTTTCAGTTTTTTAAAAAATATTTTAATGACTTTTTCAGAATTTAGTGATAATCATTTCAGCTTCACATTTTAAAGAACGTGAATCATTGATTTTTGCAAAATATGGGCAATAATCTTCCCCCTAGAGGGCAGAAGTTATTTGACCTTTCCACTTAGAGAACAGGGAGTTCATGGGTGCTACGCTAGATATTCAACAACTTCTTTCCCCAAATTCACGATGGTTCAAGAGGTACTTTAAACCTGAAGTTTGGTTTACTAGTCCTGAGGATGACTATGACTGTATAAACACCTGTATAGTAACCTTGATGCTATAGATAGGGCTTAAATCCTTTTAACTGAAAGCCAGAGTTATGAAGTGGAGGAAAGGAGTGGCATTTTAGAGGCGGGGGGTGTCTAATGAGCGGTGCTATCCAGTTGCATTATGGGGAATGTCGGATTAAATGCCTCTGGAGCTCGGGTCATACTAGGGACTAAAATTCAGGATCTCTTCAATTTTTGACCTTGCTTGATTAAATCTGTCTCCTGTGGGTCCTCCAACTTTATGGAAATGCAATATTAAATTGCTGAAGTACCAATTTAATTTAAGTAAGGTAAGGTTAATGGTTTTAAGGACTGAGTTCATTTTCTGTAAAAGTTGAAATTTTAGTATGGCTTTAAGTTCACTTGGTCAATACTGAAAACATAAGAACTGAGAAAAATGAACTGCTCCCAGCTCGTCTCAGGACCAAGATAAACAAAGTCTAGTCTTTTATTTTCTGAACCACCAGTAGAGGGTTGAGTCTGATAAAATGTGCAGAGCTGGGAGTGAGTTAGTTCACTGCTTAAAAGAATAACATTCAGTCAAATAAAATCATGGACACGCCAAGAGCTGATATTCTACACTGATTGCACCTGTTTACATTTATGATATTTTGTGTATAGATTTATGATATTTTAATATAATGAGATAATATAATGCAATAATATTAATCAGGGAAGCATCAGAGGGACGTATTTATATCCAACTTTATTTAGGCTCCAAAAAGAAGCTAATGAGGAATGTGGAGGATGTAAAATGTTTTCTTTTATAGGAGCCGTAGTTTGTGAAAGTGTGTCTTATAAACCGTCTTTTATTTTCCCTTTTTAAAATGCTGTCAAAAGTAAACAAACTGACACCGACAATGTAGCAAACAAGACGAGATTAAAACAAGGAAAGGAAAGCTTTAGTTCCCAGCCTCCTGTTGACAGATACGTGGAAAAATGTGTTAATGAATTATTTTTGGTGCTCTCATTGTTCTGATTATATATATATATAATAAATTATACAAGCGTGTACAGTTGAGATATTCGATTGCGAATGCAGCGTTTGTTTCTATACGGCTTTTGTCTGCGACGGTATGTATCGCATATCCTCTACTGTATGTTCTAATGAGCTTAAGATGCCATGAAATATTAAAATAATGAGACAGACAAAGGATCTTCTTTATGGCTGTCAGCAAAACAAACATAAATCATAGATTGTACTTTAATGTGATGAATCAAATGGTGTCAAACTCTCCCTCATGAATTTACATCAAGGTTTTATGTCAAAGCCTGTCACTTAGCTCGATAATCTTTTTGGATACCATTCCTAATTCTTGTGTTTTTAAAGGGTGGCAGCCCACCTCTCTTACCCTCCCTCCCTCCTTCCCTCAATCCCTCTTCTCTTCTCCCGCTACTTCTTTTGAGGGGTAAACACACACACAAAGCTCCTCAGCCTATCATCTGTGACTGCTGCTACAGCCAGACAGCGTAACACGATCCATGATAGAGTGGTGCAAATCGCCCAGCGCTTTCGTCTACCATCTCACATAAGGAGGGGGAGAGAAGACGTGTGAGATAGGTTGAGTGAAAAAAAAAAAAAAGGCAAAGGAGGTGGAGAGCTGCTGGTGAGTGCGGCAGCGGTGGCTTGCAACTAGAACGATGCTGGTGTGACTTTCCGGTCCAGTAGGTTTTAACCCTTTTGACATCGTTCAAGTGCCATCCATGTGTCAGTGCGATAATGTTCTCGTGCAGCGTGAGGCTCGTGTAGCAACTGTGGGAAGAGGAAGAGACCTGGAGCGTTTGTAAATCCTTTACAAGGCAGCATCGCAGCCTGAGAAGTGGACCTTCATACAGTAAAGCCTCAGTGGGGAATAGCTACAGACATTGTTTGAGGTAACACACCAACTTCTTTCTAATCCTTTAATGATGAGCATAAAGAAATTAACCCAAATTCAAATCTGGGTTACATTACCAGTCTTTCATTTTTGCAGTATTTTATTAGTGTTGTTTTTTTTTTGCTGGACATCTGTGCTGACAGATCCGGAGTTGAGCATGAATTGCATCTGTTAACAACTTGGATTTGGTGAAATAATGTTTTATGCATTGCAAGGGCTGTGCACCAGCAGTTCTTCTGTTAGCCTAGGCCTTATTGTTACTGCAGAAAGCTACAGTCTATTGTATTCCTTTCCCTTGTGGATCTTCTTCTCCTTATGAGGGGGCGGCGTGTGTTGTTTAAAATGGCACTGCTGCCTGACACATGAAAATTGACAATACAGTGTCTCGCACTTCTCCAAAAACCATGTCCACAGGTTGGAAAATATTTACAGTAAGGAATGACTGAAGGCTCATTTTGGACTAAGCGGGGTCAAGTTGTATTATGGTCACCTATACCCCTTCACACTGGACAAAAAATCCCAAACACCCACTAACATTCGCAGCTGTCACCAGTATTTATTGGCTCCAGCTTCGACTGTGATGGAAATGTTACACCCGAGTGGACACACAAGTTTTTGCCCCTTTTCCAGCACGATTCCATACACAAGTTGAAATAAAGCACATTGGCGAGTAAATACTTGGAGACTGGATGCAGAGACTGGATGTAGTCTCATGAAGTATGTGATCTGCTGCTTTCTACTGTTCCCTGTGTTCCGGCGTGTTTGTGACGTCGAACGAGACACACCATGAACAGAGATGCAAACTCGTCAAAGGAGTCAATCATCTATTTTTTATGGGTTTAACCCATTTAAAAAAAACCTGCATATACAAAATCATTTTAGTGTAAAAATGGGACTAGAAAGATTTTTAGTGAGTAGTTTTGTGGTAAATTTCATTGCTATTTTATATAAACACACAAGGTATAATGATTATTATAGTTTCTCTCACATCTTCAGAAGTACTGCTTAATTATGTGGAACAAATGGAAGAAAGAGGTTTTAATATTGTATGAAATATTATAATATACTATATTGCCTGAAGCTTTCCAAACTGCATCAGAGCGACAAGACGTTATACTATTTCTTGACTCACACTCTGCAAGAAACTGCTGCTCTTTTTAGAATCCTTACACGTCCAATATTTAACTCAACATCCATGAAGGATTGTGGGTAATGTATGCAAGCGGGACACCCTAGGTGTTGCTTTTGGGTGCTGACTTGCCTTTGATTAATCATTTTGGGTTGACGTCATGGCCTCAGAGACAGAGATGGATTGAAGTGCTTAGCCGACCAATAGCTACAAAGACAAAGAGTAATTGGTGTGTAGCAAGTGGTGGCCAATGTAAGCAGAGCAGATGCATCAACAGAGGAATAAGTCTGAGTGCTGCAAAGGGTCATACGGTGGCAGTCCCACATACATTTATAGGTGACGGGTAAATACGAGCAGGTAAATGCAATGAGGCTTTCCTCTGCGGGCATTGCATCTTGTGCGGCATCACAATGAATTATTCTGCGGACCATAAGGCGAGTTGTGGAGCAAGGCTGTTATATTCTTACCTACCTGAATGAGTGGGAAATGATTCATTATATTCTACATTTATTTGTTCATTTTAACATCCATCAGTAGTATAATTTTAAAGCTGCATTCTCATGGTGGTATTAGCTTTGCTATAGCTGGGTCTTGGCCATGTTTGGCTGTGCAGTGGTGTGTAGGGGTAATTGAAGGGGTGGGCATGCTGCTGAGGAGGTGGGTATATTGTGATCCAGCCATCTTTATATGTGTCACTGGTAATTAGATTGAAAAAGTAGTTTTTCTTGTCCCCGGAGAAAGGTGGGAATGTACCTCCATACATGCTTGAGTGATGTACTGCTCATGTTCAATCAGGATGGGAATAATAACCTTAATATCATAAATCATAATGCGCTGATTGATTATCAATACTTTGCACAGGCTTGCTTTTGTTTCATGGTTTTCTCAATGGACTAAAGCTGCTCTGCAACAGTGCGTTCTGAGCAATTCAAAAAATAAAATAAAAATTCTTAGCTCATGTTTGACCAGGCAGCTCTGCCAATCTTATTTTCCTCTTAGTCGTACTGGTAAACACGCCAGGACTTCATGGCCAGCAAAAGCCCGAGCAAACTTAGGATTTAGCAGGCTTTTGTGTCTTATGGTGTGGTTTCTGGATGAACTGTTCCATAATTTATGTCCTGAAAGGATGACCTGTTGTTTAATTCATGCAATGTCTGAATGAGGACCGTTTGGATCTGTTTATTGGGCAGTGCTGCATCCCCACATGTGGACCTCTTGAGTTTATGTTCGGTTATATCCTGTTATGAACCACATCGACAGCCTTAACTCTCAAAATAAACATCAGCAAAATAACTCAAAATCTATTTTTAAATCTGTAATCCCTGTAATCCTATTAGTTCACTGATTTATATACTTATATTTATTATGCATACACGCATATACATGATTGTATACATACTATGCAAATGGTACATATTGTAGCCTACATTGAATGCACACATAATATTCATCCGATATGCAGGTAGATTATTGCATGACTCACTTCAGCAAAACTGACCAAACTGACATTATTTTTCATACATCTTATCCACATCTCAAATAATCTTAATAAGGTTTTTGGAAAGCAGGTGAGTGTGAAATTGTCCACAGAGTCTTTACACAAGTTGTCCCTTGTCTTTAATTAAAAGTCAAATAATGTGGAAGAGAAATCAGCACACCTGAAAGCTTGAAAGCAACCAGTGTCTGCTGGGAAAAGTCCATTAAAACATTAAGTATAATTACAATGGAAAACTCATTTCTGTAGATTAGTAGATTATTTAGAATTATAACAAAATGTAGATTTAACATTAATTTTTTTTGTATAATAGTGATTGAGTGAACTTTTCTGTGTCTAATAACTTAAGTTTTGTCATAATAATAAAACAACACGTTTTAAAACTCAAAAATAAACTAAAAATTGAATGTGTCTGGTATAGGAATTACAGCCAGTTCATATTGATTTAAAAAGTAATAGTGTCGCAGGAACACAAATGAACACAAATTTAACATATTAACTATTAGGACAGGCATCAAACATCTAATGCCTTTATTTACAGATTATAGTCATAAGGTACATTAATGTCACATTTCTATTCTCAGTGGTGGAGGAGGTATTCATATCCTTTACCTAAGCATATAATATTCAACATTTTCCTTATTAAAATGTCCAAGCAATGACGATACCTCTGTTTTATAGTTTGTTGAGTCATTTTTTTCAAGGTAAGGGTGCGTTTCATGTGGTCGTCGGTCACAGTAATACCAGATGATGCATCAAAGAGTGAAGAAGGAAGTCGGCGAAGGCGACTGATCAAAATGTGAATAAAACTTCACAACATTAACTCGTATGTGAGCATTTCTGCCTGAGTCGCATCAGATAGATCTTCATCGACAATGGTGGTTGTTTAATAATGAAGAAAAGAACTCCCATGATCCCACACTGCGTCACAATGTCAACAAACTGCTTTTCCATTGTTTTTGCTTGAGAGACCCCGAGCAGCAAGAAAGTAGCAATACCACAAGGTAAAAAGTACCCAATTACTAGTAAAAGTCCTACATTTAAAATGTTATTTGAGTCATTAAGTATGTAATTATTATTTGCAAAATGTGCTTTAAAATATCAAAAGCAAAAATACTTGATGTAGTTCCCAATTCCCCTGGTGTTAAGCTATAATACACTATTATGTATGTTATTATTTATTATCTTTGTACGATACTGTTTATTAATGCAATAATAAGTTGCGTTTAACTCTTTTAGTTGGTCGAGGTGGAGCGAAATTATCTGAGCCATTTTATATATTATTGGGTAATTTAATCTATAACGATACATCATATTTTAAAAGTTTGTCATATGTTTTGTGCGTATTTTATTTTAAATTATTAAAGAAACTACTACAGCTGTAAAATAAAGGTATGGGATTTCAAAGTACAACATTTCCCTATAAACTGTAGAAGGTTCCATAAGGTGGAAATATTTAAATACTCTAGTACTTATGTAAATGTGCTTAGTTATATTCCACTAATGTCCGTTGTTAATCATCTCAAACTACAGGTTCCCATTTGGATATATATTCATGTTCGACTTGTAAAAATCAAACCTATATCTTATAATCATGATGACCCGAGCAGGTTTGATACACATATGGGGAAGTAAGATGTCTGAATCCTAAATCTCTGTATGCTTAAAGATAATGTCATTGTTGATCATCACTGGTGACCAGTCTCATATTTTGCAGACCAGTGCAGATCGGTTATAATTGCCTCATTTGAATTTGACTTTAAATTGTGTAGTTTTCTGCAAGTTTGACCAACAGGAGGATATGGTATGTATAGGTTCTGAATGCACATAACAGTGATTTTTTTTTTTTTAGTTCTGATATTCAATTTCTTCACATTACCTTTTATTATAGCCTAAAATTATGCATTCAGTGTTTGCTCCTGTAATACAGCAAGATGGCAACATAATTAAAACAATTACAAAAACTTTCTTCAAAACCAAGGATAACAAAAGTTTTTTTTTGTCTGCGCTATCCCTGTGTTTCATTCGTAACACATATCTGTGTGTGTGGTTTGTCTTATTATAGTGACCAGAATAAACAAGGTAATGATGATCCCTACCTCGTGTAATGGTGATCGGGAAGGGCTGGAACTCCTGTTCCTCAGCTGTTTACTGTGAACATTTCTGGTTATCATTATCCAAACAGTGATGCCAGTGGGTGGCTACCAGCGCTGGAGGTGAAATAGGCCATTTAGCTGCTTTATGATAGCAATCCCCAGCCCTCGCTGTTTTCTCATCCAGGGTCAAAGCTTAGCAGCCATCTAATCTCCCTCAGTCTCACAGCTTTCATTAGCGTGGCGCTTGATCAATCTGCACCGCTGCAAGTGCCAAAGTTTGACGCATTCTTAGATGAAAGTGCATAACCATAATGTGTTTAGATGATCATCGTTGTCTGGTTGCCATCATGTCTAACGTAATCGACATTTGATATGAATTTGGATAAGCACGCTGCATTCTTGATGACATTATGACATGACAATAATAGTTTGGCTGCAGACACAAGGTTGGAGAAAACTGTAGCACTTTGATTGCATGAGGCACAGCTCTATGCGGTTTTGTCTGAAACACAGTTTTGCTCTGTCCACAACACAAGTGGTTTCTTGTTTCTTGGATTTTATGATTGGGAGTATGCACAGGTGGTTTTATTTTGAAAGTTGACTGGATGCCAATCCTGTGTCTGACTTCCTGTTCTGTGCACCTTCCGTTAAGAATAGAATAGAAAAAATAGAAACGTTATCTAGAATGGCCGCAATCAGCTCCAATGGTTGCATCGCAGCTGAAACACAATGGCGCAGTCATGCCTATTGGAAACGAGCCATAAGATATTTCCATACAGGAAAGTAAAAACTTCTTTTGCTTATGAGGTTAGACTTGATGTTTATGATGTTGCACAGGGAAGCTAAATTAAAGCTTATAGAATATTAGAATATTGGTCAAGGATTTTTGGATTCTCCCTCTAGCTTTATTCCTTTCATAACTCTCAGAGGGTAGTTCATGGGTTTCATCTGCCAAATGCCAGGCCTGCCATCACATCTGCATACAATAGGACACGTGAGAAATCCTTGGCCCCTCCTTTCATCCACCTTCACATCCTTCATAATCAGGGGCAGTGAATGGGAACAGAGGCAAAGAGGAGCTTTTTATCCCTCAATAAAAGGCCACTTAGGCAGATAGTTCTCCCAAGACTCATCAGCTTTGGTCTTTTTTTCCTGGCACCACATGAAGGAATTTGTGGAAGAGGGCAAACATTCCATCTAATTAAGGATACCTTTCACATGAGCTCACCTCTCTCCCTGGTAATTTCTCTTTTCACCCACCTCTCCTACCTCTCTGTCTTTTTCTTATCATCAATCCTAGGAAGCCTAAAGGTGCCCTTCACAGTTACTGTACCTTTTTGGTTAGCTCTTGATGCTTTTTTGAAATCGTTGGCTTAACGCTTTGATGTTGCCTTCACATGGATACTAAGCAAAACTTTGAAGTTATGACCTAGATGTGGCCAAGAATGTTGAATCACCGCAATAAACCAGCAGTTCCCTAATTTTTTATTTTTTTTTGCAAATGCAGAATGTAGCACAACATTAACATGCAGCAATTTGAATAGTTTTTTTTTGGGGAATCAGCATTATTTGTTTTTAAAAGTGAAGGGGAGAGAACGAGTGCTCTGTCTGACTTTGTTCTATTTCTGGGGATGGCTGCAAGAGGATTACTGCAAGTGGCAGAGTATTCATTATTTAGGTGGCAGTAGCGGAGTCGGGGAAGGGGTGGTTTCATAAACCACTTGACTATGACATGTGTGCCGCTATACTAGACGGGAAGACTGGGGGGGGGAGTTTCACTCCAAAAAAAATTTTTCTTCGCAAGGACACTTGTAGCAGCTCTGCCAGAGACTGCTGAGATCGTCAACACTAACTGAAACTGATGGAGCAAACTCAGATTGATGGAGTTAATGGATGAAATCGCTGCAAGCTCTTCGGGATTGCTCTCTACACAGGCTTTGAAAGTCTGTTTCATGGTGCATGTCAGATGTGGTATTATAGTTTTAAATACAGTATCTTTTCCGCTTGTTAATACATTCAGAAAGACTAAGTTGAAATACCTGCAGGGGGGGCAACACTTACATGTTGGAAAAAGAGAGCTGCCGCCATTTGCAAGTGTGGTGGGACAGCAGCAAGGCAGTTTCTCTTGGTTGACAGTAGCATCTCTATCGGCTGAACTGTTTACCCTGACAGTTTTCAGCCTGGACACATAGAGGGTCCCGCCAATGTGATTAATGCACTGCCATGCCGCCATGGTGGAGGATGTCTCTCGGCGGTCTCCTTCTCCTTTCCAGTACTCCTCCCTGATATTTCACTAATGTGACTCGACAATGAAGAGATTGATAGTGATCATTATGCTGCTCTCAAAGAGTAATGTCACTTCCCAGCATGATCCAGGCAGCTTCTAATTCAACTACTGCTGTGGGTTGCGTACGAGCAGTGGTGGTGCATATTGTTATATGTACATACACGTGGCTACAACTATGTAATGTTAAACCAGAACCAGTGACATTTCTGAATAACCTCCTCCTTACTGGTCTCGCAAACTCTTGGAGCAATGCTGGCATATTTGAATAATGCCTCAGGATGGCTCTTTTTTAACACAGAAACTTGATACAGGACGTATTATCACACCAAATAAGGAAACCAGCCTCTCACCTTAACACTTTGCCGGCCATATCACCATTTCCCCAGTACTCCCTGTAAAAATAAAGGTGTGAGGGTCATTCATTTGTTTTCCCTCGCTACAAGTCCTTACAGCTGGGTTGATTTGTTTATCTCTATGTGTTTAGCCCTTGGCCCCAATCTTCTGAGAGAGAAAAAGGTTTAGCATTTAAATTGGTTGATCCACCGCACGTTTGCTAAACCTGTTTTTAAAGCATTACATTGATGAAAAGCAGACGCTAATCCCTGCGGGTGTGCGACCTTATCTGACTAAACACCTGACAATGAGATTCTATTGTCACTCCAGGAGCACAGAGATTCTTATTAAACGTGTCTTGCCGTAGTTATTGACCTCTTTTGCCGAGCGCTACTGTAGCCGCAGGTTAGCTAGAGAGCTACAGGTATGATTTACAGCGTGAAGTCTTGGGAGTTGGTAGACCGCTATAGGCACTAACAACATGGGACGCTTCAAAGTCTTTCTAACTCCTTAGTCCTCAGGAAGTTGTTACCTTTAGCTTGTATGCCAAACGTCTGCTACAGTAAGTCCTCTGTGTCAGTCCGCGCCCAGACCTGAGTGAGGAGACTGCGTTGGCATACTAGCTTTCAGAGCTAATCCCACAATTTCCTGTATGCATTTCTTTTCTGCTTATATTCACACTAACTGATCCTCTAGTTTCACACTTCCCATTGTATACTTAGCCAGACAAGACATTTTGTCAATACTGTTGCCTATGAATATGTAGGAGACAAAGTGGCCTTCACCTGAATGTGGCAGATGTGATTTCTAACTAAATCATAGGGATTACATTATTGACATTGCCCTGAATAAACATCAGGATGAGGTCAAAATTCTTTCGTTATTTGCACAGCGTCCGGAACACGTTGAGGTTTTAAATCGAGCAGAGCTTTATCTCACTCGCGTTGAATAATTGTGATAAAATTATCATAATTCAACTTTAGAGATCAGCTCATGATACAATTTTGGTGCTGACAGGGAGAAAGGATCCTGTTGAGTGATTAGCTGTGGTATCAGATTGTGTCCAGCATTACAGATCGCCGTTGAAGTGTATCTATTGACTATCTGTGCTGCGTGTTACTCTATATTTGTTATTGTCTCTTTGTTGGCCGTTTTTAAACTGCAACATTGCTTCAGCTTCCTCACATTAGTGTTGTATCTTGTCATGATCTAGCTTCATATATTGGAATGGAAATTCCAGAGGGCAAGAAAAAAAAAAGAAGATGTTATCGAGACACACAAGGAAAACTTATGCAAACAGTGACAGTCTATTAAGAGTTATGGCTGGAACATGATACTGGGAACAAGTGTGACTGCAGACTGTTGGTACCAACTGTGGGTTTTCTGCTGTATCAATACACTCTGTGCCATTTAATCTGGTCTGGAGTAAAGAATATACAGTGTGGTTATACAATATTAATCCTAGTTGGGAAACTTAACCAGCTGCTGCCTTTCATAAACTGATGACTTATGGTTTCACTGAGTCACATGCTGCCCGCTGCCGCCTTTTCTCTCAGATTTCACTTCTCAGTTTCCATTGTCAGTCTCGTCTTGGCTTTTTATGATCCTAATTCTGATGGATGTATTCCAGTGTGAAATGAGTTAGCCGGGTGTGAACGTGAACCATCCTTTCCCTCCTACTGCTACCATTTGGTGAGCGGGTGGAAAAGCACAGGGACCATCAGAGGAGACACGAGAAAGCTTGTGTGTTGACGACGCACCTCCCTTATCTAATTGGGGCAAAGCAAACATGATTAGGCCCAATCTGAAGGACGATCAGTGTCTTGCACCGCAGAGACGTTTCACAGTCATTCACGTTCTGCTGCCTGCCTGCACAGAAATGGGTCTTTCCATTAAGACCAAAATTTCTCATACCTAAACACAATGTAGGTTGTCGCCTGTGCATTCAAAAACAACACAAGTGGTCAGCCCCCTTGTAAATATCCAGTACCTACAGTATCATTATATACTTGGTATACTAGATAAAATAAAAATGTGGGGTAAACTCTCTGCCTCAGCAGTGAAATTAAATGATAAATTTTCAATATCTTCCAGTTTTTGTTTGGAATTGTCAGATAGTTAATAGTTTAACTTCTTGACCTTTGTGCATTTCTGTCTGGGGCATGTGTGATTTCAGCACTTTTCATTATGCCTTGTGAATGTGTTATGCAACTATGTGAACGGTTCAGGGATAATTGCTTTACACAGTCGTATGTGTAATTAAACCCAGGTGCATCCCAGACAAAATATCTATTCTTTCCATCATAATGTACAGTTTATAGATAACAAAGCCGTGGTGATGAATGCCAATTCAAACTGTAATCATGAGGCACAATGTCTGATAATCCTTTTTGATTTTGAAATCCCAAGGTGAGCAATAAGCAAGCTCCTCAGTGTTGAATATTTCCTCATCCCTTTCAGTCAAGTCATGGACAAATTCACATCATGTTCCGAGCAGCACAGAACCAAATTTGATGCAGTTCAGACGTAGAGGCGTGAGAGAGGTGCTAATTGATGCCTGCTGTGGCATGAAACACAAATTGCATAGTTCACAAGTAAAGCAACCAAAATGCAGATATGCACAGCCCTGTGGAGTCATATGAAGAGGCTAAATGGAGAATGTGCGCAGAGAAGCATAATGGATGCTGTCGCCACACAACTTCTACCTGTTCCCTGCTATTCTGTTGCTCTTACCATGTTAACACCATTTACCCACGCACACATTATGCCACACGAGCACACACTCACCTCAGCTAATTCATTTGTGTAAATGTATCTAAATTTATCAGCGATTTGTTGTTTGAAAAAAACCAACAAAAAACACATTTAATACTGAACAATTTAATACTGAAATCTACATGCTGAAGCTGAAGTTGAGCTATATGTAGATTTGGTTCCATTATGGAGACAAAAGTTTCCTCATCAGTTGGTATACTGTACTTATACTCATAAAAACCCATTAAATAGCAGTCATTGCATTTGCAACCATTAGCCTAAATGATATTTTTTTTGCTATTATCTGCAGTAAAAAAAAACACATCTTTCATATCAAACAGAGATGATGTCCTTACAGAGTGAGTCACAATAAGTGGCATTTTACAATTCAGCATCTTGCACAGTGAAAAGATTTAGCTGTGGCAGGAATTGAACTTTTCACCTTATTTGGAGGAATTCTAATGTATAAACTAGTCATCTGTAAGAAATGGTCATCATTATGCCGCGCGTCTGCATGATGAAGCTGCTCTCCCCAGTCTCTTTTATTTTCATAAATATTCAGGATATTTCTAAGTACATTTAAAAACACAGCAGGTTTATGATGCTTGCTCTTAGCCAGAAGTACGCAGGGTGAGCGATGCACAGCCAAACCTTGCCTTTGTCTTTCTTTCTCGTTCAGTGGAGGCCATTTGGAAAAAATAGAACAAACCCGCCCCCCTCCCCCCCAAAAAAACAATGCTGACAATTCTTATTTCAAGTCAAAATATCTCTGAAAACTTCTTGTTAGCCATGCTAGTTTTGTGGCTCTAGCGACTGCAGTGTTGGACCACAACTTTGATCCAAACTGAAACATCTCTGTTGGCTTGTCATTAAAATTTTGAGTGAAATGTCTCGACAAACATGAGGATAAGGATAAATGACATTGCCATCCGCTACAGTTGTACTTTGTGTTTTCTGTTCACTGCAAAATGTTAGCATGCTAATATGCTAAACTAATATGCTGACCATGATACATTGTACCTGCTAAACATCAGCATGTATGGTTTATCATGTGAGCTTGGAAGCATACTGTACAGCCTCGCAGAACCGCATATTTGTATTTTCATCGTCACTGCACTATTGACATGTACAATAAACACATAGCAAAAGACGGCCTAAAACTCAAGAGTAGGAACAATATTTTTTTTTTACAAGTGCAACTGTGCTATTGCAGATTTTCCTCATATCGTGCAGGCCTACAAAACTAGTTGTGATTCCCAGCTCTTCATGTCACAATAGTTCTTCTTATTTGGTTTTTGCATGTTTTGAAGTTGAAAATAACTGCAAAAGTGCAGAGCAAATCTACTCTGTTTTAGTTAGTGTTGCTGTTTATATTATTATCAAACTGTGGAAGGATATTACCTTCAAGGCTACCTCATAGATCATTTCTCTTTGGTTGCCAAATAATGCCTAAATAAGATGCAAGATACTGTTGCTCTTTTAAACCAGCTATTTGTCATAACATGTGGACACTTAATGAATATAAAGTGTCGCTCAACTAGGTAGCAAATGTGTGTGTGTTTATGTGTGTAGAGGGTGGGGTGGAGGTTGCTGTAAGACTGTAGTTGATAAATTGTTGCTTTCCGATTTGCTGTGGGGGGAAAAGACCCGTAACATATGGATGGAGGATTGGATAATTCTGATGAAATTGATCCAAGGCATTTTAGTGACCACATGTTTTAACGTCTGGTGTCCTGCGAGTTTTTTTGGCTGAGAGAATAGGCATGGACAGCACCAATAAAGCCACAATAGATCCTCACTTGTACATGTGATATGCTTCGATACACGCTGATCTTTGTTTTATCAGGTTGCATCTATGTATTTACTATATATATTTGAATCTGGATTACATGCTGCCAAGCTTATTACAGTACATGGAACACCTGTGAATACACAACAGGAATAGAAAAGTTGCTTTGATAAGCCCTGGCTAACTATAACACCCACACATTCGTCAAATGTAATTTCTATGAGCTTTGTGTGTGTGGGTTCCTGCAATTCCTTCTAAAGCAGCCTCTGGAGAGACTGCAAAGGAGGTATGTATGAGTTGGATGCCTCCTTGACAACACCTTGGAGGTAAAAATCAATGTCTGCCAAACAAAGTGAAATGTTAGGCTGCAGCCGATACATGACAGATGAGGCTTAGAGTGGTATTTTCTAAGGTGGATGAAGACTGGAACGCAGGCAGCCCTGTCTGCTATTGTCAAGCAAAGCGGCATGAGAGTGATTTTGAAGGACAGTGCAGCTGACTTTCCTGACTACTTTTATTATTGATTAACATGCTTTAGACTTGTGTGAGAGCCACTCTGAAATGACAGGAGGATGCGTGTGGAAATTCAGGACGACTGCACGGCAGATTGAACTTTAAAGGCCAGTTTCACTAATTAATTGTAACACCGGGCCACTCAAGAGACCTCGCCTCCACCCGGGACTGTACAACAGTTAAGTCGTCTTGATTTGAGTGGATTGGTCCTCTGGTCATGCAATAAAACGAAGACACTATAGTGACCTAAGACCTGAGGTAGAGCCCAGTTTCCTCCGGGTGGAGCTCAGTAGCAGGGGCTAGCTTGGCACATAAGGAATCTCATGCAAGCTCAGTCTTCAAGACTCCAGCAGTGACCTGAGCCCTGAGCCATATCATGTTGCTGATTGAGCATGCACCAAGACTCAGAGGGTACATAGGTTGCATCTTAGTTATTGTTGCAGAAAGAAGCAGAGGGTGTTCTGACGGAAAATTCAAAAACATCCGTAGTGCTGGAAGGCTTTCTCTGCAAGCTTTAAAGTGTGTATGTGTGTGTGAGTGTGTGTGCACGTGTATGGATTGTATATCTAAACATGTGCATGCAGACGTAAAGTTGATTGTTTATGCCCATTGAGGATATTGACACCTCCAGTATGACCCTCTTTGTGCACTGGTTGGTGAGCAGTGCAAGAATTACCAATAATTTGTACTATTATTATTCTCGTCCTGTGCTCTGCGGCCAAGAGTAATGCAACAGTGGGGTATCAATTCATAGCCTTGGCCTCAGAAAAAGCTCTTTGGAAAGCAGAGGGATTTTCAGCCTGTGTTCTGTAGCTCCAGATCGGCAGCCAGACATGGCAAGAAATTCTTGGCTCTGTGAACTATATGTGGGAATGTTTGGAGGAGTCTGTTAGGAGGAGATATAAAGGCTTTGTTTGTTCATTATAGTTCATCAGATAAAAGAGATGTGTAATAATAAATGATGAATCTGGAAATAATGTGTTCAGTATAGGTTTGTACTATGTATTTATCAGCGTAAAAGCTTCCACTTATTTTGCAATATAACATGTATCGATTCTGAAGAATAAATTGGTTCGTAATGTGTTCAGTTGCCAGTTTATCTGTGAATCCTTGGAGATACATGCTATGCTGGAAATTGTAAGTAAGGCTTATTTCAGACCTGAAATGGTTAGTTGATTACTATCTTAGTCAATCCACAGAAAATGAATTATCAAATATTTTCATAATACATTGATCGTTCGAGTCATTTTTCAAGCAAAACCTGCAGAACATTCACAGATTCTGAATGATTATTCTAACGTGAGGATCTGATGGTTTGTTTTGTCTTACGATCTTAATATTTGGAGGTTTTGAACTGTTGGACAATCAAGAAAATAATTAGGTGATTAATCAATAATCTAATATGAAGAAATTATATCATATAGACAAGAGCAGCATTTCTACTGATGGAATGGTAGACCTAGTTGCCTTAATTGAAAGTAGAGTTTTAATTGGACCGTGCGGGTTTCTAATGGTTAAATTACAGAGAACTCAGTGTAAACTTAAGTTCCTGATGGAAAAGCAGTTTATAGTAACATCAACCTCTATAGAACATTATGTATGTTGCATTGTGCTGTTTGTTTATTCAATGCGGTGTGAAAGATATACACTGTATATTTATCCGTCTCCTCAAGTTTTCTCACAATGGAGGTGAAAATTATTCATCTGTGCGAGTGGAGTGCATCCAGTTGAGAACAATATGCCAAGAATTAATCAAGAAAAGATGTGCTTTCCCATTTTGGGATGGATGCTGCTTCCTTTGTCTGGTTTCCCCACAAACTGAGCGATTTGCACAGGAAATGCAATTATAGCAGCCATTGGAAAAGACTGTGCCACTACAACTATGAGTGGTTTGTTTTTTTCCTGCAACCATTTTCTCAAGTGATTGGGGAAGCAAGCTGTAAATGAATGGGGAGGAACATGAATAGTTCTCCTAAGTACACATGTCAAATTTCAATGACCCCAAAGATGATGTAGGCAACATTTTTTACGGAATTGCTAATACAAATCCATTTTGCTTTGGTCAGAGTTCAGTAAAAAATAGATTTAGAAAACTATTTCTTTTTGTTGTTCTTGACACTTTAGTCCAAGATAAATACTGAAAATCCTTCAGCAAACTTCTGAATATTCAGAAGCATCCGTGAGGTGTTCAGGACCACACTAACCAAGGTTTCATGGGGACATGTGGTCACACACACAATGCCCAGAGACAAAGGGTTTCAGATGCAGTTTTAGTTGACACCTATACACCTCCTAACCACTTTCACCAATCCTGTGTCACCCCCGCAAGCACAGAACCAGAGAAGGAGCCCGACATGTCCAAGAGAACTGGAGCGAGTAGCCCAGCTTCAGCGTTCTGTCAATCCACTCCGTCAGCGTGCAAACACGGCACCATTCCCCATTAGACAGGGTCAAAAGGCACACGGCCAGCTGAGGAGCTGCCCTCAAAAATGTCAGATACGCTCATGTGGCCCGCTCCGCCGCCAGCCCCTACATACAGTAAATGGGAGACTGGCTCACTGGGGCCCAATGGTGAGAGGGCCGAGCCGGCGAAGCAGGTACGTGAAAGTTTCACCACCGGCTGGCCAGAAGCAGCAGCCACACATGTGATGCAAGCCCACTGAGGCTAGAGCCATAACTCTTCCCATGGCAGTAGCAACACCCTGAACCAAATTGTTCATTTGGCCGATGCGGCAGTCCAAAAACTCACTCCGTTGAGTGAGGTTGGGGGGGGGGGGGGGGGGCGTGGCGGTGGCAAAGCCAGCGAG
>JBBPCS010000204.1:12413531-12451680 GCA_037974645.1 Hollardia meadi | reverse complement strand
TTTTTTGCCCCCCCCCCCCCCCCCCCCCCACACACACACACACACACACATGATTTCCCTTTAGCCCCCCATTGACATTGTATTGTTGCACAGTGTCTGCGGCTGATTATAGGAAAAATGCTGCTGCTGGAAAGTGAAGTGGAGCTGGTGGCTGCTTTCAGGCTCATACAGTGGAATGAGACCCAGAGGTGAAGTCAAACCATCCAGTGTCGGTAGATAATCCACATTTCTATTAGCCTACTTAGCACTTTTCTAATGGGGCTCACAGTCTAGCCCAGGAGATGAGTGGGATGCCTTGTATTCATTACCACAAAGTCATGACAGCCTTATATTTTTCTAATGCCAATGCAGCAGTTGATCACTGGTAGTTCATGTGTAAGGATTCAGAATTGACTTTGAACAAGGTAGATTGGGGTGATGAAAAGATCATATTTGATTGGGTTTGATTGAACTCTATAATCAGGCATTAATTAATTTTAGTCTGCACCAGCGCTTCACACTCATGTCACTCCTGATTCTGCTCCACACCATTCATCATTCAACAGGTCTGTCTGTCTCTGTCTCACTCTCTCCGTCCGCCTGTCTGTCTGTATACAGCCGTTCCGTTATACAAACAATAAATCCGAGCAATTCATCAGTTATAAAAGTGATTGGTACAGTCTGCCTCTGATAAACTTTACCATAGCAACATGTCCTTGCAATTAACTTGTGGGGAAGAGTTTTATTCTTGGTAATCATTCTTATTACAACATTCCTTACAGTATATTTCTGATGAATATGGGAGAAATAATTTCCCATTGGTCTAATAACCTTCAGGTGCAGTAGTGTAAATGTTGTTTCCTCAAAGCAGTATGCATTATTTCCCAGCTCTGAATGGCAGACTTGTTTCCTCTTGTGGAACCAAAAGCAAGGCTTGTTTCCCTGCATTGAACAGCTTTTCTGCATAGAAGGCCTCAGTGAAAAACACAGGCACATGGATAAGGACAAACATTGCATGGTCATTAAAAGCTCTTCTCAATACAGTGGCTAGTGTCCTTTCAGTGAAGTTGTTGTGCTGTGTTATGCTATGCAGTAGCGAATACAAGACTAAAGGCAGTAGCAGACAACAGATGAAATGAATAAAACGGCAATAAAAGCAATGCGAATTAAAAGAGAAAAGCAGTAAAACAATAAAAAGAATGAAATGAATGAATAAAAAGAACACATGAAATAAAAAGATGTTGTGAGAGTTTGATCTGTGGCTTAAACTCCACAAGGTCTTTAAAGTGGAAACGGACAACTCCCTCTCACCGCGTTTGCAAAGACAACCTGATCGCTTTCCTCAGAGTATCAACTAGCAACAACAACACAGGACAAAGGCGTGAGTTTGTTGATTAACTGAGTCTATAATGGAGACACAAAACTGGATAGAAATGGTGCCAGCCTGACTGAATCACCAGTCAGCCTTTATTTTCCCGAGAGATTTTGTATCGGATGGAAGACAAAATTGCAAAGTGAAAGCAAGATTTACAGGGAATCAATCTAAACACCACTGGTGTCATTATTCTATAGCCATTACTTTGTGCAGCCAGTCTTTACTTTGTAATGATACATTAAAGCAAAAAACACATCTCTTTCCAGTATATGGTTGATGAAGCGAAGGTTAAATCATGCACCAGAACTGACCTCCAGTGTTCATATGCTCTAAATTTAACTCATAAAAATGCATGCTGTCAATGCAAAAAAAACAACAGCTCCTTAAAGACACAACTCCCCCAGCTTGCTCAATCTTCTCCCGGCCTCTGTAAAGCAAGAAAGACGATACCCATTTGGCACTCATTGGAGCAAATCAGAATTGTCAGCACTGTGGGTTTTTACCTTTTTAAACAGGGAAGATGGATAGATAATCACCACATGCCATTCTGGGGGCCAATTACACAGCTTTGTGTGAAATTGGAAAACCTGTTCTCTCAGAGCTCTAATGGATGTTCTGGTCATTAGTTATTTGAGAGTCTTCTCTGGCTGTAATCAAACGCGAAACATTGCGTTAAGCGCCCATAAAAGAACAGCTGCCTCTCAGAGTGACCTTCTGTTTAAGAGAACCCAACTGTCAGCTGTGTGGCGTTTTGCGACAATTATTATATGCTTTGCCATTAAAGCGGTTCTTATTTTCCTTCTTTTTGCAGTGGTTGCATCTCATTTTAATGTATTGCTCTTGGTTGTATTTGCTTCTCAGCGTCTGTTAAGTGGCTGTTGCACATTGTTATCCAACTGCTGTCTTTTAGGAATTGAGTCTTGACTCAGAATTTTAATTGGCAAAATAAACTACATGTTGATTTTGTAACTATTAGAAATGCACAAACTGATATTTGGACGTCTCTTTCCCTCTGCCTCTCCCCAGGTGACCACCTATCTAGTCAGCAAGGCCCACCTCCTCTCCCACCAGCCCCACCCCCGCACAAGCAGCATCCGTCCATCACGTCCCTGAGCCGCAGCTCACTGGCCAATCAGAGGAGCCCGAGCCCGCCGCCCACTGCCGGCCTGGCGGCCGACTTGCAAAGTACGGCGGAATGCGTCCAGCTGCAGGACAGCTGGGTCCTGGGCAGCAATGTGGCGCTGGAGAGCAGGTGAGTGACCCACAAGAGCTGGCCTACACCAGAGTTGGGAAATTCAGGCGCAGGTGTTATTATAAAACCATTTTCACTTGGTGTGTGACAACAAAAGGATGTGAAACAAACGAGTGGGCGCCAGGCTGCTGTTTGTGTTTACTTTAATTTCTGCTCTGTTTCCATATAATGTTTTAACTTTTGTATCTGTATCTGCATTTTATACATTATACATTTGACAATCAGGCAAGTTAACAGTAGCTATAACTATGTTTTACTCATATAATTTGCTCTGCTCGATGCGTTATTGAGACAGATATTGGCCCATATTTTAAAAAAAACAAACAAAAAACTGACGGTCAGGGTTAGCAGTGACTCATGGCTGAACCAGCAAGTGTGTTTTTTGTTGACAAACGCGAATCATTAGCTCCATATTAATGCTTGTACTTCTGTGGCTTCATCACACCATTTATCATCTGTATGAGCTGCAAAGGTTTCCAGAAAGTGTCACCCGTCTAGGTAGGATGAAGAGGATGATGTTCAGCTTTATGTGGCGTGAACCTCAGCTCATAATAAACTTCAGCAGTGACATCTTTTTTCCCCTAATGCCTATTTTAAGGACTACACCTCATCAGGTTGAATTATCATGCCACAAATTGTGCATGGCATAATGTTTTCTGCTGAGTTTGATAAATAAGGTCGTTGTTTCTCCTCCGTTGAGAATAATGTCGTCAAGGTTTTGGTTGTTTGTTTTTTTGCTTCTTGTATGCATTCACAATTAAGGGCTGATTACTAAATTAGATAACCCTGCACTCAGAAGGAGCACGCATGATTAGAGTGAACTGTGGGAGTATCAGAAAGCTTGCCAGTTCAGATCAAAGCGGCTGTAACTTACAGAACTTGGTAAGCGGATTGTGTGTTATATCAACATATGCTGTGCAAAATACTACTTTGTCATAAGAGCCTCTGCCATGTTTTCCTCCCCAAACATCAGGTATATCTCTTAATCAGTGAGCTCAAAATATCCTGGCTAATGAAGTGTGGTACATTGCGCCCTGACTCAGAAATGGCCTTGAGTAGATGATTGCATTCTAGGCTGATATTTTCCTGGCACGGTGCATCCTTTCCGAGGCTTAGATGAATGTAAACTTTGAATTCCGTCTGTGACAGCATGAAGCAACAATCCCTTATGATCTGACTGAATCAATTGGGATATGTGGCGACAGTTTCACTTTCTGGGGAAGATGCAGTGATTGAATCCTAACCGCGCAATGACCTTGAGCTGTCTTAGCCGTATCGACAAAACAATATGTGCACACCTATCATCAGATGAGGCATAAATCACTATCACCACGGTGGACTCTAAATCAAGTGCTTGTCAGTGGGTGGGAACAGAGGGCTGCTGCGAACCAGCAGGGCCAAAAGGAAAGACCCAGTTCACCACATAATTGCATATGTCAAGAAAACTACCAGGTTGGGAAATGTAAACAGAAGCTCCAGAAAGTATTTATTAAGCTGCCTTTGGGCGGGGGGTGGGGGGTGGGGGAGGGTTGTTTGGAGCAGCAAAGTCGCGGCACTGCACATATGTATTTGGCTCCAGGGATGTGAATGTCTTTTGAATCCTCAACATTGCCATGGATTTTATTTCTTATTCAGCACAGCAGATGTGGTCACATGTGCAGACAGTAAATGATCCTGTACAAGGCAGTTGATTGAAAGAAATGTCAAATATAAATCACAGTGTTATGTTCTTGTTTAATATATTTCCTGTGACATGACCTCCTTGGAAATAAAGCACTCATTTGACAGCATTAGCAACGTTTACAAGCGATAAGCAGTAATTAATTATGTGTGTGTAACCTTCCATAAAAGTGTTTGTCTTTAAATGAGAGTGTTCATTTGGCTCAATATAGCTTTTCCGGGCCCTTCTAAATATGTGAAGGGCTTCAGTCAGTAACTGCTACTGTAACTACTGCTGATTATTGTGTGGTGAGCGAATAAAGTCACTGATCTCACTGCGATCATACTTTGAAGCTGTGTTAAGACGACACGTTTGATTTTGGCTCATTCGCTCAAGATCAGACGTATGTGCGTCAGACAAATGAAGCCTTCTGAAGGAGATCCTTGTTAGTTACACTGAACATTTATTTACATGTGTAAGTTATCGCCAGTGAACTCGGTTGAAAGTCGAGTAACGCGTCGATGTCCTGATCCCAAGGCAAAACAACGGCGTTCACATCAGATAACATAACATTATTCTACTTCAGCTCATTTTGCCTTACGATAAGCAAGGCCGCTCCATTTAAAGGGCTCAATTAGTTGGCAACATAGCGGTGATCATGTTGTTGCTCTTCTCAAGTGCAGGAGAAACATTCAGGTCTTTAAAGTGTGTGGAATGCCTTTAATAAACCCCTCAGGTTTCCCTTACTATCACTTGGCTCCACTGAAATAGACTTTTGTGATACTTTCATTTGCCATGTCTCATAAGAGACTGATGCACATATGTGGTAATTATTCCTGAGCAGTAGTTAATCATTTGTTTAAAATAGATGACACCAGTAGGTCTGAAATTTGTATTTTTGACACATTTATGGCAAGAGCCACACAGTCCATAAGTGCTCCACTGGATAAGATACAGGTGAGCGTCTGCTTTTACATATGTATGTTCTTAAGAGCCCACTTCCAACATTTTTTTTTTTCACTCGATGCGATTCAGTTACAGCAGTCGTTATGACACTTCAGAATGTGTCTTTTGAAGGCCTGCCCAGCCACACGTTGCAGTTATAAATGTACTGTCAATCCTCATTGGATTCATGTGTCAGGGGAGTCCTTTCGTGAAATGAAATTACATCTCGGCTCCAAAATCATCATGTGGTACAGTGTCCCACAGACGGTACATTTTCCTGATGGAAAATCTGTTAGAATTGTTCTTGGGGGCGAAAAAGGAAAGCAGAGGTAATCCCAGTAGGACTTGGTTCGTGTGTGTATAGTTGTTTGTGTGGGATGCACATGTAAACCATGAATCAGACAGCCATGCTTCACTTCAGAGGAGGAAAATTGAACTGTTTTTTTTTTTTTTTTGTACAACAGCCTCGATGTCCGGATCGCACCAGGACTGATTAGTCATGTGTGTGATACCAGCCAACTAGCCGTTTGGCATAGAGAGGAGCTTGCAGAGTTGGTTGATTACCTGCCAAAGTGAAGGGTGGTGTAGACAAAGTGGTAATCCTCAAGATGTATTTTTTTTTCTTTTTCTCTTGTGTTTTGCTTTTCAGTTATTTTGCCAACATCTTCCGTGCCAAGCACACATTTCTGTGGTGATTCCAGAGTTCCTGCAATATTTTCTTCTTATTTTAGGTTACAGTAACTGCTGCTGCTGCTGCTGCTGCTGGCAACATAAAGTGCATCTGTTCTAGATGATTTTGGCCAGCAAATGTAAAAGCGTTCTTGAACAGAGGATGGATAATCTAAATTGTTGTTCATAGAAAAAAAAAAGTCATTACACATTACAAATATGGCCTGCAGTAGCTAAAATAAACTAGCATTTGACATCTTTTCACCACAATTGTCCCTCAAGATTAAGCTACCGTCTCAAGTTTAGAGTTCAACTCCTCAGACAATCTTAAATGTATGTACATAAGAGCTGAGCTCCTCTTACGCCAAACCTAATCAAACTTGTTAAATATAGTAAATTCCATGTGCAAACAGTCTGAGCACTCTGAAGGAGCGACTCAGGATGGCACCACGCTGATCTCCGTGGGCAGGGCGGCACAAAAAAGCAAAAACCTCGACTGAAATACCATCACACGGGCGCAGAGCTAGCTGTACCAGAATAGCACCTGCTAGCAGACCCCCCAAAGAGAGGGCAGGTGGTGATCTGGGGGAGAGCCACTACGACGGCGGCGGGTGTGAAAACGCGCCACTGCGACGCCCGCCACATCTGTAGTCTCTTTTTTTTTCCACAATGGATTAAAGCGGCCTGATTATTCCAGCTCTCACCTTGAAATGCTAATGCTAACGCAGAACAGCGGCTAATAGACAGATTACATATTCTGAGGGCTTCGATTTGCATTGTTTCACTCTCGCCCTTCAAGCTGGAGCTTAGCCGTAGACAAATCCGCCCACTGACTGTTTAGTCTTTCGTCCTCTGTGAGGATGTTTTCAAATGTCATCCTGATGACAAGCAATGTTGTGAGAGCAGAGGGAGACCAGGGTGGCTGCCGCTTTTGTGTTACAGGCTTCTCAATGGGACAGACAGGCGTGCACACAAACGCACTGTGATCACACTGACGCACAGCCATTCATTTGCTCTCTTTCCCTCTCACTCTCGCACTCTCGTCTTGATTGTCTCTTTTCCTTCTCTCTCCCTCTCTTTCACTCACAGCACACCACATTTCTATCACTAAAGCTGGCTGGATTAGCATAGTAATGTGCCTTGTTGCATCACACTGGCTGTAATCAATTACAGTTGGTCATCCAGTGTGTATAGCTGCAGACATTTACACTGGTCCGCTGTTTGTTAATCATGTCCAACAGCATTTCATCTTTCGACCCCCTTCATTCTGCTCTTTATGGGGGGAAAAAAAAGGCTGACATGAAAAACATCGACACCAGAATTACTTTAGATGCCGAGTGCAAATAAATGTCCAGCGCAGGAATTTGTCTCCGTGTCGCTGATGGAAATTCTTTCTTTGAAAAAACTTTCTCAGTCTCACATTTTACTCTCTCTCATACGAAGCAAAAGGGGTATAAATGACTAAAATATGGCTGACTTTCTAGGTTTAATCCACCTACGGCATGCCATATGTTTCTGGTAATTAAATGTGCACCAAGATTGCTCAGTCATCTTAATTGTGCAAAAAACAACAACAACACAATTTTATTTGTTTAAACATGTTTTTTATTTGAGATATTTATTAACAGTTTTGTTTCGCCATGTTTGGCACAGTTTTCAATGTTATGAAAGCCTCTGTAGCACTAAACTACAGATGTGCCCCTGGTGTTTGTTTTTTTTTTAGCTCAGGTGTCTTTGACTTGGAGACCATGAGAACATTATGTAGGTACTGATATGTTTGCATAAATATGAGTGCAGGTACAGTTGAGACCTTTATTTAAAGGAAAAAAAAGAAATTGCACATCATCCTTTGCAATGGGTAGTCACCTCCGTCAAATAGACTGTATACACCTCCCCAGAGAGACACATACATGACCTGGCATGTCCATGTCCCTTTCTGTCTGCCGCATCAGATTGCATCCACTTACACTTAACTCCCCAGATACCGAGGTCTATTTGCCTGTGAGTCTGACTACGCGTTTGCCGCCTCCGATGTTGTGCAAGTTTTGACCTCAATTCATATCCAACTGCGTATTACTGAGTCTGCTGCAGCTCCAGTACAGATTGTTCCAGATTGGAGAATCTGAACCTCTCCAGGTTGCAGACAACCATTTGTCATTCCAGCCTTGACAAATGGTAACCTTTAAATGGAATCCCTATCTGTCCATGACCGCACGTGTCAATCGGGGCATCAAAGAGCCAGACGATCCAAATCTGACATTTGTTCTTTTAGTCAAGAATTGATCAGAGGAGGAGATATTCTCACAGGAGATAGGAAGTAGCTGAAATATCAGCAGCAGGGCTGAAATATGAGCAATGCATGATGGTGTTTATGAAAACAACTGATGAACTTCCCTTCTCATGCCTTACCTGAGACCACTAACTCCTCAAAAGCAACATTTAGTCCAACTGAAAGAATAATATAGTTAATGAACAGTTTTAGGTGCATTTACAGCTTCTCTAAAGTGTTAAACCACCGCTCCTATCAAATAGGGATCAATCAGGGAAACTCTGATTAATAAGTCTTTCGGTTCTTAACTGCTCAGCTTCAGATTATGCACCCAATTAGCCGTGCTCAAGCTCCTTTAGTGCAGATTCCCCGTCAGGATTAAAAAGCCTTCGCAAAACTTACACAGAGACTTCACAGATGCCGCACAAATAAATGATGAGCAAACACGGCTTTATCAGTTTATTGATGTATTTAAATTAGCAGTTTCCACGGTAACTCGGTCCTCCTGGGATCTATGGAACACATGAAACACTGTACAACGTTGTGTAAGGCTTTTATCAGAAAGTCGGGGATTCGAGAGCAAGAAGGGAGGACTGCTTTCTCTGGCCCATAGTGAGCAGGTGTAATTTAGTTCGTGAGTTAGTGTGAAGGAGGAGGGTGACCCTTAAGTAATCCTACTTAAGAATTTAAGACTTTATTTCAGAGTTATCTATTATATGAAACGAAAGCCAATTTGTTTTAAACACGTTTTATTTATTTTAGCAAAAATTGACACATTCTACAGTTCTGGATTAGAAGAGCATTTGCATTGCATGGTCAGTCTGTCCAGTTTCCCTGGCCATCCCCATAAGCCTGGAGGCATTTAGGTATTAATCTCTAAGTAGTGGCAAGAGTGGCAACAAGGCTTAATTCATTTACTTAAGAGCTTTTCACGTGGGGTTTAAAAGTTAATAGGACGATCACTCCTTAGTGCATTTGATTAAACCCTCTTAATTACCCCAGGTATAATGGGCTATTAGCAAAGGCCCTGTTGTAAAAGGGCAAGTGGAAGATGATTGTTTTTATGAGGTACTTTTTGTTCACCTCTTCCAATGTCAGGATTATGCTAAATATTATAAGTTAACCCAGTTCCTCTTGCAGTGCGATACACATGGGAGTTACTACCATTGTAGGGTATATTGTATTTGAGTGATTTTTTTTCTTTTGCTTTTTGGTTATTTGAATTTAATTAGGACTTTATTTGAGCCTCTAATTTTTGGGATGCTGTTTTGTACCATCTCTCATTTTACAGTTATTTGAACAATATTTTCTCCTCTCTCTGTTTTTTTCTTTCCCTCTCTCCAGGCATTTTCTTTTTAAAACGGGCACCGGAACGACACCTTTCTTTGGCGCAGCTGCCCCAGGTTACACCATGGCAACGGGGACGGTTTACTCCACACCAGCGCGCCCTTTGCCCAGAAACAGCCTGTCGAGAGGGGCTTTCAAATTCAAGAAATCACCTAAACACTGCTCCTGGAAGTGCACCGCCCTGATCGCTGTGGGAATAGCTGTGGTTCTGTCCATCATTCTCTGCTACTGCATAGGTAAGGCTGAGATCAGACCGCATTAGTGTTGATGGTGATGTTTGATATCAAAACAGTGCGTGACAGATCATCAGCATTAATAAGATTATCATATTAATTCTATTATAGTTATACACCTATCTAAGAGTTACACTCACTAGCTTTAAACTTAACTTCCTGATTTCTTGACTTGACACTTAAGACTATCTAAATAACTAACTAAATTGCTATCTTGAGGCAGGAGAAAGCGATTGCGCCATTGACCAACAAAAACCTGGTCTACAGTCAATGGTGCAGTGTTTGTTTTGCTATTTAAAGGGCGCATTATTGAGATGGTATAACATGTACCTACATAGGTGACTAAACATGCATACTCTGCTTGTTACATAATGATGCCTGGATTGAGAGGCTGATTTGAGGAATTTTAAATGTGTGCATCCCCGCAGTAATGTCACTGCAGCAAATACTGTGGGACACTTCATCGGGAAAAGCTAACTTATAAACTTGGCAGGATACCGGACACTCTCCAGAGGAACCAGAATTGAACTTTACAGCAAACAATTTTACTGAACCTGGACTGTGTGTGGGACCGTTACGATGTGTAGAAGAACACAGGACTGAACCTTAAGCCCCATTTGTACCATTGTGTGCTGTTAATTAGCAAAATCGAGATGGAAACATCCTAAATGCACTTGTGCCATGTACTTTAGACCATGCACTATAGATTGTTGAAATATAAGTGTTTGTGGAGGAGAGCATACAAAAATGTGGAAGTGACTCAAACAACAGGCCTGGAGCCAACAGAAGGACTTTTGCCAGCATGTCAGCGGGGGCCTTTAAAGTCTTTTTTTAATCTTGACGAGCAATTTCTTTATGAAGACTTATGGGTAGGTGACTTGGACTTGCTTTGAAGGAGTTCAAGCTTGATTTAGACTCCAAAACACTGTATGACTGCTCATGTCTCTCCGTCTCAAGCAGATAGACTCTGACTTTGTCGCCTTTATTCATCTGGCACCCCACGTTAGCCTCATCAGTGGAACGCCACACTCCTACCAGCCTTTTAGCGACATCTGTCCTTCAAACTTGCAGGTGACACCAGCTCCATGGTACCAATTTTAAAAAAAGGCGACCTATTCCCTCCTCGCGGTGGTCCATTTAGAAGGTACTCTCCCTGATCGTGTGTGAAGACAGTTCATGAGGTGAAAATCGTATCTATAAACTGCTTACATTGTCAAATATTCTAGGCTGAACATTTATTCCAATTTAGAGCTTAGACCAGAACTTTTCCCTTTATTCCGTGGAGGGCAATTCAGCGAAAAACCTTCCTAAATATCTGAGCCTGGAATACGGATTCTTTCAAAGGGATGACACTTTGTGTGCACACTAATAGATGCCAACAGTAGGCTATAGAATTTTGAGTAGAGTAGAATAGAATAGAACAAATCAGTACAGCAGGGTTTTGACATAAATATTACCACTGAATACTTGTTGGTTAATGTTTGATGTGGAGGTGCAGCACAAGCTGTCACTTGTGTACATGAAAACCAGTATTTTTTTGCGCCTGAAGCGACTCATTTCTTTCAGTCCCAGGGAGAGAAAACATGACTTTATTATCTGCGGTGGCATTGGACAATTTTTAAACATGTCATCTGGTCAAATGGAGCCAATGATAGACAAGCTGCTGAATGAAGCCGACATGCCTCTTAATCTGTTTATAATAATTTTTAATCAGTTTGATCTCGGCCAGGAGTATTTCTATTTCACCGCCTTCCCCTTTGTGCAGAAATTGCATATTACCTGATATGATTCAGTCGTGTCTGTCTGACTAAGCTCTGAGTCAGATATGCAGACATGGCCCCAGTACAGTTTCCAACAAGGCATTCCTTTCTGTTTCCCTTTGACAGGGGTCTGTGCATCATTCCCACACTTCTGATCCCTAGTTCATAGAACGGCCGCCAATTTATGTCCTAAGGGGTTCCCGTTAAAACACAAGCAGAGAGGTTCAAATGGCCTGCACAGATGGCAACGTCAAACTGAAACACAAGTTGAGGAGCTGAACCCGTATAACAAAGGAAACGGCCCCAAACACTTTAAAGAAGACCTTGGTCCACAAATCCTTTGTTGTACTACAACCAAAACTTGCTCATTCTATCAAACAGGAAATCCTTTCATCTCAGTGAGGAAGATAAACTAATGCTCATCCTCTTCCCCTGCTTGGGGCATTATTTCCTATGAGAAGGCTTTCTAACTTTTATTTTTTTTTTACAGGATGTGTCAACGCTGACTTCTTGCTAACCTTTAGAATCTTGACCACAGCAATAAAGCCGTTACAGATTCATCTCTCCTCCTGCCCTCCCTTGTCATCCAAGCCCTTAATCTTTACACTGTGCCTTCCTCCCCAAGCGGATATATATGTATTCATCTCGCTTGGAGCCAGGGGAAATGTGACACAGCTGCATAAGGAGAAATATGGGATTGCTAGAACGATCCTATAACCAGTGTTTTATTGGTGAATAGAGATTGGGACTGCTCTCTTGGAGGAGAGATCATAAATGTGCTAGATCAATATCAATATTCACAATCCCTTTATTGACTTAACTGTTTTGAAACTTGTTGTTCATGATCTTGTGTCATGAAATTAGGATGGATATATATATATACATACTTTTTATAACTTAGCTGCTCCTCTGTGTGCAGGATTCTAATTTTATTTGTACTTCTGCTCATGACAGCTCTGCTCAGTTTGCACAGGGAAATGGAGCAGAAACAGTCATTTGTTCAGCTGTTGTCACTAACAGTTTGAGCAGATTTAATTCATATACAACATTTTCATCCCAACAATCAGCAACTTCTTTAATTGTGGACCTGTTGGATGTTTGGGAATTGTATTTATGGCCTGATTCCAGAGCATGTGCATGTGCTCCTTTGGTGTGTGTGTGTGTGTGTGTGTGTTAAACAGATGTAGCACTCTGCTACTTGCCTCAGGTGTCTAAGAGTGTTTCCACCACTTCCTCTCTCTTTCATCCACAGCCAATTCACCTGCCAGGTGCAATGACTGAAATAGCTACAATGTGCACTCGCGCTTTAATACTTTTCTGCTGTCAGCTCACAAACTCAATGAAAAATACAGGCACACCTGCATCTGTTATGTTAAAACAGGACTGTGTTTGAAGTCGTCTGCTGTCCTAAATGACTCGGTTTTTGTTTTGTTCCTTTGCTCAGGTAAATTATGATCTTTTAGAAACAAATAGTTTATATAACATGTTTTTCTGGAATGAATTTTGAAAATGACATGCAGAACAATCACTAAACTTGACCCTGGCTGACAGACAACAGCGACTCCTGTAATTCAAATGAGGTGCAAGCCTGCCGAGGTGAGGCTTTCCAGTCCCAGCGCAGCCAACTAGCCTGATTGGAAGCATTTCAGCAATTGTTCAGCTAAGGGGGAGGCCAATCAGGGCTGAGTGCAGCTTTGATGCTCTGATTGGTTGCAGAAAGAGCAGGTGGATTTTTTGGAAATTCTCTTTAAACTAAAATGCACAAACAAAACCAAATATGAACAATGTCCTCAGTGAAAATGTTTATAAGGAAAAGATGATATACTTCTTTTTTCGGAATGAAAGATATTGGATTTTTGCCTACATCCAATATGCTGATATCTTTCAACTCATTTTGGCCAACTGTAGGTGGTGATACATGTAACATTCACTGGGCAAAATAACAAAAGTGCTCAGTCAGTGGTTCACATCATGTCAGCATTATCATTATCATATCATGATTTCTGATGCTGATATTTCCTTTTAAAGCCTTTTTTGGCCGATACTGATGACATGCTGATATTATCGTGCGTCCCTGTTTCTCTTGTCTGACATTTGCCTTTGAATGTCTGACTTATATGATTAAAAGTAAAAGTTCTTAGAGCATGAAATATTTTTCTTTACTTTGTAAAACTGCATATCACAGATTGAGAAGAATCAAATTCCTAAACCTAAAATTAAATTGATCATAAAAGGACAAAAACAATTTTGGGTTATTCATGTGTTTTTCAGTGAAGGCCAGTTGATCAAAGTGAAGGCTCTCATGAAAGTTCATACTTTTGGTTTTAGGAAGGCCATGCCAGTTACCAGAATTGATACACGTGGCTCCACTCACAAGTAGTGAGGAAAAGTCTATTAATTCCAATAAGGAATTCTAGAAATCCTTCAGAGACTAACAGAAGGTGACATGGGACAATGCTTCAATTGCGACAGGACCAAAAAAAACAAACCCCATCATGGTTGATCTCATGTTAGACACGCTTTCGTTCCATTTGAGTTTGTCGGAGAGCCTAGAGAACAGGAATATCTTAGCTATACTCTGAGCTGTGTAGCTTATATCAAGGAGTCCCACAGGAATGTTTCTGGGGAGATGTACAGGCAGGTTCCAGCATAAAACACTGTTTATCTCAATAATTTTGAGGTTGTTGAGCTCCAAGTTGTTGTTGGCACACAGTGACTCCAGATGGGCCGCCTGTCTCTCTGGTAAATGAACTAATTATGCTTGGTGATGAAGGCCATCAGAATGGAATCCTTTGGATATTTTAACAGAGAACACTCAAGATCTTTTATGGCCATTTATGTTTTTAAATGCCTTAAGTTGCAAAGCTAAATAATATTTCTCTATAACTAATAGACATTTTATTTCCCAGGTAACAACGTCATTGAACAATCATTTGAACAAACATGTTGTAAACTTACAAATTCAACCTCCCTCTCATTGTCAGTGGAGGTGTTCCACTGGGCAAATTTTGACTATTTCAAAAAAATGTTCAGCTTCTTGCTCATGGCCCATAAATATTAATTGAGCTGGCCTAGGCTGCAGGAATAACTTATGCAAATTCATAAACTGAGGGCTATTCACCTAAAAGTAATTTGTTGATGAGGTAAGTGGGGATTTCGGGCCCTGGTGCACTAAGAGCAGTGGTATTTCACAGCTCTTGGTGGTTCTGGGCTGTGTGTGATACACAAGAGCCCACTGCGACACACAGTTTCTTTCTGGTGGAAAGCTGACTCTGAGAGATGGTAATGCACAATATTTAGAGTGTGTCTGGACTTATCATGTTAAAGGTCCCGTATCTTAACACTTACACTTAGAACTGTACCGTTTACGTGTGTCTATTTAACACTTATGTAATTGTGTTAACAAGAAAAAAAAAATTGATGTGATTTTCCGTTGTTTCGCTGAGTGCATCCGTCTGTTCCTGCCACACACGCTCGTATTTGGCTGCTAAATGGGAAGTAACCTGCCTACTTTTCATGAGCAAACGTTCTGATTGGCTAAGCGCAGATAAACACTGCTGCTCTCTCACTCTCACTCACCCATTCACTCACTCCGCAAGTAGCTTGCCCACTGCAGCTAAAACACTCTGGACCGGTCAAGGCAAATCTCCAGAAATCAAATCCATCCATCTCTCTGCAACAGAGAAGGCTGTGCAGTGATCTGGATGAAGCACTGCAGCCAGGAATAATACACTTTTCATGGCCAGTTCTCCGTCACATTGCCACACTCTCCACACTTGTCTTAATCGCTTACCTGGGAACTGTGGGGAAGAAGCAGACAACGAGGGGGCGGGCTTACGTGATTTTTTTCTTCAGCTCGACGACGATTGGTTGTCCGGTTTCGACATAGAAACCGGCTAAAATTCTTAGTAGCTCATAATCTGTGAGGCCATCTTGTGTTGAGGGGGGTAGAGGAACGGCAGTAGTAAGCGACTTCAGATTTTAACAGCTTTTATTTTAATCCTCCTAGTTTATAAAAAACACAAAACACAATAAAAATGCATTTTCATGATATAGGACCTTTATATGTACAAGTGTCTACTAGTCAGTCTTGATTAAAAGACTCTCACTATAGCGAGGCTGACGTTTGCTGTACAGAGTGAAATATCTTGGCAACTTATTGGTGGAATCATTTACATATATAAAGATCACATCTTCACTTTCTCCCACTGTACAAAAAGTGCTGCCATCTTCTGTTGGTGATGTCATTTGGAGCCAGAATTGGTGGTGGAATAGAGTTCCCGCCCATAAAAGGCTCAGGGCTCAGCTGTCAATCATGACATTTTACCCCCTTTTTTTGGGGGTCGCAACAAATAGCTAATAAAAACCAAACTTATCAGAAAAATAAACACTTGAACATGCATCGATGTGATAAGAACTACCTAAAATAACAGAAACTATCTGTGGGAAAATAAATCAGTTGATATGTACGTTGAGTTTAGTTTGGCCCATGTCCCATTTGATCAGATTTATTTATTGTCACTATGAGCATGTTAGCATGCTGATGTTTAATGGCTCAAAACACCACTGTGCTTAAAGGGAAACTTTGCTGATCTTCAACCAACTTTGTATTATCACAGTGTGTATGTGCAAATTAACAGTGTTGAAGTCCTCTTCCAGTTTATCGTTCAAAGTTTCTTACTTTTGAGGACATATCTACATAAAAAATAACATTTTAAGTGTTTAAGTGTGTTACACAGCGCTTTCTGTCATCCCAGTTCTCTTTTTGATAATATGTGATTTCCTGTCTTCTGCAAGTCGGCTTAGAGGCCGATTTTCCTCTCAACATTAAAAGGGTTCATTTTCCAAAATACTTAAAGCTAATTTAGTAAATACAGGTTTTTGTTAAGTAAAATATTATGCTACCCTTTATTCATTAAGTAATACCTTAACCAGCTTTATTTTCATGCTGTCAATCATTTTGCAAGAGTAGATGTCCCTTTTTTTTTTCTTTCCAGACGAGAGTGTTTCACTTGAAATTAATGCTCCATGTCCTCTGTTGATTTTTGCAGTTTGGGCAGCACACAGTGTTTTCTAAGGATTCTGGAGCCTTTCCTTAGTTTAAAGCCACAACAGTCTTGGTCTAAGAAAAGATAATATTTACACAGTTAACAATTTAAAAAGGAGTGGGTATTTAAATGTAGAAGATTTATAGTTTAACTAGGCCAATGAGAATGTTCTGTGTTCTTGATTTAGTGTTGGGGACAAAGGTGGAAATCTTCATAGATTCTTTTCAAGTTATTTTAAGTTGCATATTCTGTCTGTGTCTGTCTCTGTTGCCAGTGAATTTGTGCAACAGTACTGAGGTGGACCAGAATCTGGTTGAAGACAGCGAAAGATCCAGAACATTTTCAAACTGTGATATCAAACAGGAAATGGTATTGCTTTAAATATGTGAAACAAAAACACAATGAAAATGCACAGATCTCGCAGGTTCTCACAGTGGGAGATACTGACAGACGAGTCCATTCAGAGGGTTTAGAAAAGTCAAAAATATTGATGGACCACTTGGCATAAATTTCTGTTTGTTTCACCAGCAACCGAAATGGATTCTGACACTTGAGGGAGATTCTGGCTGAATACGCAGGGCAGCTCAATGTTAGATCTGCATCATTTGATTGTGATTCAAGGCTACAGAGTGCCTATTCATTTAATCTATCAGTGCTGCGTGTATTTTCACGAAACTGATGCCAAGAATATTCATCACCAGGCTTAAAATACATGCCACATTTCTTGACAAAGCATTGATTAATACACTGTCCATTGTAGTTTTCCGTCTCTCTTTTGGTCTCTTTCACATTTGATATTCTCTCTGGCTCCACATCCACCTCTCAAATTATTTGCTGCAGTCAATATCCATCTTCCCAGCGAGCGATGGGTGTTGAAGGAAAGTTCCTCCCGCGGATCAAATGGTCGGAAATGAAGATGCTTCTTCAGCATGTTCTCTGGCTGGTGACTTTGAAGGAGATTGGCCCTCTCGCTGGGCTCACAGGAGCAACTCAGTTTCGTAAAACATCAAGAGCACAGTTTGATTGCATCCAATACTGTGACAATAAAGCGGGTTGGCTGAATAAAAGCCAAGACACAGTTTAGTTATGTAAGAGACCTAGAGGAGTGTTGCAGCATCTACCCTCTCATTTCCTCCTCACGCTGTGAATGTCTGTCTCAATAAACTGCCTTACACTTGCTTGAAAGTCTCTCACTTTCTGTCTCTTCCTCCATCCTACTGTGTCGTCCCGCGTTGTGTTACAGACTTTAGGACTTATTATGTCTCCTTGTACTGGTGTGAAAGCTTTGTGTCAAAATAGAAATTCTGCTCTCTCTCTCTGTCTGATACAGTAGCTGTTTGTCTACAGACACTGGCACATTAATGAACAACACTCCCCACGGAAACATGCTAGAGCAACAGAGTTCTTAAGTATCGATTGGAATGACTTTGTCTGACCTCTGTCGGCGCTGTGTTTACACAAAAACCACCCATGGAAGAGTAGCCTCAAAATGAAATGGGAGTTAAACTGTTTTTATTCCGCCAGCATTGGATCCATCCCTTGTGCTCTCCCACAGGTCTTTTGTGCTTAAGTGGCTTGATTGTCTATGTGCGGCTGTGTGCTTATTTGTTTATCCATTTCTAGAAGGCCCACGCAGCTCTTCTTTGTGTATTTCACAGCAATGCACCTTTTCGGCCTCAATTGGCAGCTCCAAGAGTTAGACAACCAGCCGGCATTTGAAAACGGAGGAGCTGGGAAGACGGGGCCCACTCAGTCGAGCGTAGTGACAGCGCTGGCTGCTGACGGTGAGGAAATAAAAGACTGATTTCTAAACAATCTGCTAATTAACACCTATAGCATTAATGCATGAGATTAATACTGTTTATTTTTTGTTGGCTTCTCTGTATCCATGTTATTGGCATTGCTTTAAATGTATATTGTGCGATCAGAGTTTTTCTTTTCAGATTTGAAAATAAACAATTTACTGGCTTAGCTACTAGACTGGAATGAAAATAAGGGTGCCTGTAATTAATGCATTTCGAAATCAAATGTTAACTTAAAAAGCATCAACATACAAAGTCATTAAATCAGTTAAAGGTTTAAATGACCATAGGAAAGACAAATCGCAACAACAAACCATTTGGCCTCATAAATGACGGAGTGAAATATCCGGTGCTTGACGCCCAGTCAGCCTTTAGAGTTTGAGATCTTTCACCTTCTGAATATTAATTGACTTACTCCAGACAGCTTTATACCGCCTAGTCATAATCTTGGACCATTGTGCATTCGACAACAAGCATGCAGCCGATCTGGGCTCACCTTTACAGCAAAAGCCACCAAAGTAATCTCTGAGCACACTCAGGTATTTAGAATTGCGTGGCCATGAAAGCATTAATTGAGTTGAGTAGGCCAGGCAAACGCTCAATTGTTTAAACTGGGCTAGATTTAAATCCTCATAAGTACTGCTAATTAAGAAGGCACAAGGCAAGTTTTGGACTGTTTAAAGGCAATCAATAGCCGGCTATTATTCTCCCCAGAGGTAAACTTGGCTTCCAGTCTTCACTTTGACTTGAGCTAAAGTGACAGGCAATGGCCTCATTACACAACAATGAGGGATGCAAATAATGGAGGTCTGGCACAAGGAGATAAACTCACAGCTACAGTATATACACAAGTCCACACACTGAAACACTTCCTACGAGATGCAGGAGCAAAGGTTGACTTGTTATTATGTTGCAGGACAACTCTGCGTCGGCTCCCTGACAAGTTAACTCGTTGCCACAGTAAATTGTAAAGAGCACAGCTGTGTTCTTTCCACAAATAAGGCTTTAGACAAAGAGGACTTCAACCCACTATATATATATCTTTTTTTCTTTAGAACAATAAAATCTGTTCTTGTAATAGCACCTCGAAGTTCACAGTTTTTTATGTGAGCATGAGTCAGATTAAAAGTGGCCATCCCTCCCATCTTTGGCGCTGTATAAGGACACATCAGAAATTGTTTTGATTTGCTGTTATTGCTCCGGCAAAGTAGCACTCAGTATATCTGACAGATTCCATTTCGACCTTATCTGAGATGGACCCTCACTCTGAGTCACCAGGACCAGAGAAAAGATGAGAATTGGGGCATGTTAGAGTCTTATAAAAAGCCAATTATATCTGGTCTTTTTTTTTTTTTTTTTTTTTTTCTCTGACCAGTGCATCATGGACCACAGGGGAACCATTACTTTTAATCCTGTCTGGGTTGGTCATTGCTCATTTGGAAAAGATATGACTATTTTATTGTTACTTGCCTGCTTGAATAAGATTACACTGGGAAGCTAAAGATAAAAAACATAATTCACCGATATCCAGAGATCAAAAACTTCTACAAGAACCAAGATTGTGTTTCAGGTTTGATTGTGAAGCTTTAGTGGATGGCATGAAAGGATCTGTGATGACTGATTTACACTACATCACCTTAACTGTGTCATTTTGATTCTGTATGACTTAACATAATCTGGGTGGGGCCGTGTTTCTGTCTTCTAGGAAGGGCTAGCGTGCTTCATCAGGAGAACAACTCCATCGATACCGGACAGGTCGACATAGGGAAGAGGGTGGGTCAGAGCGTCCCACCAGGAGTGTTCTGGCGTTCTCACCTAAGCCTGGAGCAGCCACGCTTCCTGAAGTTCAACATCTCAGTACAGAAGAACGCATTGATTGGAGTCTATGGACGAAAGGGTCTTGCACCATCTCACACTCAGGTGAAGCCTTTTTTTTTTTTATATATATATAAAAAATGTTTATCTGCTTGAGATGAAAGAACCTAGAAAAGGGACACCTTGTAACTGAAAGTAAAAAAACAAACAAACATCTTTTCCCTCTTACAAATTAAGTCAAATTCATAAAAAAATAAAAGGTATCTTTTATTAATTAAATAAACTAAGCGGTTTTGCAGCTACAGCCTTTTTTTGGTCTGGTATGACCAGAGGCTTATAGTGACAAATGTGTGATAGCCATTACTGTCTTTCTCATATTACTGAGTCATTTCACTGGCTTTACGCTGTTGTCTACTTGTGTTACTGTTATAATAATTTCATCATCATGCCACATTTTGCCTTGAACTTTGACCCTCTTGCTCATATATCCGTTGCGTGTAGTCTGTATATTAATGTATTAATTATACACATAAGTCAAAAAATATGTAATCATTGTTTAAATGCACTGTCGTCTGTTATTGCGGCTTCTGTCATCTGTCTGCACTTTCTCGGCGGCTCAGTTGATGTGATGCATCTTCTGCTGCTCGGAGGACTGTGGGTCAGAATAGCCAGAAAAGCATGCTAGTTTGCATACTACAAAAATAGGACTGGATATGCAGTACAACATCCTGGTATTTTAGACATACTGCATTTGACATATACAAATGCTTTTCCTGGCACACTAAAGAGTATGGGAGCCATGGTGTTGGAATGCAGGGATAGTTTTGTATTTTTATGGGGGTCTCACATGGCACTACAGGGTGTAAATATAAAATCCATAAAGCCCCCATAAATGCCCCTCTTTCCATATTATTTTACACTTGAAAATGATCTCTATCTGCAGGATGTCCTGCCAAACATCCTGTTTCAACCGGAATTACATTATATTAAGGGGCATAATAACCTGCATTATTAACTTATTTGTTTGTTCACTTCGGGGCATAAAAAGCCATATTTATCAGCTTATAAAGATGTGATGGTGAATCCAATGTTTAATTTCTTTTTATGCTCAGTTTTGGTTTCCACCAAATTCTGTAGCTGCTAAATGCTCCACTATCTTCTCCAGCTAGTCCATAAATTTCCTGCCTGCCATTTGGTGCTCAGCAGGTATTGTACAGTGGTTCTTGGAGCTTTCTCGCTGGAAACAGCTGCTCGCTGTATGTGGAAATGACTCAGACTGAATCAAAAAAACAAATTACAGGCTGTGAAACTAGGACTGTCAGCTAAAAAAGGGCAAAATGCTCCATAAAGCTGAGGGGCACTGAAGATAATAATAATTATTATTTTTTGGATGAATCACTTCAATTAAATGTAGCCATGTGATGAGTTGTAAATAAGCTATTTCACTGTCTTGTTTCTAACTGGTTTCCAAGTAGAATCAAAACCGTACATTTAAGTAAAAATGCATTAAACAAAGTAAATATTCTTTGAAAGGGTTCTTTCCCTGCCCCTAAGGGGGGGACCCTTACTGAAATTAGTTTAGATTCAGTTTTCTACTTAGCTTCGGTTTGCCTGTGTGTGGGCATGCACATCTTTCACTTCCACCAAACATCTGCCATTTGCAAATTGGAGTGCTTCCAAAATGTCTGATGTGTGACTTGAATGACATTTCTGGGCATCCGAGTGTCCAATGTGTGGTGATGGAAGCACTCAGACAATGGCTATTTTCCACCACACTTGACTGCAAAAGCTCTTAGCTTCACCTTCTTGACATTCTCTCTTAGTAAAGACGGGCTTCACTCAAGTGTAGACATTTAGGGCCACTGTCTGATGGAAGAAAGGCCGATGCGAGTGACAACAGGTGAGCTGGATTGCACTTTCAAGGTGAAAAAAAATCAAAGACCAAAGGGTACTAATTAACAAGACACTGCTTTCATGTTTCAGGCAATTGTTGTACAGACACTGAAGCTTGTCAATGCTGGACAGTGTGTCCATTGTGGCCACCTCTAAATTACCAATTGTTCAGGTACCAGGGGCACAAATCAATGCATTTACTTAACTGAGCATGAAAGACCCCAATGAGAGATATTGACTGTTCATTGTATTCACCGGTTGGAAGACAAGACAACATTTAAGTGCAACAGCATTTCCACCCTTCTCAAATATAGACTTCCTCCGCCTGCTATTGAGTGTCTGTCTGTGCTGCTAGAAAAAAAAAAAACAAGTGAAAAGACACAAACTTTGTTTTTCTAAAGGATTTTTTACTCTGTTTTTATCAAGTGCCAGACAAAGTTCTCTTAATCTAAAAGCTGAAAAATTAACAGGCACTGAGCGTTCCTCCTCTATCCGTGGGGTATCTGGTGGTCTCTCCATGCTTGTTCTCTTGTCTCTTATTACCTGGTATTGTTGGATTGAGATGAGTCAGGGGGGCTTTCACACCAGCTAATCGAGATGTATGCTTTTGGCCGGGAGGTTTAGGGCTCATTGGAAGAACTGTTTGATTACTTCCCCCCTCAAGCCAACAAGACAAAAAAGCCAACTTCCACCAGGTTAATAGCCCTCCCCTGCCCCCTGCTATACTCAAAGGGGTTTAAATCACAGCGATGACTTTGCTTGCCCCTTCTTTAATGCTCTCTTTCCTGTTGTTTGCCAGTCAACTGAAAGGTTGCTTGGGTCCATGTTTGTCGCATTCCTGAGCACTAAATCCGGTTTTAATATATTTTCTTGTCCAATTCTTTCAAGCATTTGTCCAATTGTGTTTTTATGAGGCTATATGTTGTGTGCATACTGATTTAAAGCTGCATTAAATATATTTTGGGGGGATTTTTAGGCAGAGAAGAATTTGGTAACAAGATCACAGATTCAAAGCGCTGACATATGACCAGCTTATTATGTTGTGTTTGCAAAGAGTTGCCGACTTACACATCAAACAGGACCAGAGCAACGCCTGTTCCATAAAGAAATTTAATAATGACACCAGGCATTTTGAACATCGCAACTCTCTTTTTACCACTGCTTTTTGAGGATTGAGTGGATCAAAAATAATCTCTGTTTGACCTCTCGGGCTACTTAAGAATAGAGTGGACATACTCTTATCTTGACTACTTGAACCAGTGTCTCATTAGTCTGATTGCGTGAGCTTGAATTGACCTTTATGGAACCACTTTAGCCCCAGCTGACTTGTTGGGTTCATTCAAGTCAGCAGGGCTGGAAGTAACGAATAACACTCGACTGTAAGTCGTTTTTTTGTGTACTTTTTTGAGTATTTCTCTTAAATCAGTAATTGTACTTTTACTTTTCATAACAAGTATTGTACTTGACTACATTTCAAGGTGAGTCTGTTGCTGAGTAAAAACAATAATGCACTAAAATTAAGGATGACGTCGTTATAGGTTAAGGTTAGCATTATTGTACCTTGGCGGAGTTAAAAAGTGGCTGCATTTACCTCAATCAATCACTGATTTAATGCACCATCCGGCAAGCACGCTAAGTGACACAAATCAAACACACCCCAATGTTACGTGATTAACAGGTGATGCCGGTTTTGCAAAATGCTAAAAGCTAAAATGCTCACGGTGGATCCTCAGCAGTGATTTCTACATTTGCTACATTGCTTATGAACTTCTACCTTCAGTGAGGTGTGTGAGGACTTTCTGCTCTTTCTATTTCTGTCAAAGCTGTGACAGCAGAGCCTCTAAATGGACTAGTTATAGTGGGACAGAGAGGCTAAATGGAATGGTTATAGTGGGACAGAGAGGCTAAATGGACTGGTTGTAGTGGGAAGAGAGGCTAAACGGACTGGTTGTAGTGGGAAGAGAGGCTAAATGGAATAGTTATAGTGGGACAGAGAGGCAACATCATTTCCAAAATGTAACGCAGTACGTTTACTCGGAGCACATTTTAACAGACTTACTTTTTTACTTGTATGCAAGTTCATTTTTAGTCTTGTACTTTTACTTGTACTTGAGTAAAATTTGTGTAAAGTAACAGTATTCTTAGCTGAGTATAATATTCTTGTACTCTTTATCCAACAGCAAGCTTTATCAAACGGACCCCAGCATTCATTTGGTGTTGTGTTTCTGGCCACATGATTATTGGAAGTCCAACATTTACTCCTCTTTTAGCTTTGGTCTGGTCTCCAATAACTTGCAAAAAAATATCCGACTTTGTAGTGGCTATAAATTACCAGCCAAACCCCCCGACTTTGTCTGTCTGCTATTTGGCGCTGAGCAGTTAGTTTACTGTACAGTAACTTTATCATTGCTGTTTTGCTGAAAACGAGTTCCTTGCTTCTGGAAGTTGTGTTGGGTTGTTTTGATTTATTGCGGGCCATGAAACCATATGATCACCTGAAAGAAACCAAATAGCGCAATTAGAGCTGCAGATTTAGGTTTAAATTTGGGTTTTGGGTAAAAAACTTCAAATTACAAAAAAAACAAACAACTACCATTATCAATCAAATTCTCGATTATTGCAGCTTTAAAAAAAAATTACAAATGTTAACTTGTTGTTGATAGTATTGTGACACATTTTCCTATTTTAATTTAATTTAATTTTTCACTATTTATTACTGAAAGTATGTTTATAGCTGTTCTTGCAATGAGCACAGTGGATATTGTCAACTACGGTGTGCAGGTTGTCCTGCTGTAGGAAACTAAACCTTTTGATGTGGATGAAGATTACATTCGGGTGACATTCACTTAAAACTGCTGCTACTTTAAAAAAAAAAAAAAAATTAGTTTGTTTTTGTTTAAATTGGCTTCAAATTAAAATGATATGCTACTTATATAAAACCGCCTGGCACCGTTTTTAATTTCAGTCAAAAATCAATAGCTTTGCAGTTCATAACATCACATCTCTCTGAAAACACTCTCATTATTGGATTTAAGTCCAAGCTCTTCTAAAAACCAGCCACAGTGCCAATCTGTATTCATCACACTAATAAGCAACCCACAGACTCTTTTCCACCCTGAGTCTGCTTTAGCCAGGGGATCTGTCTGTATCGGCTGTGCTCCTCAGCAGCCTATAGCCTGTTTGGGAATTGCTTGGATGTGTTACACTGCTTTCTGCTGCAGTGCTCTCGATCCCACAGCTTCAGTCAAAATGAGGTTCAGGTGTTGAGCAGGTGCAGTGAGAGCAGATGCACCGCTTTGCTCGTTTCACTTGGCAGGAATGACTCCGTAGCTCCTTGTTTACCCCGTAAATCAATGTTTGTTTGAAAAAAAAAACACACATAGAGAAACTGTCATGCTGCATTCACGACATAGGAACGAAAGAAAATAAGAAGAAGAAAAAACAATAAATAAGAAAATAACGTTGAGGTTAATTATTTTGTTAATTTATAATTATTTTTTTTATATTTTACATTGTACCGTATAATTTACTGTACATCTGTGAGCTTCCAGTGAAAAAATCTGACCTGACCAACAAGGACGTATTTAATTTGAATTTTTTCTACATATATTAAGTTCAACTTGTGCCTGTGTATCTGTACTGGAACATATCAAACATCACTAATATTTTTCACAGTTTACACAGTTGATCAAGTGTACCAGTGATATATTCACCTAATTGAATGAGAT
Organism: Hollardia meadi; assembly: GCA_037974645.1. NCBI lineage: Eukaryota > Metazoa > Chordata > Actinopteri > Tetraodontiformes > Triacanthodidae > Hollardia > Hollardia meadi. The sequence goes on along the minus strand of JBBPCS010000204.1, from coordinate 12,425,905 downwards.
GTCATTGAAAGTTTGTTTTTTCCTTAGATAATCCTTTTATTTGTATTTATTTATTTGCACAGGTACACAAGATGTCTCCTACTTCACTGTAAAGTCTCTTGTTAGTGTATGTGCACTGGAGGCTTGAAGTTTCCATATCAAACTTGTGTACGCTGACTATTGCACCAGGACTGGCTTCCCAACTATTTGTTGATGTCACAAATCATGTTTGTAGGCCTGCCTCTTAAAATCAGATTTTTCAATGAGCACAGAGAAATTTTACACTTTCAACAATAAAAGTGAAAACGGCCTCAATAGTGTCAGACTCGGTACATGAAGCCCAAACATTCAACTGTAGGAACAAGAAAAACTTTAAAGCATCCACATCTGCACAATACATTTTCAATGTTAATTTAGCGGAATGTTGTAATATACAGGTATAATAGTTTTTAAGTGCACTCCTGTCAGAGTGAGCAACGTATTTTTGGAATGTTGTTGAGCATTTGCCCCAGAGTCATATCAGCTCTATCAGTACAAACAACTCCCCGAACAGCATCTGTAAACTCCAAATAACTGTCACTGAAAAATCAACATTTATTGTATTTGAATATTTGCTGTGTACACAAACCTGTGATTGTGTCTTGCATTGCCACTTTGAAGTGCTCCTCTTAGACTGTTAAGGAAATCACTAGAGGAGCTGCATACAAAGCATCCACTAGAGGAAAATCTATGCCTTTTGAACTCTTTCTCTACCGGCTGATTTAATTAGACTGGCATTAAAATAATCATTTGCATCTGCTGAAATCTTTTCTGGTTATTGTTTTGCAGTACGACTTTGTGGAGCTATTGGACGGCAGCCGGCTTATCGCCAAAGAGCATCGGACTCCGAGTGAACTAGATCATCCGGTCACCGTCCACCAGGCCGGATTCATCCAGTACCTGGACTTAGGGGTGTGGCACCTGGCGTTTTATAATGACGGACGCAACGTGGAGGCAGTGTCCTATAACACAATCATCCAGGGTACGAGGACACACATCTGCTGCAATGACTGATGAGTGTGATTGGAATGATGTGTAATGACTTTAATTTCCTGTAACAGCTGCCCCTGCATGAACAAAAAATGTAAAAGGAAATTCTGGCTACTACACAAACTTTGAGCCACATAGCAGGCAAATCTAGGTTTAAATGGATGGGAGTGGATTATTGCTCTCGACACTATAATACCAGACTATACACAACATTGATCCTTCCCTTCTAACAACCTCTTTAGTTTTCTGAAGCCTGTGAAATTTCCTTGTGGGTTTTGAGGTAGGAAAACCACTAAGGTTGAGTTAAAGTTTTTATTTTTCCATTTCCTTTGGGGAGTTCCATTGATCTGGCCCTACAAATACGAAGGTATTGACTTGTGAGGTCAAAAAAATTGCCCGGGTCCAGACGCTGGCTCTATGAACATCCAATACAAGCCAGAGTAATAACACAAATATTTGCCAATCAAAATGAGGGTCTTGGTCTTTTGGGGGTGCCCTTCGTGAGCAATGGTCTGTTGAATGAACACAAGATCTGTCTGTAGGATATGTCAGATTAACTTCAACTCGGAGAGGATTTGAGCTGTAAACACTCAGGAGATTGCATGGCTTGTGTGGGCACGATCAGTCATTCAAGGGGTCGGAGGGGGTGAGGCGGTAGAGGAGAGAGGAGGAAAAAGTGTGTCAAGGAAATTTAATTATTTGTGGAATAATTTGGTCCAGTGTGGCTTTTACTTAACATGCTTAGATGGGAACAGTTGGGCTGCAGTTATACATGTTATGGAGGCTTAGACCTTAGTGGGACATGGACAAATAGCTGTAAATGTATGCCATGCCTGATATGAGTACTCCAGATAAGGTGTGCCCAGGAAGCCTAGATTCATGCAGGGGTAAAAAAAAAAAGATAAGTATTTTAGTTGTCTTGCAGTATTTCTTTAACACTGCAGCTGTCAAATGGTATATTGAGGAATTTCAGTTTTTCTCTAATTTGACTATCAGATGAGTTATTAATAGTTGCTCACTGCTGTACCCGCAGATTCTGTCACGGAGTGCACACACAACTGCTACGGTAACGGAGAGTGTGTGGCCGGATCCTGTCACTGCTTTCCAGGATTCATAGGGCCGTACTGTTCCAGAGGTAATTATTAAGCTCATATTTTACTCTTATTCTGTCCATTCAGAACAGGATTACATTTTGTTAAAAATCTTGGGATAACTGAGGTCAGTTACCCCAGCAAAATGAATGTTAATGTAATTTTATGTATGATTCAAAGCATTGAAAAAAAACTATATCACGGTGTCTCATCCTGCTGGATCAATGAATTGTCTTTGCGGATACATGGACAAACTGTAATGTATGCATTTTCATGTGATTCAAACATTTCCAATAACTCCAAAACTAAATAAAATTTTTACTGAAATAAGATAATCATCTCCCAAATTCACTAAATGTGAATATTCTGCTTCAATCAATATTTGCTCTCTTGCTTACCTCTCACAAAGGGAGGCACCCACATGTCGGGGGCAGTCTAGCAGCACTCTAGTAGCAACAATACCAAACATTAGGCTGCATTTATATAACCACAATAACAAAAAAATATATTTTGGCTCTAACTCCATTATAGTGCATTACTTAGCCTAAGTGGTTACAAAAATATGACTAAACTATTTGCATTTGCTTGGTGCTCAGCTCCAATATAATCAATTTATTCAAATTGATGAGTTCATTTTTTAAATAATATTTTAAGGTGATGATGCCATAAAAAATGACGACACATTCTATGCTTCATTTGAAAACCTCAATAAAACCTTCAATGTAAAAAAAATATATATTTGGTAATGCTCAAGTAGGTCAGTGGTCAGATTGACTGTTATGGCCATTTTAGTAGTTACAGAATTCTGGTAAGTTGATTGTTTTAAACCTTTCGTCTTTCCTCAGCTGCCTGTCCGGTCCTGTGCAGCAGTAATGGCCAGTACACCAGGGGGCGCTGTCAGTGCTACAGTGGCTGGAAGGGCACTGAGTGCGACGTTCCTGCCTCCCAGTGTATCGATCCTCAATGCGGTGGGCACGGACTGTGCGTGGCGGGTAACTGTGTGTGCAACACCGGCCACAAGGGACCCAACTGTGAACAAGGTAGAGGGGGGGGGGGTTCTTCCTATTGGATTAGAAGCAGCTAGACGCAACATATTTCTGTGTGAAGCTCCATGGGAATCGACACAGTCCATTGGTGAAACAATTGGTGTTTTCAACTCCACCGAGCAGATAATGCTTTGGATGTTGTTATTGATACTGTGTGTATAAATTAACTCACTCTTACTGTGTGGCCACATGAGGGTACAGGCTGGAACAGATTGTGCAGTGCCCGTTGATGCAGTCACCTATTGGATTGCTCCACAGCTGACGACACCTGTTAAAATCGATCAGCCAATGGCATCTGTTCCTCCGTTTATTGAGAAAGAGCTTTTTCGTCTTTCTTGTCAAGCCCTTCCACCTCCCCCTTCACTTCAGTGCATTTAACTTTATTGATCCTCATGCAGACAAAAGACAATTATCAGCTCCGATTTACATGCGCGGTTGACCTTACATGTAAAGGGCTATTGAGTTAACTAAATGAATATATTGCGTTTTTTCTGTGAAGTGAAACAATATGGGGGGATAAGTTGCATTTGTAGCTCCAAGCTTGCTTGTAAGGGTCTGGTGTGATTAATTGATTCAGGTAAAAAATCAATATCACTATCCCCGTATATATATAAATGCACAGAGTAATCGGCTCTAGAGGAAGCACAAAAACATTGCTACAAATTATCTCTCGTTAGTAATAGGATGATTGTGTTGGTCATAATTGCCAATTATTAACTTAGATCAGCAAGTTGATCTGCAAATTGTTAATAGTAATTGATTATATCTGTCTAGACACTAATTGTGCTGCTTTCCCCAGTGCCTATAATGGAACATAATTATGCTGTCAGTATATTGGAAGTACCCTATAATAAACCGTAGAGGAGCTAGTTGAACACAGGGTGGAAAATTATTACCAGCCACAGTTAAACACTGCAAAATGTTCAGCTGTGGCTTACCAGCCATCATCTGGCACTGGAGCACTTCCACTCAGTCACAGAAAACAAAAAAAGATTTTGGCTGGTAGCAGAGTCAGAGTGGCCGGGGAAAATAAGTAGGTTTGATATCCTGTCCAGAAGTGGTAAACTAACCATTGCTGTCATGCTCGGTGTGTGTCCTCAGTGGATTGTCTAGACCCGATGTGCTCCGGTCACGGAGCCTGCCATCATGGTGAGTGCCACTGTAACCCAGGCTGGGGAGGGATCAGCTGTGAGATCCTGAAGAGCACTTGTCCGGAGCAGTGCTCCAATCACGGCACCTTCAACACCGACTCGGGAACCTGTGTCTGTGACGCCAACTGGACAGGGGCCGACTGCTCCATAGGTCAGAACGCATTTCACTTTACTTTCATGGCCTGAAGCTATTTGGTATGGCCTTTTCAAGTGACTAACAGTTGCAAGTAACGATTGTTTCCATTATCAATGAATTTGCCATTAGTTTTCTCAATAATTTTGGTCTATAAAATGCCATGAAATGGTGAAAATTGCCCATCACACATTCCTGAAGACCAAGATCTTTAAACTGCGTGTTTTGTCCCAACAAATAATGAACAAAAAGCAACAAATATTTAAATTTGCAAAGCCTTTTAAATAAAAAAAAACATACTTCATTGATTATCAAAATAAATGGAGATTAATTTTCTTTTGATTGATGAATTGATTAATTAAGTAGTTGTTTTCAGCTTCTGTTTCAGAATTCTAATACTTGTGCAGTCTTTTTGACTTTTTTGGGGGATATTAACGCTATCAAGGAGGCTGACAAAGTTGGACATTTTCAAAGTCCAAACATTGGCTTTAAAGGAATTAAAGGGAATATTAATTTACTTAGACTTGTTATCTGCAATGTCTTTTATTTTGTTTATTAATTTATTTAAGAAGTCCTTCTGTCAGTTCTATAGTGTCTTTTCGTACTGTTTTTGTGGATAGTGTTTGAGTTTCTCGAACAAGTAATTGGCACCAATTCTTCCCTGTATTTATTTAAAGTAAACTCCCCCCTTGCTGTGCACAGACTGGCAGACACCAAGTGCCGACAACAGCAGATGTAGAAGCCATTATTGACGGGCTGAAGGTTGAAATAAAAGATCTATCTTGTGCAGTAAATTGAGCCTACGTCTAGATGTTTTATTAGGAAATTAAAGGTATAATTATTCAGCTTTGATGTCCTATACTTAAAACATTAGCAAGACTGTGATATATGCATTTTTAGGTTATTAATAATCCCTGTTTTAAATTTAGTGAACATCCAACATTTGTTTTTCTTGAATTAAAAAGTTACATTTTGAAATGAACCTCTTGAAACAGTCAAATCAGTATCTTTCAGCTTTGCCCCATAGGTGCACATGAAGGAAACAAAATTATTAATTTAAAAGTCTGGATATGCTGCAAAGATGATGAATGGGAGCCTGACTGAAGTTTTTCATCTTAAGAGCTATGCATACATGTTACAGTGCTGTCAGCGCTGTGTTCTATGAGCTCTACGTTACATGTCTGCTTCATCACCTTCAGCAAAGTTTTACTTTACTAAAAAGAAAGTATTTTTTATGATGAGGAAGATGTGATCAGAGCAAGCTTTTTTTCTTCTTCCTGGAATTAGATCTATCCATTTGAGAACAATATCATTAAATGTCTTTTGGACAACACGAACGCCGAAATTCCCCAAATAAATGAGTTCTTCTAGGAGTGAGTGAGTAGGAGTGAGATAGTGAACTGAACTGACGACAGGTAACAAAGCGAAACGAAAGATTTCACGGGGTACGAGGAGACTGACATGCTGACATCTGATCGCCAGGAGTCAGTCATGCTTTTAAAGTGTTGTATAACATAAGAAAGGACTGAGGATGAACCTCAGTCTGAACTGCTGCTCCCATTAAGGTCATGTTAGATTGAAAAACAAATCCTGTGAATTTGCTTTGATCAAGTAAAGAGACCTTATTGATTTTCAAGCAACGTGTGCAACAATTGTTTGAACCTAAATCAACAAATTACAAAAATGCAACTAGTTCGTTATGTTTGGGCCTGTGGGTGTGATCACAACCCTTAAAGTCGGATAATCAACACTTGTAGCATGTGCTGGTTTGAAACCGACCATATGTTAACAACAAAGCTTTGGCTCCGCACTTGTGCATATGTTATTTTTATAAACTGAGCACAAATGTGTGCTTTTTTTTTTTTTTTCAAAATGCATTCGTAGATTTGTTTAGAACTTTTCCAAATTAGTTTTTCCTTGGTATAGACGAGATGACACAATCATGTGTTCTCATCCGCTCGCAAGCGGAGCTTCTTCATTTGTCACCAGCTTTGTATTCGGAGGGTTTGCCTTTCGACACAGGTAGGTGACATGTTAGTTCAAAGGCTGGCCCCTCCCATCTGTCATCTGTGCATGAGCTTCAGATGATTTATGTGTTGTTTCGCCCCCACAGAATCCACTCATTCTCTGTGTGCTAAACCCAGAGACAAAACACGACGGCCACACTGAGTCGAACAATTCTAAGCAGAAGTTGCGGTTTGTTTCTGTCAGAGTGAAAGGCTGTCGGTTGGATCTGTCTTGGCTAAAAGTTCAATTGAAAATTAAATGTTAAGGATGCTGGATGGTGCATTTGAGATGATAGATGGGTGCGCATACCTTTTGAAGAAGCATGCATCTGCTTTGATAGGTTCCTGTTTTGGTGAACAGAGAATTCTTTTTTGTGTGCGTCTCATGTCATTTTCTTTTTTGAAGACAGTTAAATCGTCTCACTCAACAAGATATCTGAGGAATGTCAATATTGAAGTGACGAGGTTACCCTTGGCGCGGTCCAAAATTTGGAGAGTGAACCCACCTGGGTGGGTGGAGGATTCCTTCGTAATTAATGCCGCGATTCTTCTTCAATTAAATAAACTTTAATTAACAAGAGAGTAGCATGGATCGACCACCCACAACCCCCATCCAGCTCGAGTCAGGGGCATGTTAAAGGCAGATAAACACTTTTGCACTAATGAAAAATTGATTGCATAGATTCTATGGGAAGGAGGTATCCCTTTGGAATCGAATGACTCCCCTCCAGAGGTATGCTTAATATTCTACAGTGTCGGCTTGACTTAATCAGAACCGTCCAAGGTCTCTCAATCGAAGAAAAACTCTAATCAGAGAGCTGGAAACAGACGGCTAAAAAAGCCCCAATAAAGAGGAGTGTGGGTAAAGCAGTGGGGGTAGATTGGCTTAAAGAAACATGAACAAAATGAGTAGATATTTAATCCATGACAGGATGGCAGAATGATGTCTCCTAGCTAATTTGCTTTCCCTGCAGCTTGTACCAAGTTTTTAAAAAGTCTCAAACTTTTTGGTTGCGGCGCAATATAAATTTCCTTGAGCATCTAGTCACTTAAGTTTTGAGGACATACTTGAGCTGCTTTCCTCAAGCACACTGACGGCTATTGTCACAGCGGAAAGCTTTATGGCTCTTGTGTTCAAAAGCTGTGATCGGAGCTCTTGGTTCCAGTAAATGAACATTTCTTATTCTCTCACAAGAGCAGCCACTGCTTGTTGGTACAGACTGACTTACTTACCACCCATGGATTCAATCTTTTGAATCTTACTTTTCTGAAGATAACATGGATTTATAACAGCTGCTCTGCTGCTTCCGTTGGCGCATACATGTAAAAAAAAAAAGAAAAAAAGAGCCTTAGTTCAGGCTCTATGCAAATGAGCTTCCAGAATATGTAAAACCTGAAAAGTGGTTGTTTTCGGAGGCTTCCGAATGTGCAAAGTAATTTTTGTGCTTTACTTTTCTTGCTCGCAGAGTGATGACAGGTTTTGTTTCTAGGGCCCCTGCACTCACGGAGAAATAAAGTGGCCTGTGAAATTACTGGAGTCTTTGATAAAGATGAGTTAAAGTGGCTACAGAAATGACAATAATAACCTGTGCCGCTCTTGCATAGGGGTGTAAAAAATGCCTCTTCCATTATTCCACTGTAATTATTCAGAGAAATATATATTGTGTGATAAGCTTTGATGCCATTTCAGATGGAGGAAAGTGGTTGTTACACTGATTGGACCCGTTTGTTGATAAGCTAATTAGTCCTCCAGATTTTTGTTGCAGAGTGGATTTTCCATGAAGTAGATGGACATGAACATGGACTCATTACTTTTGAATTGGTTTCTATGCAGGCTGAGAATACTGTGTGTACACTGGGAATTTAAGACTTTATTATCACTTGAACCTATACATGTAATAACACTATATAGGCTAATTTCATACTTTTTAGAGAAAGATTCATCCTCTTTTTTCCCTTTATCAACTATTCATTGTGTGTATTGGCAAAGTGGCAGCCAGATAAAAGTTGATTGGTGATTTTGTTTTAATGCTCTGAAATGTCATGTTTATTGGGAACATTGAAGCAAGAGAAAGCAATACATTCCTGATATTTTCCTATGTAAAATAATGCTTGTTAATTTTTTTTTACTTTAATATATATTAGTAGTAGTTTTAACAGTAATTTTAGGTGTCTTGAGATGGAATATTATCGCAGTTTGCATTCACTATAACTATATTTTTCAGGAGCAGTGTTGAAAATGCGTCTTGTTTACAGTTAAACTTATTGGCCCACTTTATCCAATGGCGCAAACACTTTGCAGCAACCATCAGAGCATTTTTCAGCAGTGTGCATCCACACAGAATACAAAAATACACCAGTGCGGTACAAAAAACACAACAGAAGCGACATGTCTCCGTGGCTTTTTCTTTCCTGACAGAGGTGTGCGTGGTGGACTGTGGTCCCCACGGATCGTGCATCAGTGGTGTGTGTCAGTGCGAGGAAGGCTGGACAGGACCAGAATGTGAGCAGAGGGACTGTCACCCACGCTGCATCGACCATGGAGTCTGCCGAGAGGGCAAGTGTGACTGCCACCAGGGCTGGACGGGTGAACACTGCACTATCGGTGAGCCACAGTGACACATGCATTTCTGCACACTTGACAGAAGGGTCCGAACTACACAGGAAATTTGTTTATGGGCAGACTTAAAAGGGCAACTTTGGAGTGTGAATGTCAGTATTTTCAGAAAAAGCGGATCGCGACACACTTCTGTTGCTGCCTACCTCCTTCAAACAAGTACTTTTGCATGACACACTAGTGATAAGTCCTTGGTGATATTTTCAGTGTTTAGAAGTGAACTCTTGTGTTTCGTGCAGTTTAGTTTCCAGAGATCGTTGAATCCTGTTGATAAGATCTTCTTTTTCTGTTATTCTGAATATTGGCCAGTCACAGTCATCTCAAGTAACTGAGAGCATTTACTCAAGTACTGTACTTAAGTACGATTTGGAGGTACTTTATTGAGTGGTTCCATTTTCTGTTTAATTCCTCTTAATTATCAATCCTCTAAAATCAGTACTTAATCTGCTGATTCATATTTTACATTCAATTTGATCAGTTCAGAAAATATGACTTCTCTTGTGACCAGATGCAATAATAACAATTGAATAATAAATATGCATATAATAATATAACACTCTTAAAGGAGCCGTTGCACATGTTTACTTTTATTTTGTACTTTTACTTTTTATACTATTACTTTGTGCACTTTATGCTGATGAAGTCCACCTATTAATTCCAGGATTTATACTTGGAATACAGTATATTTATTTTGTTGTATTGATACTATGACTTTTACTAAATACATTAACAGTTCAGTTTTTTTCATTTTTGTCACATTACCTCTTGTTCAGCAGCAAGTTTGTCTTAGCCGGAGCTTCTTATCACCAGAAATGGTGGCAAATGTGAGTTTTGACTGATTAGCTATGAGTTAAACCAGTATTTAATTGTGGTAAATCAAAGAATCTACACAGAAAAAATGATGTAATTTATGTACATTTATATCAAAATGTAAACTAACCTGTAAACTGCATCTCTCCCACTAAAACAAGAAATGAGAACCCTTGATTGGTTGGTTTGGGCTATCTATCCTTCACTTCGCTTCTCTCTCTCTTCAAAATATCTGTCTCACATCGCATTTGTAATTTTTCTGTCATCTATTTAGCTATTCCACCTTTTAGACTGCTGAAGTGATGCTCCTCTATTAGCAAGTCAAGGGCAGGTATTTAGGGAGCCGGAAAGCCATGCATAGGGCCTCTTTGGAATATCATTTTTCTGAAATGGCAGTGCTTCACCTGGCATTAATGAGGATAATGAGTTCTGAGATGTCACTTCTTATTGACCTTCAACTCAAACTTCCTTGACATCTTACCCCCTGTCAAAGGTTCTGCAGTTAAACCCTGACACACCGCGTCAAACAGCATTCCCTCAAGTGTCATCCCCAACCCCTCAATGATGACATATTCCCTGTGGAACAAAGATCTGGTACTCGAAACTATTGAACCTAATTATGTATTTACAAGTTCTCTGGTCCCATCACCAATCCAGCAGTCCACAGCACGGATCCTGTTCTTTTGGGGAAGGGATGCAGTGAGGGAAGTGTTGGAGTGGTCACATTCCTGGTCTCATTAATCCTTCCGTCCTCAGGGCAGACTGTGCACCACCTATATTCCCTTTCTTTCCTCCTGTTTAAGGCTCCCAACAGGAACGTAACTCCTTGCAGCTTTGGATGCAGCAGGGCTGAATAGGCAGTGCGTTACCTTTTCTTGGAGAAGCGGGAGCTTATTTTGTCTTTCAGACCCTGAAAGACTGCCATTTGCACAAAGCGCCTTTTAATCACATTACATGGCCAGAGCTTGAATAGAGGACTTCCTTGGTCATTCTTTTGTCACAAGCATCTAGATCCTGTTTTATATGCAAGGCTTAACCTATTGTCACAGCATTCTCAGCAATGCAGTTTACGACTAAGGTGTTTTTGATTCGCCTTAGTGTACTGCTGGTTCTTTGCCATGCAGTTGTTGAAATCACTGAAGTGGAGGCGACGGCAAAATTGAAAGGGGGGAGGAGAAAAAAGTTTAGTATGTTGTTTCATGATGCGTTCGCATTAGACTGAGGGTGAGAATACATGCCTCCTGACAAGCAGACAGTAAATTGTTTTCATGCACATGAAACCGACTCATATAGTCTGAAAACAAAGAGTGTAACACTCAGATACAAGAGAACCGTGTGTTCTTTCATGTGTTGCTTTGGCAAAGCAAAGCAGATGGAGAGTGCCAACAATGAATACATAATTTTACTGAACTTGAGATGCTGAATTCATTTCTGTTGCTTCCAATGGACCGAATTGTGATCATAATGTATAAGAAAAATGTGGTGATTTGGATCATGGAAGCATCTATAATTCTGATTAATCACTTGCTGTTTTAATTAACATCTACGCTTTTAAGTTTGTCAAATACTGGATTTTTTTCCCCCCCCAAACTGTAGCAAAACTATTAATAACCCTCCTCCAAATCTCCAGCCTTCTGTGTGTCTGGCACCAATTTTCTACTTGTTTTTTCTATTTACATTTCTTTGCCTAACTCCTACTTATATCCATTCTCTTTTCTATTTTATGTCTGTATGCCTGTCTGCCTACCTATCTGTCTCTCTCCAACTCCCTCTTGGCTTACATGTATAGCCCTGGATTCCAGAGTATCAGGTAACAAAACATTTTTCACTTTACTTACAAATTAAAGTCTTCATGCAAGGTGTTTTTTTTTTGTTTTTGTTTTTTTTAATAATCCAGCTGAACGCTTTTTTATTTTGCTCTAAAATGTGAATATTTTTTTTTTTTTTTAATGGGTGAGCTTACAGCTTTCCAGTCATATCCTTTCACACATGCTTAAACGACTGATTTACATACACAGTCGGGAGATTGAAATTAGGGCAGAAGCTAAAGCGTGCCGAAGACAACGGTAATCTTGGGGAAAAAAACAAAAGCTTATTTTTCAAATATTTAAACCAAGTTGGCAGGTGCATCAGCTTTATGCCAGCAACCCTTTCCACTTTCTGTGCTCCCCTATAACCTACAATAAGTAAATGTGTTTGTCAGTCTTAGCTCTCTGCCACCATAGAGATAAGTAATTTTCTTTTCCAAATGTTTCCCTTTCCTCGGTTGTGTAATAGGAGCAGTCAAGATAGGATATAAAGGTAAATTGAACCACTACACCCCCAAGGGAGATTGTCATGAACAATCCCTCCCTATTCTCTGTCTTTCCTAGCACGGCGTATATACACCTGTTCTATGTCCGAGTCGATCATAATGTTTCTGCTGTGATCCTGCTCTCCCCCCAATATGTCCCCTCATCTCCTGTCCGTCTTAACTAGTTTCACACAGACCCCACGGTCCCTTTTCCTACCA
>JBBPCS010000204.1:12384930-12413042 GCA_037974645.1 Hollardia meadi | reverse complement strand
CCCAAGGTCCCTTTTCCTACCCCCCCCCCCCCCTTGTCTTAATTCCCTGTGTCTGCCAGATTAAACGCCCCAAACTGGTGTGGTTTAGTCATGTTTCGGCTCCCTGTCTTCACCCCCTACTAGAAGGAATGCGATATGGCAACAAATGTTCTGTTTTCTGTATATGCAGAGACTCTAGATCCTCGCCCTTATTCCCCTATTTACATATGAACTTCCTTTTCCCTTTGATGTCGCTGTTACTTCACATGAGTGTCTTTAAAATCTGCAGTAGGCTATTCCCATTTTGCAGGCGACGGCAGCGATTTTTCATCCTCTTAAATAGGACATTTTTGCCACTTTTAACCCACAAAAGGATCCTTAAAATCTTGATTCCAAGAATGAAAAAAGAGTAACAGTGAATATGTTACTTGAACTCCTAAAGAGTCATTCAAACTTTTGGATTTAAACACAAAAGCTAACACCAATTGATTTGATGCAACGGGCATTCACAGTGCCTCCCGCTGCCCTTTTCAACAGTGAGTGAACAACTTAGCAGGTTTCCCCCTCTTTTATCCCATGCATTTCACTCTTCAGTGTGGCTATACATGCTCCTGAAACTCATGTGAAACGACAGTAACTCCTCACACCCTTCCCCACATCCCCAGTCCTGTCAGAGGTGTATTGTACTGTATGTTCACCCAATACTGTCTTTTATCATTTTTGTCCCCCCTCTACCCCTGTCCACTCTAAACGCCCCCTTCGCTACCTTGTCTTCTCTCCCTCCTCTTTCTCCTGATTTCCTTGTTCTTACTTGCTCGGCTGTTTGACGTGCACATGATATGTTGACAGACGGCTGCCCCGGGCTGTGCAACAACAACGGGAGGTGCGTCCTCGATCAGAACGTCTGGCACTGCATCTGCCAGTCAGGATGGAGAGGGCTGGGATGCGATGTAGCGACTGAAACGCTCTGCTCAGATGGCAAGGATAACGAGGGAGGTAGGCAGAAGTAAAAGCCTCATACAAATAGTCTTTTAGCTTCAGCTCATGTGTGTACCTCTTCTTGTGCAAGACAGAAATATTGGCTTTGATGTGGCTCCGCGGTGACAGTGCAAACAAACAAAACAAATCAATCATACATAAAACATCACTGGAATATGCAAATGTTGGAGCAGAGGAGATTGATAAGCAGCATGCTTTAAAATATACAGTAGATCAATTATAAAGAGTAGTTGAGACTATATATCTGCCCAAACACTCTGGAGCTTATAAACTGCATCTTGGCCTGATCAGCAAGCCCAGAACTTTCGAGGTTCATAGTAGGTGACATACTTTGAAATAGTTCACGCTTTCATGTCAGCTTAGAATGTCTGCTGTCGCTTTAATGAACTCGGTTGACGTTAGGAGTCATCTGTGTGCACCAGAGCTCAACACAAGGATGAAGATGCTCACGCGTTTCCTAATGCCATCCAGGTCAACAAAGCCTTTCCCTCCCTGTCTTGATTGTCCCTCCTGTTTTCCAGATGGGCTCGTTGACTGCATGGACCCAGACTGCTGCACTCAAGTCTCCTGCCAGGGTCAGACCTACTGTCGCGGCTCGCCTGACCCCACTGCCATCGCCGGCCAGGTCCAGAGCTCAGCCGCCCAGCCCGCTTCCAAGAGCTTCTACGATCGCGTCAGTTTTCTGATTGGTCCCAGCGGCAGTCACATGGTACCCTGGGATAACGCGTTCAACAGCAGGTAAGCGGCTTAATGAATTACTGACAGCTCTTTAATTATTTGGATCACGTTTAGCCGTGTGCTGTCTCATTACCAGTTGGGAGAGACACCTGTGTTTGTGCAGCCACTCATAAACGTCAAAGAATCCCACGTCTCTTTGTCTTTGCAGTCACAGTGACAAGTGTGTTTACAATGGTGTCACTGCCACAAGCGTTTATTCCTTTTACCAGTCAAGATTAAGTAGCTCAAGAGGGAATGTGTTCCTTGCTAAAAACAGCCCTCATAACTCTGAAGACATAAGGATTAGGTTTCTTACACCAAGATAATAGGACCTTGTGGCTTTCCAAATTGGAAAGGGAAGCACATTTCACTGAGGGTCCGTTTTCACAACATGTGTATCCGAAACCTCATTTTTTGATCATCAGCACATCGGCCCATCACACATTTTATTTACTTGTCTAAGACCGTCACACTTAAAAAGACTTCTCTTTGATATTTTTACATCAACCAAGGGTTCATGTATTTTTGTTTTGTATGTAATTGCTGGGTTCAGCATTTATCGCCAATTGTTGGTATTTTATAATACACATTTTCAACCTTATCCACTTAGGTGGTAGTTTAAAGTGTTGTCTTTAGTTTCACAATTCATAAAGGTTTCTGTTTTGTTGGACATGAGAGGACTGTGAAGTGTTTTAGGAGCGTTGCTGTATGGATTGATGGATGGCAACGTCAATCTATTGGTTGGTCTGCCACTTTGGTCCAGACTGTTGAATGGCTGCCATGAACCTTTGTATGGACGATTATGGTCTCCAGAGGATGAATCCTAGTGACTAATCCCATTGACTTTCCCTTGACTTTTCCTCTAGTGCCACCAGCAGGTTGACAGGTTTGGTTTTCAGTGGATTATCCTGGCATATTTTCTATGGATGTCCATGAAATATGGTACAGACGTTCATGTTCCCCTCATGATGAATTTTAATAGTTTTGTAATTTAGCAATCCCTTAACTTTCCCTCTTTGCTCCATCACGACCAGAATGTCCAGTGCTTTGGTTTATGCTAAAAACCAATGACATTGCACCAGCATCAACTCTGTACTTTACGTACTTTACTTTATATTTACACGAACACTAAGATTGTAGAATAACTTGTAACCATATGCTGATGTTAGCTCAAAGGACTACTATGTCTAAGTACAGCCACAAAGAGCTGTTAGAATGTCTTTAGGCTTTTGATCTTGTTCTTATCATTTCTATTTTCCTTTGCATATGCTTCTAGGTACATGTACACAGACCAGAGAGAGTTTTTATGCCTTTCAAAGACATTTCAGCATTGATGGTCATGAATGAAATCTGCGTTTAATGTTGGGGTCTTTTTATTCAGAGTGAAACCTTTGCAGCGTGACTACATTCTTTCTACAACTTCCTGCAGTACTGAACGTTTTCAGGGGATTATCAAGGTAAACATATTGATGAAAAAAAAAGATGAATACCTTGAATAAAATAACAATGAATAGACGACCGGGAGACATCAACGTGCAAACTGAGAGGCAAATATTTTTTGCACAAACCTCTGTGCCCTTCCGCATCTGTTCAGAATCACAAGTGGAGTTTGTTTGGTGAGTGATGGAAAGGAAAAATTATTGCCAACTGTGTGCAGAAGGCTTTGGGAATATTTCCTCCAATAGTTTTATGTAATCCTTATGTAAATAGCACGCTTTACTGAAAATATAGAATGAGGCAGTTCCCCCACCCGCAGCTGAGTTCTCAGTAATCCTCATCGTCATTGTCTTCAGCTTACTGTCGATTTCATGTCTGGCAGTGGCATTAGAGCTCTTGCTCAAAATACTCATTTGCCTTTTTATCTCCTTGTAGACGTTGTAGTTTCAAGTCAGAAACATCGTGGTGCATTTTAAGGGCTCTGCAAACATGCATACCGCTAAATTTAATGAAAATTAATGACTTTGTTTTTTTTTACTTTATCTTGTAAGCACAAACTCTGCATACATGAAGTCATTTCTTGAAAGCGTCAGAGAATAAAGTAGAATACAGTAGTGGAAGGGTTTGTTTGAAGAGCCATATTTTTCAAACATTCATTTGAGGTTAAAGGGTGAATAATTTATTGGCAGCCTTTGCAGAGTATGGATTATTTAAAAAAAAAAAAAAGGTCTCTGAAGCACTGGAACAATGCAGGAACAGCATCAAGACTTCCAGCAGCAGCGATGAGTGTTATGCTTAGTCATTAAGTATCTGATGTCTTAAGGTACAGAGGTCACTCCTCTCCTATTTTTAAGAACCCATTGTGTAAGCTCGGAGAAAGAGAGAGGATTTCAGTGTGTGGTTGGGTTTCAGAACTCTGCAGTAAATTTGCCAACCATATAGCACAGAGAATAAAACATGTGTTGTGGTTAAGTGTTTCTTTCTCCACCCCCCCCCATGTCTCACAGCCGTATCACATGTCCTCACACTAGTCTCCCTTTGGGTTTTCAGATGGTGTTTTTTTTTCTACAGCCAGTGTGAGACAATGACAGATAAGAATGCATGAATTATATGATTCATTTCTGGTGTTTCACCAGGTGGTGTGACTTGCCGTTTGTTTGGGGGTTCGGCTCTCGCAGCATCTGTCTGCCTCTCAAAAGATTAATAGAGACACAGGGAAGAAGGAGTGAACCTTCGCCGGGGCTCTTAAGTGGCCTTGTTCCCAGAGCTGGTAAATAAAGGATGGGAGATGGTTGTGCCAGGCGTGGAGCGGGAGGGGAAAAAAGAGAGGCTAAAGCTGTTGATCATCCTCTTCTCATACATGTAATGACCTGGAGATAAAGTGGCAAAAATGAGACTTTTTTTTTTTTTTCTTCTGCCCACTAGTGACAAATACAGAGGGGACACTTTTAAAATTCTGCTTTATGGTTCGTTCAGTAGAAGGGAATGATTAAATGTTGATGGAGAAATCTCGCATTGTCTCCCCTTCTTGCCTTCAAACAAAAGACCGACTTAACAGATTACATCACACTCAAGAATGTACGAACAAGACGCAGTGTTTTTACCTGAAGGCCCTGCAGTCATGTTAAATAGTCGCAGAAGATGTCTGAGGCTTTAATCATGTATGAACCTACAGTGTCTGTGATTTATGAAGGCAAAAATGCCAGAAAATACAGGGTTTTTTTTAGGTGAAAGCAGGGGTGGGGGATGCTGGAGGTCGAGAGCTTTTTTTGACCAGAAGCAAATCCATTTGCCAGCAGGGAAAATCTGGGGGGGCGAAGTGAAAATGTTAGACTAACTACCACTGAGGTGCCATTATGTGAAGCATTAAACCCCCCCACCTTCTCCGGTGGCACTGCTCTTTGACCAGCAGTTGAAGGTGGGCTATAATGCAGCTACCAGGTGTGAATGAAGGTAAAAAATACTGTTGGCTAAAAGGACCTTCAGAAAATCTCTCCATTTATTTATTTTAATTTATTTTCCCTCTGTAGGCTTCAAACCAACAAACACTTTCACCTTTTTCACTGCTGAACATTTAGTAATTATTTTTGTATCCAAATTTCGATTTCTTTTCACATCTACGCTATTTGTGACTTCACTTACACTCCTGTCATGATTTTTTTCTTTTGTAACATTGGTGGGGGGGGGGGGGTTTCCACCAAACCCCTTTTATTTTATTTTCCCTTCATGACTGTTTGCCTCATGCATTGCATTTTGTTGTTCTGAATTCCTATGAAGTGCCTCTTGACACGTCAGCCATGGAGCTTTGCAACTTCTCACATCAAGAGGATGTTCAAACTCCATTCTTGTTGATTTTTTATCTTTCATCACAAGTATTACCACAGACATATATCACGCTGGCAAGCATAAGACTCGGGTATGACACTGACAATAGGATCTTTTTGGAAGCCAAAGTGCTTGCAAGAATAATCACACTTGGATCACACCCTCTTGAAAATATAATTCAGGGAAAATTGTTAACTCAGTGAGGCCAGAGTGATAACAACGCTGTGAATATTTCACTCATGGATCTCATTTGATATGCTTACTGCTAGTCATTTTGTACACTTCATTTACAAAGTTGACTGATCATTTAACTGTTCATCTTGTTGGCGAGACGATGTGCTGTGTGTTTTCCTCTCTTAGCTTTTACGCCTACTGTTTTCTGTGCTGGCCTCACAAACTGAACAGCGCCAATAACTATTTATGGCTTTGTATATACATCTTGTCTTGAATTACTGAGCCTTATTTTTTATTAAAAGTAATAAGTGTGAGAAAAATATTGCATTAATTTGTGTCCTCGGAGAAATGAATGCTGCAACACATGTGCTGCTCAATCTCAATGCTGGACGTCAGGGAAAACCAGATCCCACTGAATTATGAAGTTTTAAAAGCAGTAAATGGAGATGGAGAGGTGCTCTGCAAGGTGGTATTTTCATGAATACAACTGACATGTGTGTGTTGTTATGTTAGTAAATCATGCCTCCCTGCTGGTGTCACTGGCAAAGGGATGACAGTTGTTAGCAGTGTTGATGCCATGGCCGCGTGTTGACGCCGGCTGGCGTTGTTTGTTTACTCGGCCCTTTCTGTGTTTGTTTGCCCATGCAGCCTGGTGTCAGTAATCCGAGGTCAGGTCCTCACGGGAGACGGGACACCGCTCATTGGAGTCAACGTGTCTTTTCTCCACTACCCGGAGTACGGCTACACCATCACGCGGCAAGATGGCATGTAAGAGAGACTTTCTAAGCACACACGCACCTCCACACACCAATCTATCTGCATTTATCCACACGGTAACAATTCGCTCATAGCTAGCTCAGCCCTCAGGTTCAATCTTTGCAATGATTTATTTGTGGTGTGAACTGCTGTCCCCAGATCATTATGGGGGGAAAAAAAGCAGAGGAAGCTGTCCAGAAATGGGAGGGTTGTCCTGGCACTTTTCCAAAAAAGGGCTCAAGCCCGAAATGAAACAGCTGCACATTGTGCCCTAGAACAATTCCTCATGCAAATGTCACGGTGGTGGAGGCCATTTTGAACCAGGCTGTTTAAAATGCATTGAATCAGCGAGGGAAGAATCAATCTGCCCACGGTGTAGTAAAACATGGGATTACTGTCTGACCTTCTCCCGCTGTTACCGCAGACAGGTTCTTAATAATGGGAGTCCAAATACATACAAGACAAACGTATGTCACACATTTTACAGAAAGGGTTCACCTCGGCTAGAAGCTTCATTTTGCAGATTGCTCTTGGAGATAGTGAACCAGGCCTTCATTCAAATTCAGCAGAGAGCAGCTATGTTTATGTGTTGCCAGTGTGGAATAAAGGGCTTATGAGTGGCAGAGAATTGTACAGCTGTTGTTCTGAAGCACAATCCGTGGGTCCCCAGATAGCGAAGGATTAGCTGATTTCTTCAGATATTCCGCCCTGTAACTCTTCTGACAAGGAGCATGATAAATGGTTGGGGATAATCACACTTGGTTAGCCAACAGATCCGCTCAGTGTGGTAAGAAGGGGAGGGTGGGGGCGGCATCAAAGCCTGGCCTCTTGCAGCTGTGAGCTCCCCACTGCCCAAAGTGGAGAGAGCTTGAGAAGGAAGCTGTTTTAGGTCAGCTGCACAGCTTGGCTGCTGGCGCGTTTGTCATTCGTGGTGTGGGTGCGTGCATGAGGAACGTGCAGAGGCATTCGAATGTGCGAGTGTGTGTGTGTCTTTGTGCATGCAGTGTCACCACACAGATGCTTTGCCCCCTGGGTAGTGGGGCCTGGCAAATATATAGAGCAGTACTTCAAAGACTCGCCCTTCATTTCCAAACCAGTAACTTTTTCCTGAGTAATGTCATACTAATTAAAACCAGTTCACCAGAGATAACTCCCAAGATTTCAAACCAAATTCAACCATTAAGTGTCTCCTTACACCATGCCTGGTTAAACAAAAGTCATAAATTAGATTCAGTGAATGATAATAATATATGGACGCTGTACGTAGGGAATACACTTGATAAGGAGAATTTCTCTCTTCCATTGAAAAAGCATTATCGGGCTTTGTCCTGAAATAAATTTGCTACTTTGAACTTGAAGGGAAATTCCAGTTTATTACAACACGCCGCTTATTTACATTGTTCTGGCTATTTTTCTTATGAATAATAAGAATGAAACATTGCTAAAAAAAAATCATACAAAGTCCTCCTACAATGCTTTACACAATTTTGCATGTACACAGTTTGTGTGTGTGTGTGTGTGTGTGTGTGTGTGTGTGTGTGTGTGTGTGTGTGTATGTGTGTGTGTGTGTGACTATTCATGATGTTCAGCTCAAATTGTTCCTTATGTAAAAGGAAAGAACATCTGTTGATGTTTGGTACAATACTAAATTATATTTCCATCAGATATTGTCTGCTAAAGAATGTATACAGTATAAAGCCTTAGTTCTTCCAGATAGTGCTAAATTCAGTCTGTTTATTGCTAATGATACAGTTCACCCAATCAGTGGCAGTTTTTGTTCTTGTGATATTGTGTAAAGGTTTGACCTCTTGGCCAATGGCGGCGCCTCGTTGACGCTGAGTTACGAGCGTGCTCCGTTCCCCACGGTGCACCGTACCGTGTGGCTGCCCTGGAACATTTTCCATGTGATGGACACAGTGGTGATGAAAAGGGAAGAAAACGACATCCCCAGCTGCTACCTCACCGGCCTGATCAGGCCCAACCCCCTCATCCTGGCCACGCCCCTCTCCACTCTCTACAAGAGCTCCCCAGAGGACAGTCCCATTATTCCCGAGACCCAGGTGAGACTGCAGCAGACCGCCGCAGCGACAAAGGGGGAGAACACATTACCGGACTTTTATGGTCAATTCCAAATTTGAGCTCATATCTGATTGTTTTGAATGACTTAAATAATTTGAGCCATGTTTGAGCTCAACATTACAAGCAGCAGCATTAAAAATACCCAAACACAGAGTAACGATAGTGCTGTTATCTTCCTTTTACCAGGGCTTCTCTCACTTGTTTTAAACAGTCCGATTTGCCTTTCAGTTTGCCTTTGAGCTTTGATTGAATTGAGGTGTCTCCCCAAATACTAAGCCATAAATTGCCTCAGAATAATGCTGATAAATTCTGAGGACACATTGCATGGAGGTCACATGCCTCAGAATTTGGTTTGTTATCCATTTGGCTCAAATCAGAGTTAAAAATCCCTAAATGCAAAATGCCGCTTTTACTCTTTAAAATTGATTTTAAACAGTAAAAAATAGATAAGTTTTCAACAATTTGACATGCTTCAGTATGAGCATAGTGGCAGTCTGAGGGGAAACCTGGTCCAGAACTAGGACTCTACAATAAGAGTCATGACAGTTGTGGTATTGAACTAAAAGTATTTTTGTGCACAGACTCAAATCATGAACAATTCAGTAACTGCCCTTGGAGTTTGCTCAGAAAGGGCTAAAGTATGTGGCTTTGTATAAGTAAGAACTTAATTTTAATATTTTGGTTGTTCAACACAAATTCATGTTGAACTTTAATGCATGAAATATACAACGATTAGCCTGTATATCTGTATAAACCTGGCAACAAACAAAATTTCTTTCATGTGACTGAATTGATAAGACTGAACCCCAATATATTATAATGTTATATATTAAATCATTTAAATATTATGTATGCTGTAACTGGAGTCATCCTCTACATTAAATACCAGCAAACTTCTGCTGCTCCTCTTACTTAAGTCTGTGCTTCACACTGTGTATTTGGCACTAGTCTGACTGCTAATTAAATCATAGGTTCTTCATGAGCAAGTGGCCATACCAGGCAGTGACCTCAACCTGGTCTACCTGAGCTCCAGGGCAGCTGGCTACAAGCCCATCCTCAAGGTGCTCCTGACCCAGGACCGTCTCCCCTTTGGCCTGATGAAGGTCCACCTGATGGTGGCCGTCATGGGCCGTCAGTTCCAGAAGTCTTTCCCTGCCTTCCCCGACCTCTCATACACCTTCATCTGGGATAAAACAGACGCCTACAATCAGAAGGTCTTTGGCCTTGCAGAGGCTGTGGGTGAGTACCTGCTGTGAAGCTACCGACTGAAGATGTTGCATAAGCATTGGTTCACTTTCAGATACTCGCGCTACCTTCAGGCAATGAACCTTGGTTGAACTTTTTAAAATTGATTTTATTTTATATTTTTTTAAATTGAGGATCATTTAGCTGGGGACTGCTTTTTTTTGAGCAATAAAGATTTAGCAGGTGGTGTGAAATCCCAAAATCTCCCAGTGCTGCATTTTTTGAAGACCACTGCTCTTTTGCTGACTTATTTGTTTTTCATGTATATTTCAGCAGCAAGACAGTAAATAAAATATTGCCTATGAGGCAGTGGCCTGAGGGGGGAAAAAAACAATCCTGCAAGGAGTCAACAGTCACAATAACAACTAATTACTAACAAGAACAGAATCTATGGATTGGATCATACAAAACAGAATTTCTTCATTCTGTTTTTTTTTATATAATGTATAATCTTGAGCATTATACTGCATTAGGTTGCACTTAATGTTGGTCCGTATTGTCTTGTTTTTACAGAACTACACGCAGCAGCATTTGCATTTTAAAATTGTGCAGAAAAGACTTTTCGAATTCTGAAAAAGGTTCAGGGATTTTAGGAAGGATGAATGTGAATATTTAATGTGAAGATGCTGACCATATTATCATCATCATTTTGTTGCTGCTGTTTACATTCATGCCGATGCAAATAAAAAAAATGCAGAATAATTTCCTGGGTGCATAAGTGTAGATGTATACATTTTTTCAATTTCCCTATTCTGTTCTAAATTTGATTAGCTCGATATACTGTATGTTCTTTGTGTGCAGCACAAAGGGGACTGCAAAAACCTTAATTTTGTTGTGCAGGGACAAATGCATTTCCTTGATTCCTTGATTGGTTTTGGAGCACTCCAGCTTATACACTGTATTACAGAAAAAAGCAAAACCCTCACAGCCATGACAGTCAACAGGAGTCACTCATGGCTTATGGCTGTGACCATATCACAGCGTTTATGACATTTACTATAATAGGCTCCATCTGAGCCCTATTGTCTAAGTAATTCATGCCATTGCACACACTGTTTCATGTCATGGTTTATTTGTGCTTACACAAGATAACACAGACAGACGAGAAGTGAGACCATAAAATACAAACTGTACACAGGTAGGACACAGAAACCCCCACAGGCCTTCTAAAATCGTCCCAGCTGGAGAAAATCACATAGTCAAAGAGAAAACATAATCAGCAAACACAGGAAACAGCCGCAACGTGTGCTGAATGTCTTATAGGCTATGAGCCTGATTGCTGCCATAAGTGTCAGGTAAGGATGTTGCAACCTTGCTCACTGTAGGCATCTGCCATCATTCCTTTCAGTGTCAGTGGGATATGAGTACGAATCCTGCCTTGATGTGGTACTCTGGGAGAAGAGGACAGCGGTGTTGCAGGGCTATGAGCTGGATGCCTCCAACATGGGAGGGTGGATGTTAGACAAACACCACATATTGGACATTCAGAAGGGTAAGAAATGCTCAAACATTCAGTATATGTGTATGTGTGTCCATGCGGGGCAGAGATAGGTGGCCTTTTAGGTTTACAAGCAGGTGGTCTTTACCCTGAATCACAGCGATAAATACTCGAATCAAAGTGATATATGGTTCGTCATCCCACCTGCGGAAGTTTTGAAGGGCCAATCATTCACAGTAATGATAGAATAAATCAGCAACTAAGTCACCAGGGTGCAGGGCTCGCTACGATTCCACACCAATCAGCTATTTTAGGAAGAAGACGGCATTTTGCCGCTGAGAACAGGCGTCATGTTTAATTATCGCATTAATTCAATAAGCTAAATCAATTTCTTGCACCGTCATCAATCAGAATCGCTTTAATTGCCAAGTACAATAAATGGACATGAGTTTGTCTGTGTCGTACTGGTGCAGAGGGACATGAGAAATTGAAACATACATAATGAAACTATCAAATATACATACAGGACTGAGTGATTGCTGGGCTACAGTACCAGGAAGATCACGCTCTGGAGAATGTTACAACTGTACAGACAGTAATGTGACTGCAATCATCAGAGGTAGGCCTCAGGTTAGCGCACATTGTCAGTTTGCCAGGTTGCTGTTTTGACATTAAACCCACTCCAGCTCACAATCGCTGTTCCAGTTGTCCAACACAATTTGTGGCCCTTTCATCTTGAAAATAGTCGAGGTTACAGCTGTGGCCTTCAGCAGAGTCCTTAGTCTCACACTGTCAGATTGGATTGGATATTTAGGTTTTCCTTGTTTTGTGGGATTTTTTTTTTCCATGTTTATTTTGTTTTAGTGGGTATTTAACATGTCTGTGCTCATTTTTAATACTAGGTAGGTAGGTTCAGGCCAGATTCTGTTTGAGGCACAAAGTCTGTGATCTTTGTTTGATGCTTCCTACAGCGAGGTCATCACGAACTCATGAGCCTGTCCTGGTTGATTTATTTTTCTTCTGATTCAACTTTATTTCCATTATTCAGGGAGAGAAAACATAAAGCAGCACAAATGTTACAGCTGATAAAAAATTGTAGATGTGGACAAGTTGTTCTTTAGCTGTCCTTTCTCAGTTTTAAGTTTCTAGGTGGTCACATAGCAGGTTCTACCAGGTCTGTTTATAGTGTGGGGGTCACTGTGGCATTGGGAAGTACAGTGTGGTAAGTTTGTATGTAGAATTGACTCTGCTGAAATAATGTTCTTTTTCACATCTTTTTAAACCAACATCAGGTCAAAGATTAGTTTTTAGACATCACTGTGCTGAAGAAAAGACTAAAGAAAGACTAAAGTTCATCCCTCTGACGAAGACAAGTTTTTTATTTAAAGTAAAACTTTGCTGATTTTGAACCACTTTTGTATTTACTATGTGGGTAGTAATATTACAGTAGTATATTCAACTGACCACCATGTTAAACTTCTCTCCATTTTGCCTGCACCCATGGTCCCCTCTCATTTGCTGGCAAAAAGAGCTCTAGGGCTGCTGTGCGAACTACAGTATAGATTGTATTTACTATGACCGCCTCCACAGACACAAAGAGCACTGTATATAGAAGTAAGTTAGAGAAAGAAAGAGCTGCCTCCTTCTCTCTCTCTCTCTCTCTCTGTCGCATCGAGAGAGGGTCTTCACGCCAAACTCAGATTAAACTGTAACTAAATGGACAGCCCAGTTTTATAACGAGAACATCGTTCTAGTTCAGTAAAATACTTTTTTAAATGTAGAGATTTTTTTTTATTTATGTGACTTCTTGAGCAACTTTAGATATAAAAATAACTTTTTAAATCACAAAGTACAATAATAGTAACGGTAATCTAACCATTTGGCTGTACCACTGCCTCCAAGACCCACTAGATGATGCTCTGAGGCCGGGGCCCACTGGTTGAGAATAGCTGTTTTAAAGGCACCATCAGGTGGTCCGGAGAGGTTAATGAGATTCACCGGTGTAACAGCACACCATTAAAAGGCTTTTTGGGCTAGTTGTGCATGAAAATATACAGCCTTTATTTTTATTCATGGTGGTGATATTTAATTTGAACCACTATATGTATCCTCTTGATCTCTACTGGCATCAGAAACACATGGGAGAAAATGGTAGCAGCCCAAGCTAACTAATCACAGTGCTTGTGGTCTCTTGTGTGGTTTCTCCACAGCTCAGATGTGTAGTTACATTTATGAAGAGGTTTACATGAGCTCTTGTGGAGCTACAGAAATTCCTTACATGTCCTCTGCAACCGCCGGACACTTAAGTATATATCTGGCTTTAGCCTCTGTCTCTTTGGCCTGATTCATCGAGCTTTAAGCAAACCTCAGAGATTATTTCCATTATTAGACATTTTGGCAACCAGTGGAGGTCTGTTTTTAAAGAAGAAAGCTTGTGTAACTAGACCTCCAGTCTGCCTACATCTTGAAGATAGTCTTTTATAGCAAGTCTTTTATAGCATCTTACACGCACACCTACAGTTGGCAGGGTCAACGTTATTCATGCCACAGCACTCAGTGGTCTTGCACAATAATATCATCCATGCCGTACATGCATTCTGCATGTATAACAGTCTTCTCACATCTTAAAGATTACACAAACTGTCTTTTGTTGGATACAGTTGTGGAAAACATGTCACAGAAACAGCTTCTAAAACTGAGTCTTCCTTTACTTTGTTCAAACCCGCTTCTTTGTTGAACATTAAAGAACCAGACACAGGGGCCCATTGCCGTACCCAATCTGTCAAGCCATCCAGAACGTGAAGTTTAAGTGTGCAAGAGAACACTGAAATATGCCTCCAGCTTGACTGCTGCCCAGTGCATTGCATTTCATCCCACCTGTCTCAAAGTATAGCACACCCATCTCCAAAGCTTTCACTGCGGCAGCATCACAGTTGGAGTCGGAGTTGTTGTGAGAAGCGTTTGTGATCAACAGATAGGTGAAGCGCGTGTATTATGCTAATGTATGCTGCATCCTTTATTAGACTGAGCTGTGCTACGTGTTTGGATTTATCAGAAACTTGGATGTTACTGTGCATGGAAAACCATCATGTGCACAGTTGTACTTGTACATGGAAACAGTGGTGACAGAAATAAAACAACAACCAGATGGTGTCAAGCTTCTCATATGCAGTAAATGCTGCAGCCTCCCCAAGGCTTTTTTTTCCTTCACACTTTTCACTTGTCCCATCACAGCACCGCCCCAAAAATAAATAGCAAATTCTGACAAAATTAAAAAGATTCAAAACTAGTTTAGCAAACTTGTGTTGTTCTGTTTTATTCACTCCTGTCTGACTGGAGCTTAATCAATTTGAAAAGGGTTTCATGCAAGAATCCTGTTCGTCGATCCCAAAGACGGTGAGCTCTTTAAGACTGTGAAATGTTTTTGTTAACAACTTCGGTGTGCTACTTTTTTAAACACCGCATTTACATCAAAGTATCATAACTCTTCTAATAATCCTATCTATCTCTGCCCTCGCATGTATTATTTTGCGAGTACGCACGTAGTTTCACCCCCTTGCATTTTCAATCGAAACTGAATTATTCAGTCTTGCATTCAACTACTTTTTTGACATTTGAGATTTATGGCCCGTGTGGGTTTTTGGGCAAAGAATGCAGTTCAATATCGGCATGAACATGAATCCAAATATCACTGTTTGCCTTCATTGCTGCTCCAGTATTGATTGTTTAATGCTATAAACCTTGACTGTCTTCACCCAACACGTTAGAGAGCAGTGGTCCTCTGCAGCTGCACATTTCTTTAGCTCCAGACATTTGCTATCACTCTGTGCTGAATCTTGCTTCATTTTCACACCACTTGGAGCATCTGAGGACTATTTCTCTTATCGTTTGTGGCAAAAGACCCTAACCAAAGCAGTATCTCTCAGTGTCTGCCTCCACTCCAGAGCTTGTCAAGCTAGATACAGCAAATTGCTGGTGTCTGTGCTTTAGTCATGTCCTCCTGCCCCTCCTTTCTTTATTACAAGTGGATATGCCTTCCACTCGATCTGAGGCTTGTCTCTATCTAGGGTACATAGTGATTCTTTTTGAACAGAGTTCAGCAACTCAGTATCTTGGAGGGCACTTACTGTACAGGCTCATGCACATGATGCATTTGCAGCACTGAGAGGTTTCCTGCCCATTTTTAGCCTCTATCATGGTGGATCAGTGGGAGCCTGGGTGGTATCTTAAAGAATGAGACAGTACAGAGCATAACATGAAGGCCAGGGTGCAATTAAGAAGCACTCCCACTCCTCCCCTACCAATCTCTGTACTCTCTCTGTGTCACCAAGGTGACATTGCTCAGGGCGCTCCAGTTTTTTTTTTTAATCAGGTATGAAGGCTCAGCCTTGCATTTGCACCATCAATCATCTTGGAAGCAGTGATGTTCGCATTAAAATGTTCATTTTTTTCCTACTACATGTCTCAAATTAGCCTTTATCAAACAAATGATTATCTGGTAATGATTCAAACAAAGGAATACATTGAAATGCATATTCAGACGAGTTGGAAAGGTGGCGTTGTAGTTTGGGACAGTGTAAAGAGGAATTATCAGTTCAATACACATGTATGCCCAGTGTGTGAATAAAGCAGAACAACAGCAATTTCTTCTCCTTGCTCGAATATTTCTGTAATGGCTCCCTTTTTTTTTTTAAGCTTTATTTTCTGTCTTTCAAAATGGCCTTCATGTTGGATCCACATCTCTACATTCACATTCACGATCATTTTTTGGATGGTTCGCATCTTTTGTGTTTGTGTTTTAATAATGTGTTAAAAGCTGCGTGACATGCAGTTGCATTACAGAACATTATGGGCTTGCTAGATGGAGCAACAGTCGAGTGATCTTGGAGCAAGAGAGACAACAGATTCTCAGACTAAAAA
The DNA here is from genome assembly GCA_037974645.1 of Hollardia meadi. Taxonomy (NCBI): domain Eukaryota; kingdom Metazoa; phylum Chordata; class Actinopteri; order Tetraodontiformes; family Triacanthodidae; genus Hollardia; species Hollardia meadi. Next base: position 12,396,973 of record JBBPCS010000204.1, on the reverse strand, counting down.
AGGCTTTTCTCACTATGCCAAACAAAACAGTGAATTTTTTTATCTTTCACCAACTTCTACCCAAAACTCACATATATTGATTCACATATTTGTTTACCAATCAATGAGCAGACACATCGCTAATGGTTGATCCATTCAGCTGCCATACTTATACTTCAACTTGAAATCTCCTCTGCAAAATCTGTTTAGGGAGCGGCTGCTTGTTCCCAATCTGTGCAGAAAAACAAATAGTATAAATTGCATTTCCTCTTCTTTCACGTAACACTAGCTATATCTTACTTTTGACATAGTATTTTTTATTTTTTTTACCTTTTTATAGATTTCACCCAAACTCTGCTTCATAATAGCAGAAAATATTCTATATTGAATGACTCCAAAGTTATTTTAGTGCACACACTGTTGGAGTTTTCCTGTTCGGCCTGGGGCACTGGATAGTCAGGAGCCAAATTCCCATCAGTGCAGCTCTCCAGCTGAGACGTCACAAGCTTGGTCCTTGCAACAGTCATCAGCAGTAATGTGTTATGACCAAGTGTCCTTGAGGGAAGAAGACTGAACCTGCTCTGCTCACTCACTCTGAAGTTGGATCACATAAGAGACTTACTAAGTGTGAGAGAAAATTGTGTGTGAGAAAATGAAAGTCAAAGATTATAGTGTCCATATAATTTGTGGTGTGATCCGTGTGGGTAGTTGATAAGTAATTATTGTATTTAATCCCTTCCATTATGCTGTCTAATAGCCTATGGTGTTTACAGTAAACTATGATTGAAGTGTAAATAGAAAGGACCACGGCAGCATGCCAAAATGACCTCCGCATCAAATGTTTTTTTCTTTAAAAAAAAAAAAAAAAAAATGAACGTCAGCAGTACTGCTGCAACTGATCCATGTCCTACACACTGCATTAGGCTCCTGGCTATTATAAGCGTCTTTGTCATTTCCGAGAATGTTAAGGAGCTATTACACAAACAGACATTAAAATTCTAGTCAGATTGCATAGCTTATTTGTTATTTGTAGCAATGTTTCTGGGTGCAGCGTCAACCTTTCAGCTCAGCGAGAGTTTTCATCACACCGTGTGTTCTTTTCAGTGAGCAGACACATGGATCACAGTTCACTTAAAGTCCCAAGGTCGCGCGTTTGATGGCGTCACGCATTAAGCTGTCCCCCAGACCTATTTCTCTTTGTTAGAGGCTCATGTATAATGCTCTCAGATACAAAAGACGGATTGGTCAGATCGTCCTGTCAGGAGTCTCGCCGGTCCATGCCTTCATTTGAATTTGCCCTTCAATCAATTAAATCAATGAAAGGAACTAATCAGAGAGGGGACAAGCAGCATGGTGGCACGCTCCATTTCACATACATCGGGGGTTACGATTGCTTACGGGACATCGCTGTGGGAGAACGACATTATGTGACCATTCAGCGGTGCCATAGATCCACTAATTAGGACAGAGGCAGTATGAATTCAAACAAGTTGCTTGATGTGAATAATTAAGGGCTTCCAGCATGTACTTCTTCCCTTTGATGTGTTTTTTCCCCTTTGAAGAGAGACCCACTATATCACTACTCGCACCCCTCCCCTAAAAAGCCAGTTATATCTGCTTCTTGTTAAATTATTAATTTGTGGTGACTCACCAAATCACTGTTGACTCACCAATGCACCGTTATGAGGGGGAGGGTACACTGCATTGTATTCATGTTTACCACCTCTCTGTGACTTGAGGAGAAGCAGCTCCCTGTCAAGTTAAAAGAACATCATTTTATTCAGGAAGTGGTTCTATAATAATACAAAGGACTGAAGTATTGTGGTACATCAGTTGGATTGATGGTCAGTTAGATGCCCGTGTGCTGCATCCACCCGCTACACTACTGTATGTAAATCAGATCATCGTGTAATCTTTATAAACTAGTTCAAACTATATTTTTATTAAATTGTATTTAAAAAAAACAAACAATTTTAATGGTATGTCTTTGTCTTCTGAGAACAACCTTAAAAGGCCTTTCCCACCCAAAATGTAACTGGCCAGCTGATGAACAATCAATCCACAATACTTTGAAGCTGTCATAGGTGTATTTGTTTTTTTATGGGCAGAATGTGGGATATTATTGAGAAAAGTTGCTATGAGAGAATAATTAACCAAAAAACATAAATTAAACATCGCATTATGAAATGGACCACACATTTATCTTTTTTTTTTTGTGGTAAAATAGTGTTACTGTAATTTGTGAATGACATTTATACTGCTATAACTTGAATCAGCTACAGCACACTTTGTGTGTATTACAAACTAAATAGCTTTCTTATTATATTCTTGCATATTAAGCTATATAAAACACATGCATGTACTTTAAAATACTATTAGATTTTATAGCAATCGGGTGTTTTAAAAATGAATTTGCCTTAGATTCATAGCTGAATGTGCATAGGCAGTGCTTTTATTTCTCTTTCTTGGAAGGAGCAGTTCAACATTTTGGGAAATGTGCTTATTCGCTTTCTTGCTCTGAGTTCGATGGAATGATCTATGCCAGTCAAATCAAGTGTAAAGCTAGAACAAGGACGTGATTAGCCTAGCTTAGCATACAGATTGGAAGCAGAGGCAAAGAAATGGTAACAGCAAATAGGATGTATACGGATTAAACAACTGGGAGATGATGTTAATTAGGCAGGCATTATATTTCATTTTAATTAAAAAAGCCAGGCTCACTGTTCTCTCTTGCAAACTATATTTGTATTTTTGTCATCAAAATGTGTCTGTACTGTGTTTTATTGTTGATTCTTTACTGCACACGCAGTTCTATTGCATGTCCTGGGAGAGGGATCTCTCCGTTGTTGCTCTGTTTTTCTTAGTTTTTTTTAAATTTTTTGCCTGTTAAAGGATTTTTTGGGAGGGAATTTTTTTCTTATCCAAATCTCAGGTCTAAAGATGGAGGGTGTATGTTGTACAGATGACAAAGCTCCTTTGGAGGCAAATTATGATTTGTGATACTGGGCTATTTAAATTTAAAAAATGACTTGGCTAAAATGTACTTGAACTCACACACAAATGTTTCCTAAAACAATTTTTTATATGTTCAAATATTATTATTTTATATTCAAAGTGTGTATTTTCCTTTCTTGTGTGCAGGTCTGACTTGTTCTAGAGATGCTTCCATACCTACAAATAACTAGCTAATTTGCTTTCTAGGCATTCTTTACAAAGGCAGCGGGGAGAACCAGTTCATCTCTCTCCAGCCCCCTGTGATCTCCACTGTCATGGGGAACGGGCGGCGCAGAAGCATCTCGTGCCCCAGCTGTAATGGGCAAGCCCAAGGTAACAAGCTGTTGGCGCCAGTGGCTCTGGCATGGGGCATCGACGGAAGCCTGTACGTCGGAGATTTCAACTACATCAGACGTATCTACCCATCTGGCAATGTCACAAGTATCATGGAGCTCAGGTAAGACTAAGGCCTCCTTTTAAAATACAAAACAGTTATTGTATAACCTCTTGACTCTTAAGCTTTGTCCTTCATCAAATGCTAGAAATTCCAAGGTTTAAGCGTCAACCTTTGAATTTTTATGAAGTCAACATAAAATGACAAAAGATGATACTTCATTAGAGTTTTTTGTGTTTTAAATTTATTATCTTTTTCCAACTGAAGTTCAACAAGAATAAATGAAGACATGCAACATAAAACTGTTAAAGCATGACAAATTTGGACAGTTGAAATGGAATGGTGGACAGACTTTCAGTCACACACGTCTTTCCCCTACCCATAGAAATTTGAAATCTTTTCCCTAGCCATCCCCATAATTAGGAAAGACATCCTGTCTTCAGCGCTTAATTGAGATGATTTACCTCCTCGTGCCAAGTTGGCTTCTCTGAGCAATGACTCTCATTCGGCCAGTTGGCTTATTTCAAAGTGGCAGATGTTGATTAAATGTACATTGGGCCATCATCCTTCATGAGACGCATACATGACAAACATATGATAACTGCTTTAAAAGGACGTAGGCGACCACACTTGTGGTCAGCCATTACAGGGCACTTCTCATGTGGAGAAGCATGAATGGGAATCAGGGTGCTGCTGTAAAGGAGCTTGCATGCTCAGCCACCCTTTACTAGATAAATAATGGTCTAAGAAATGTTTCATGTCTCCAAGCAACTATTTTACAGTGTTTACAAGGAGAGAAACACAAAAGCCAGCCAAATTAAACTGAAATAAAAGACACACTACATAAATATTTTAGTTTGCATTTGATGGCAGTTTCAGTGCAGTTTTAAACCAGTACAGTTTTTTTTGTTTTTGTTTTTTTGCATTGCTGAATATTTGCATAATTATTTGATGTTGGTTCCCTCCAAATATTTAAAGACCAAAGTGGTTTCTGCTTTTGGTATGTACAGTACGATGCATGCTTGTTGTGTAAGAGTCTAAATACTTCACATGGGATTCCCTAAACCTCTTTCAACCACTGTTAGTGTAAAGTTTGTATGTAGTCTGTGGCTTCAGTGGCCAATATAACAAGTGGCAGAATCAATAATTGAATATGAGTGGTCAAATTGAGAAAAAAAGCGCCGGTAATGCAGGATGGGGCATTTACGAATGTGTGCATATTTTCCTCTCTGTGGGTTATTGCGCTTGGCCACAGTCCCGCTCCTCCACTTTCTGCCAAACAGATTGTCATTGTCTGTGACTTTCTCCAGTGTCTGTGTTGATTCTTCAAGGGGATACTTTGACTTTCTGAGTTTCAGATGTGTGTTTTCCTCACTAAATACTGTGAGGGGAAAAAAAGGGCTGTACATTTTTTTTTTGGCTAAAATCTAAATCCTTGATAGCATCTACTCTCATGGTTTCAATGAGGAATTAGAGGGATTTTTAGCAAAAAAAAACAAAACAAATCAAGCCTGTAAGTAATTCCTTTGACAATGAAACTATCTAATAACAACCTTGAAAAATAGAAGTAAAAGTATCCTTTAAAGATTTATAAATTTCATTGTCTTGATTCTTTTTCCCTCTTTTCCTGCTCCCTCTGTACCCTGTCATAGAAATAAAGACTTTAGACACAGGTAGGTGTATTATCTTAGTGCACCTTGCTTTAGTATTCTTCGTGCATCACCATTATATCATCCTCCTTCACAGTGTATGAATAGCTCTTTCTTTTACAGTCACCTTTAGCACCAGTGACTGCCATGTGTAATCATAACAAACCAATTATAGCTTGATTACATCTCTAGAGGAAATGTTACAATTTGTGCAACGTAACAGTTCACAAAATGCCTATTACTTTACACATTTGAAGTATTTCTAAGAACGAATCAGAAAATGGCTACAACATGCACTACAACTTAGTGTAATGCAGTCGTATACAATGTTGCTGCAATAAACAGGGCCATTGTGAAGCTTATAATTACATTTATAGTGATGGTGTTTGGCAAAATGCTCTTATCCACAAGCGCTTTGTATTCATGATTGAGACAGCAGCATCAGATCAACTGAGGACGCACACTGGTGGCAGTTGGTTTGTCCGATTAGCTGGACCATACGCACCAATGGGGCTACACAGAGTAAACAAGAGTAACGTTGTCAAGATGGCTGTCAATGTGATACGGATATATGTATGACTTTTGTATGTATAAATCTAATTTAGCAGAGTTGTCTGGAAGCCGCAGCGGTTTCCTCCTTCCCACTGTTTTGCCATTAGACTTATTGTCTCCCCTTCATGTTATTCTAGCTGCTCAAATCAGATGCAGCACAGTTTTGAAATAAACTTGTGACTGTTGAAACATGCTTATTTAGGCTGCAAGCAGCCAACAAGCACAGGAGTTCCCATGACTTTTTTTTTTTAACTTCTGTAAGGCAACTTGCAAAATGTTTATTTTTCCTCCTCTGTTTCAAGCTTACCTCCCAAAAAGAGTTTAATTAATCGATCAGCTTGCTTGACGGCCCGTTCAGCACCACACATTGATGAGACTTGGCAAGTGTGCACGTCGGCTCTCCTGCGAGCATACCTACGGTTACTCATGATACCCTCCACTGTGTCGGTTGGCAGAGACGTTTAAGCATGTTGGCTGAGGCATAATTCCAGTTTGACAGAGAAGCAGAGAGAAGAGAGATTGCTATAGGGTTTTACTGTGGGCTGATGGTAGCAGGTGATATTCCATTCTTGGCGCAATAGACTAGCAACAAGGTGCTGAAGTTAAAGTGAAAGCTTGAAAAGGTTGATACCATGAGGGCTGCTGAACTCTGGATCACTTGGATCAGTTGCAAAGCAACAGGGACATTGTGATGGTCTAAGCTGGAGATGACGATCACCTGCTGGCACCTGGGCCACAACTTTGGACAGGTATGATGGAACTTTTGAGATGTAAGGGAGGATACATGAAATTTGAGTGGCCCGTGCTTCATGGATCCAGAATTTCTCAATGAGGGAGAAAGAGTAGGCGTGCTTCCAGTCCCTTCTCGGGGGTTTTAAAACTTTTTAATGTGGGAAAACCATGCTAAATAAAATATAAGTCATAGCAGAGTATTTCTATGTACTTTAGAATGTGTCTGGAGGGAAAACATTAGATGCAAGACCACATAATAAAGCTTTAAAACTTACCATAAGACCAGAAGCTTCACAAATGTATCATTTATTGCAGAGCTGTTATATTGGACTGCATAATGTACAGGTGTTTTATTTATTGTGTAACCCCCCCCCTGAACATTGACTGTAAAAGAAAGGGTTACTAATGTACTAATGTACGTCTTGCTGAATTCTTTATAGGCACTTCATAGCAGCCACCTATTTTAGGCATTTACTTTGACTCATAATAGCTGTCAGGTTTTATGACTCCACCTTCATCATTTTACAAAGATGTTTCATTGCTACATTTATTTTTGCCGTCACATTATCCCACTTCTAAAGCCAACCAGTATTGACTGAGGTACCACTGAGCTGGAGCACAACCAGAGAAGTCATGTTTATGACTGCACTGTAAAGCAAGCTATTTTTCATGTGCCTCTGTTTTTAGCTTTTTAATGACACTTACGCACCTGCTATGTATCAAATCCTGTCTTAATAGAAAATGCTAATTGAATAGTTTTTTTTAAATTATTTTGAATCTGTTTAAAAGGGACTAAATATCAGTCAATGATGTGTTTATATTATATAATATTTTAATTCTTAATCTTTGATTAATTTCCTCTGACAACCCCCCCCCCCCAAAAAACGTTAGATCCATTATGAGACAGAATGCAAATAAGCAGAACCAAATGCGACAGTTAGATAGTTGTTGCACTTTTGCACTGTTAGAATAAGCCAATAATTTCTGTAATTTTCAAACACTTTTCCACACGGGGGACTGATTAAAAAAAATAAATGATCTGGCTCACAAGTTATCATTTCTGCTTTGTTAACTGGAAGCCAACTGCAGTGGTATCCTGTTCAATTCAGTTTGACTTCCATCCTTTGAAAACTTCCCTGTCTCACTTTCTTTCATTTTTCATTCACAAAGGCTTTAACCTTTTTTTCTGCCATGGATATTCTTGAAATTTTACAACATTTAAAAATTATTTCCTTCTTCAGTTCAGTATTCACATAAATGACAATGTTGCTACTTATTTTGAATTGAAAATGAGGTTTTTATTTGAAGCTGCAACTTGACTGGGAAAAAAAGTTACACTTAATTAGTCATTAACAATGTGTGTTCAGGAAAAAACAAACAAACATGACAGCTTAAATGCTGAGAATATAAGATAGCACATTTGAATTAACCATTTCTTTTAATGCTACTTAAAAATGCTACTTCATTCCCCTTAATACAATATATGAAGGATGCAGGACTTGCTGTTAGTATTTAAACAATGCACCTTGTTAATCCATTTCAATGTTCTAAGAGTAATCTCTGAAAAGTGTTTTCTATCTCCACAACTACAAAATCGAATGCATACCAAAAACAATGTTACCTCTGGAGATGTATAATGTAATAAACTCTCTGTAATATCCTTGACACTAAATGTTTTATTCAGAGGGAAAACCAGGCTAAATTTCATTAGGGTCAGTTGGGGTTTATAGACCACACGTATTTTTAAAGAGATTACATAGATTATTGCTTTAGAGGTAAATTAGCACCTTTTCAGGGCTATTTCTCTGCATCATAAGAAAAATGTAATTTGAGGAACAATCCTCAGAGTCTGCAAAGTGAAGGGACAGTAAATTTTATATATATAACTGAGCTACCGTCTTGAATGCAGTAACAACCCAGCACACCGGTATTACCTGGCAACCGATCCAGTAACTGGCCAGCTGTACGTGTCGGACACAAACTCCCGGAAGATCTACCGACCAAAAGCCTTAACCGGGACCAAGGACCTGCAGTCGAACACAGACGTGGTGGCAGGAACTGGGGAGCACTGTCTGCCCTTTGATGAGAACCACTGTGGCGATGGAGGCAAAGCTCCAGAGGCCTCTCTCACTGGACCCAAAGGTATGGTTTCAAACTAATGAAGATGTTGTACTGAAATGGAGGGGCGGGACACAGTGATGGGTTTCTCAGTCAGGAGTGGCAACTGCTAAATTAAAATTTATGTGTGCCTTTGGGTCTGAGCCAACTCTGGCCCGACTGATTTTAATGGGTGAATTTTAGTTGTACTTCAAAAGCAAGCAGTGACTATAAACTGGAAAAAAAAGACTCTTTATAAATTACTGTTTACTGCTGCTGCGTAACAAAATGTTGTTAACCCTCAGAAATGTAGTGCATAATGTAAATATCCTTTTAAAATGTATATTTGAACAGCTGTTATTTCAAGATTCTCGAGAAATCCACATGTCAATACCTGCTTATACACTACCAGTTGTCCACATTGAAATAGCACATTGCTATTTGTGCCTGCATACACTTTTCCATAAATTCTTCTGGATGAAAAGGCTAGGATGAATTGTTTTGCACGCGTTGCCCACTTTGAATGCCAACTGCAATAGCACAGCTTTAGCTGGGTGATGAAGGCTTGAGTGAAGGCAATCTGAGGGAGCGACTCTAATGATGGAGTGGGTGGAAACCGAGACCAAGGGAAGAAACAGCAGATGGCTGGTTTTTTTTTTTTCTCCCCCAGACATTTGGTGAACTCTGCTCAAATGTGACACTTTTCATCTGTCTAAGAATCTCAGACTGTCAGATAGCCAGCTCCCAAGGATTCACCATGGGCTCCCTCAGCTCGTCAATGTTTTAGCAGAAAGCAATCTTGCACAGACGTAGCCACAGGTCAAACCAAACCACTCACCTTCCATAGAAGCTTTTAAAGACTTCATTGAAAAGGAAATTATACTCTGGAGGTAAGACTGAAGTTAAAGAAAAAAACATTTTAAACCCTCCAAAAATCTTTCACTATACACACATACTTCTGAGATCAGCAGGTCTCAGTCTTTTGAATTAAAGCCAAAACCACAGTGCATTAAAGTCAATGTGGAGATTGAAAAAAAGTCTTGTTGCATGTGAGGTATGATTGAATTCCCGTAGGTGCAGGTCTCTATTAAGCAGCATGGTGACACGGAGCAATGTGGAGGCTGACGTGCTCTGATAATGTATTTTCCCAGTTTGGGACAAATGGTTATTGCAACTCCACACTGGCTCGCCTGCAACTTACAACTCCGAGCTGACACTCAATCACTGAGACAATTTAGCAGACAGTTGTCACCATGGCAACTGCCTTTCACCCCTTTCATCTAAAATTGGCCAAAGCTGTCATTTCCGCTCACTCGCTCATTCATTTCTAAAATGGTGTGCAGATTGTTGATTATTGCAAAAATTTCCCAAACTCACCGCTCATTGACACCCCCACCTCCTGAGGTCCTCTTTTAGAGAGGGGGTTACAAGATGCGGCAAGTGCACATATACCGTATGAATACAGCCTTTACCACTTCTGCCTAAGAAATTATTTAATACCAGAAAAGCAGCCCATGAATTATTGACAGCTGTGCTTTTTGCAGTGACCTGAATAATGGGAAGGCAAGCTTGACACATGTATCCATCGTGTTCTGTCCACTGAGTCATGCAAGCAGAGATGCTGCATATCTACTGTGTTTTCCTGTCATCACAAGCCCCCCCCCCCCCCCCTTTCTCTACCCCTACTACCCCTTACCTGATGTCAACAGGCATCGCCGTGGACAAGAATGGCCTGATTTATTTTGTTGATGGCACCACAATCAGAAAGGTGGACCAGAATGGCATCATCTCCACTTTCCTTGGTTCAAATGACCTAACATCAGCTCGCCCTCTCACGTGTGACAACAGCATGGACATCAATCAGGTGATTTATACACCAGTGCCAGACAGTTGTTAATTCTGCCTGTATGCACTCACGGAGCATGTCACAGCGCCGCCTCCTGCCCCCGCCCATCTAACCCTCTTTGCCCACCCATGACTCATCATTGATATGCAGTGCTATATAACTGCATATATATTTACATTATGCAGTGTAACTCACCTCTTTACATGAATGATGATCTCTTTGAGCAACTGGTTTTCAAGTGAGAGCAAGACATGCAGGGACTTTACCGTCTGTGTTATTAACATTTCCCAAACTCTCCAGTGACCTGGGTAAAATAGCTTTTTATTTTGCATGCTGCTCCCTCTGTCTGGAACCTTCTACAATTAAATTTAAAATTGCAAAAACTGGTCTATTTCTGGGAATTTAAATCATCGCCGCAGAAACTCTGTCCTGGCTGCTATTTGGGAGACTATTGGAATCATGATGTTTTTGTGTAATTCATTTATTGTTTGATAGTATTAGACTTAATGTTTTAGATTGCTCTATGGTTGCTTTTTAAATGGCTCTCGAGTTTGATCTTAAATTATTCTTATTTAATTTAAGGTTTTACAATACCATTTATGTTTAATTCTGATCTTGCAAGATATTTTATTTGCTGTATGATGCTAATAACATTGTTATGGCTGCCACTTTTAAAATACGAGAAATATAGAAATAGACATTATCCGGTGAAAGATACAGTGACACCGCTGGAATAAGCTCCAAGTCCTCGAACACGAACATTATAAGGAGCTTGGTGAAGAAACAACAGAGATAAAGAAAAACTTTTTTTTTTTTGCTCTGAACTCTACAAGAACAGAGCATTTTCTCTGAAGTACAGGAGGAAAATAAAAGTTCAGAGGAAGATGTGATTTAGGCAGGAAGTGGAGACATGAAGTGTTAATTGAAGAGCTGAGTTTTCAGGTCACGGCAGATGATATGGAGGGAAGAATAATTACTCAGTTTGGGGGCTTATTTTCATGTGGCTGCAGTAGAATTAGTGTTTAGTGTTCCACTAGAACTACTTAGGACTGAGGAAACTAACAGCATACATGATAATGATGCAGTGCTTGGTTTGCTGCAAATTTACTATCTACCTGTGAATGACATGACATAAAAGCAAACAAGATAGACCATGATAAGTAGAAGTGCCGCTCTCTGTGCTTAAACATATCTAAACATAATATCCCTCCTCAAATCTAAAAACTCTAAAGGATTGAATTAACGTAAGTACAACAAAAAAACGGCTTTATCGTGTGAAAATTGATGCGTTCACTGCGTCTATTTCCTTTTTCTGCTGAAAGTGAATGCTAAAGTGTATTGACTGTTGAGACTGAAATTGCCACAGGATCAGATTCTCCCATCTCTTACATGTGTGCACCAGACATAAGTGTTTCTTTGGTTTGTTTTTTAACTAACCAATTTACATTTTAATTAGATTTCTGATGTTCGAGTGCAGATCAGAATACAAAGAGAGAGAGAGAGCAAGTACATGACTACAAACAAGACACTTCAGAATTTGAGGGGAAGAACTGAAACAGTCAAAACCAAATGACCCTGACAGCAGATATCCCCAATATTCTTGTGTCCTATTGAGAGGTTTGATAATAACATAAATTCAGAAATAACAAGTAAGAGCTAAGGAGAAAATTTAAAGGTGTTTTTGGCAGCATACGAACATTATTAACATAAACAGAAGAGAATGTAGTCTGTGTGTGGGGGGGGGGGGGGGGGTATATTTGGTGAACATGAAGGGGGGGAGAAAAGAAAATAGAACATTAA
>JBBPCS010000204.1:12351528-12384920 GCA_037974645.1 Hollardia meadi | reverse complement strand
CCCCCCCCCCCCCCCCCCCCCCCCCCCCCCCCCCCCCCCCCCCCCCCCCCCCCCCCCCCCCCCCCCACAAAAGAAAAGAGAACATTAAGACGATTAAGCTTGTCACTTTTTGCTTATTAACCAAGTCATTTGGTTTGAGCCAATAAAGACATGGTTTTGGCGAGATGGTATGATCCTCAGGCATCTCAGCTAGAGAATTGGCTCAGTGCAGTTTAACTTGTGGCAGCCTCAAAGGCACTGTTTTTTATTATTAATTACCCTGTGGAAAAGCACAATTCAGGAGCATTTTGACAGTTTTAATGACATGGTTATGTATTTGAAGGCCAGGCCAGTCATTTGTGTTGTTACAAGAAGCTGTTTTATTCAGACACATTTCTGACATGCAGACTGTAATTGTTGGCCATGGTTAAAGATTTGGATTGAAATATCAACTTTTTATTTTCTGGTAAACATTGTTCTCTCTCAGGTTGCAGCAGCAGCTAGTGCAGCACAAATGGTTGCAGGAAGGTTTGAGGTGCCTGCTTAAGGTTATTTTGGCAGCTGTGCTCCAGCCACACTGGGGATGAACACCTGATATTTCACTTGAAATCTCAGTAACAGCATGATGAAACTTAAATGTTTAGAAGGAAGCGAGGACATCGTGGAAAATAATCTTAACAGAAAGACAGATTAAAGTTATCTTCTATAAGGGAATGAATTGTCTGTCCGAGGCTAGTGGAACAGAGGATAGCTTGAAAAAGCAGGACTTTGTTTCTGACTTACTCACGGCTGAAGTTATTCTGAATATCAGCCCACACATGACTATATGGAGGAATCATTCATTATAGTTGTGTAGTCAATTTTGTTGTTTTTTTTGTTTGTTTTATTTCCTCTGATTGCTGATTTTAGAAAATGCCACCATGAAAATTTGGAAGGCGTTTTATTATCCGTGTGCCCATGAACTGTGCTCATGCTTGAGTCACTACCGCATTTTATTAGTCAGAAAAGGGACTAGCAAAATATATATTTATTTAAATTAATTATGGGTCATAATTTGAATAAGCAACTATTACCTTTTATTGCAAATGTGTAATAATGTCGATCTTGTCCAAAAAATAAAACAAAAACAGACAATCTAAAGTATTCTGTATTTCAGGTGATTCTGGAGTGGCCCACTGACCTCGCAGTTAGCCCCATGGACAACTCGCTGTATGTCCTGGACAACAATATTGTTCTGCGCATCACGGAGAATGGTCAAGTGAGCATTGCTGCTGGCCGACCTATCCACTGCCCATTGGCTGGACTGGAGCGTGGTGTGGCTGGTGGGCAAAGGGCACAGTTATCTCCTTTAGAATCTGCTGTTTCCATTAGTGTATCTTACCACGGGGCCATCTACATTGCGGAGACAGATGAGAGAAAGATGAGCAGGATCCGGAAGGTTTCTGTGGATGGTGAGATAACTCATTTGGCTGGGGCTCCCTCTGACTGCGACTGCAAGAATGATGCCAACTGTGACTGTTATCAGACGGGAGACGGCTATGCAAAAGATGCAAGGCTCAATGCTCCATCTTCTTTAGTGGCAGCCCCAGATGGAACACTCTACGTGGCAGACCTGGGCAACATTCGCATCCGGGCCATCTCTAGAAATGGGCCAACGTTGACTTCCGGAGCTGGTACATATGAGGTGGCTTCCCCTGATGCCCAAGAGCTGTATATGTTTGACAGTAATGGCACCCACCAACACACTGCCAGCCTGCTCACTGGTGACCTAAAATTTACTTTCAGCTACAGCACAGAGAATGACATCACAGCTGTTACTGACAGCAGTGGCAACACTCTGAGAATCCGTAGAGATCCCAACCGCACACCAGTGCGAATTGTCGCCCCTGACAACCAGGTGATCTGGCTGACCATGAGCACCAATGGAGGACTGAAAACACTCACAGCACAGGGCCAGGAGCTAGTGCTTCTTACTTATCATGGTAACAACGGCCTGCTGGCTACGAAGACATCAGAGATCGGCTGGACAACTTTCTTTGAGTAAGTATTATGGAGAATGGCAAGTTCATTCTGTGGAAATCTTTACATTCCTTTGCCAAAGTCAGATTGATTTAGGTTGCAATTAATTTAGGCCTTCTGCATCTGGAATCTGCTCATGCTACAAAACACTCCTCCTAAGTTGTGAATACTAAAACAAATGCACTTAGCATTCTGGCAGATGATGTGTTTAGGTAAATAAAAGAAAGTGCTTCCTGCTTCTCTTGGAGATTAACCTTGCAGTTCAAACACTAATATATAAATTAATTTTTTAAAATTCTAATCTTAACCTCAAGTCATAAGGTACAAAGACAAAAATGTTTGCTATGATTGTACACTTCCATGTGTGTCACCCTGTGTGTGTTCTTTCTTGTCCCACGGCTCAGTACAAGTTTACTCTATAATTGGTAACTGTACTTACCTGCAAAATGCTTTAGGGTGCACATTTAATTGAAACCTAATTATAAAATTTGCCTCAGATCTGTAAAATAGCCTAGTTAGACTATAATAACTCAGTATCCATAAAGTATGCTACTTTATCTTCTTACTTTTTACTTGACTAAGCCATGTGTTAAATATTGTAGTTAATAGAAGAGGAGCAACAGAAGTGTTGGTTACAATAGAATGTTGAAATATGCATACATTTAAAGAAGTAAAGTTGAACACAATTATCAACTCATTATTATAGTTTGTTATAACATGTCACCATAAGGACATTATTTCTGAACATGGCTTCTCAGTGATTGAATTTTTCCCCCCGTGTTATTTGCTGTCATGTCACATTATGCTGTGAATGATATCCTCACTTTAGCTAAAAAAGAAAAGCATTCAGTTGAGATTATAATGACACATCAATCATCCAAATAATTGAATCCATTCATATAAAGTTCATAAAAAAAACTGATAGCTGATGAGATGTGTCATTCTCCCACATCAAATATTTGGACTGCGCCTTGGGTTGATACAGATGCCCCGTCACTTATGAAAGAAAAGTGACATTTTAATCACAATTAAGTTGATGGTCTTACTCCAAAAGTATAAAAGAGCTGATAATTGAATGCATTTTGGCATTTAGAGACCTTATATATTGCAGTGCTTTGTCATTATATGTTCTTTCTGTCTAACAGCTATGACAGTGAAGGACGGCTAATGAATGTGACGTTCCCCACGGGAATGGTGAATAACTTGTACACAGACATATACAGCGCTTTGACTGTGGATATTGAAAGCTCCATGACAGAGGAAGAAATCAGCATCACCACGAATACCTCAACCATTCGTGCCTTCTACACTCTGGCTCAGGGTAAGGCCGCAACGCTCATCTTCCCGACTCAAGCAGCTATTTTGTAAGCCGTTATTTGTCATTGTTTCAGGGGTCGGTGGGGCAATGTTGAGTAAGCTTAAGTCATGTATCATTACAGCTCAGAGGGTCTGACAGACGACAGTGTAAATGATTACTCAGTGTGCAGGGTTTGGTGTGTCAGGGGGACACATCAACCTTGTATCTAAATGGTTATACTTTCTGGCAGAGCAAGGTGGTCCAGTTATTTCTGCACATCATTCATGTTCATTAATTTTGCCTAAATATTGTATATTTTGAAATGCTAAGGACTTGAAGCTGTGTTTTACCTCAGGAGACTGTCAATCTTTTAAAATGCCAGTGTTTAATTACCTGTTCCTCTGTTCTAAGTTGCACTTCTTGGTCACCTTGTGTTTACTATCAACAGACCAATGTAGAAGTAGCTATCAAGTGGGCTTTGACAACTCGCTGAGGATTACCTATGCCAACGGGATGGACACCCACTACCAGACAGAGCCCCACATCCTGGCAGGCGCTGCCAATCCAACTGTGGCCAGACGCAACATGAGCTTGCCAGGGGAGAGTGGGCAAAACCTAGTTGAGTGGCGCTTCCGCAAAGAACAAGCCAGAGGGAAAGTTATCGTGTTTGGCCGCAAGCTTAGGGTTGGTTTGATTTTGATTTTTTCCTTTCTTCCTTGTGGTACATGTAAATGATTATCAGCGTTCCATGCATGCAAACCTGATATATTAACTAGAAATAGATTCATACTGTATATACCTTTTAAAGATTTGGTGGTTTAAACTGCATTATGCGTCCTTCTCTGTTAACCTCTCCACTGCATGGTGTCGCCTCTCCCTCTCCTTCTATCTCTTCCTCTCTGAAAACATAAAGCAGTAAAGAACAGAATATATATGAATTAATACATATTTGTAATGCACATTTAGCGCTAACGCTGGCTAATTTGAAGAGTCCCTCCCTACCTGACCGTTTGTACAGCAAACACGTAAATAGCATTCCGCCTTCCGTTTCATGTGGACTTTAAAGTTACTTGTTACCCAACAATGTGACGTGACCTCTTTGTCGGTCCGGACTGAGTGTCCAGAGGGTGCTCAGAGTGCTCTGAAACTGTGAATCATTACAACTTTGTTAACTCCATGTGGGCTGTAGGCTAGTAGCATACATTACCTGAGGTAGATGGTGAAATGAGAGCTACGAGCTAAACAGTCTGTGTATTTCTCTGCCAGAATGTTAGGCTACATGTGATGCACTCTCACTAGATGTTTGAAAAGGTTGCTTGTGTTTCTGCCCTCACATGCAAAAGGGCAGAAACATATATACATACAGTACATATACATAGTATATATTTGAAATCTGAGGGGAACACGTTCCCTCCCAAATTTTACTCCTAGAAAGGCTTTCCTGTGCGTTTCCTACCATTTCCGCTACTGGGCGTCAATTGCACAAGGTCACTCTGCAAAAATCAGATCAAACTGTGCCAAAATGACAAGATGTTATTTAACCTCTAGTTTTATCACTGTCCTTATTATAACCCTACAAATATATTTCTGCAATTATTTCTTTCCATTGAAATTTAAGTCGCATCAACATTAGCTTCTGATATAGTGTGTTATCGATATTCTAGTATTGTATGGAAGTATTTTTATTCCTCTTTCATAATCATTTATGATTTACAGTACTTCATTAACTTAACTTAGGTGGTGACTTGGCCTCTGAGCAAATTTTGTCTCCACTAAATTTAAGAGGTTGTGATTTGAGCTACCTGAATAATCTGACTGAGTGTCTCTCAGTTTAATGAGCCTCATGAAGGGGCTGTTAATCTCTGTGACAACTATAGTGAAAATCATTTTGAATACAGTTTAAAGAGCTATCCAGATATGGAACACTGATATAAAAACCAAGAATTGATTTTTCATATTGTACTAATGAATAATCAAATATACACGGGTTGTATTATTTCGTGTTATGTTGTTTATTATTATCGCTAGTAGCAGCAGTAGAAGTAGTAGTATTGCTTTTTTGTCTAACGCTTTTAAATCAAATCTTTCCCACAGGTGAACGGACGGAACATTCTCTCTGTCGATTATGATCGCACCCTGAGGACAGAGAAGATTTACGATGACCACCGAAAGTTCCTCCTAAAGATTATATATGACACAGCAGGCCACCCAGTACTCTGGATGCCCAGCAGTAAGCTGCTGCCAGTTAATGTGAGCCGCACTAGCAGTGGGCAAATCAGTGTCCTGCAGAGAGGTCCCACCACTGAGAGACTAGAGTATGATAGCCAAGGCCGCCTGGTTTCCAGGGTGTTTGCTGATGGGAAGATATGGAGTTACACCTACCTGGAGCAGGTGAGAAAGTGACATGACCAGAGGAAGCAATATATAAGATATACTGTACAGCAGGATAGTCATTTATTGCTACAGGATGAATAAAGACCCTGACATTGAGCAGAGGTCACCCTGAAGGGGCTTATTTTGCAATAATCACCAGCTCCATGTACATAATTCTGCTTCTTACAGATGCACTTAGTAAACACTGTAATAATTTACAAGCTTTAGATAGAAAAAAAAAATCTCGGAGAATTGCATCCACGAGCTGTACCTCTTCCTCTCACCAGTAAATAAAATTCATGGGCAAGCTGAGGAGGTAAGACATACATTGTAACCTAGTCCATGCAACTGCTTTTCTGCAGTATTTTAATGAAGGAAAAAAGCCTGAAGGCTAGCTATGTTTTGTACGAACCAAATTCCAAAACAGTTGGGACACTCTGTAAAACAAATTAAAACAGAATGCAATCATTTGCAAACTGTGTTTACCAACAATGATTTTTCAAAGTTTTCCTGACCCCATGCATGTATAAATATTCTTTATACATTCACGTTTCACAAAGTGAGGAACCTCGCCCCATCCTTGCTTGTTAGCGACTGAGCCTTTCGAGGATGCCCAATTATTATTTTTTAAAAGCCATTTCACCACTTTCCCAGTGTTATGTTGCCCCCGTGCCAACTTGTTGGAAATATGTTTCTGGCATCAAATTCAAAATAAGTATATACCGGTAGTTACAAAATTCAATGACGTTGATATGGTAAAACATGTACCGTTTTCTATTGAGTATATGTCAAAACGGATTACATGTGTGTCTTGTCCTGTTAGTTTAGTGTGTTCAGTCACTTTGTGTGTTTTGTAATCTACCAAGGGACTAAAGATGCAAATGAGTACAATCCATAAATAGAAACATTTATGTTTATATTGTTCTGTAGAGGGTACTATATTAAAGATGGCACTGAGATGCTCATCTATGAAAAACATGCAGAGATTTCTGCAGCCATTCCTGGTCGCATCCTTTCATTGCGTGACCATGAGAGGCCACGTCAACACTCTGACATCAACATAGAGAGCTCAGGGAGCACAGGGAACTTCTATATAGCAACGGATGACTGGGCATGACATTTTAAGAGAAAGGGTGGTAAACCAGACCACAGTCCAAACTGCATATAATGTAAATTAATAAAACGGCTTTCTGCGAGTAATAATAAAACATTGCTTATGCGAGATACTTGTGTATATTGACTGAGACAATCATTGAGCATATATCCATTGAGCATATTTAAAAGAACTAATTGTCTTTTATACCAGTGTTATCAATAAACATTCTTGGCAGAAGTTCTATATAGTATTTATCAATATATAACTTTCAAAGTTCTTGTGATAACTTTGAAAATAAAGCTGTATATTTTGCATTATTGGATTAGACAATGGGCAGAGCAACTGATAGCTGCCGTCTCAGTGTTAACAGTAAGAGTTAACACTACCTAGTGCATTTTTCAAAGACTTTCACTTTTTCTCAAAGCGGAAATTTCTGCTTTTTTGGCATGTGCTCAACCCACCTGTCATTACATATAAATTATGTATAAATATAATGCAATTTAACAAGCAACTACTATTTTGCTCTTTCCCTCTAGTCCATGGTCCTCCTGCTCCACAGTCAACGGCAGTACATATTTGATTTTGACTCTCTAGATCGTCTCTCTGCTGTCACAATGCCAAGCGTAGCCCGCTACACCATGCGGACCATCCGTTCAGTGGGTTACTACAGGAACCTTTATCACCCCCCAGAGAGCAACGCCTCAGTGGCTGTGGACTACAGCGAAGATGGCCTCCTACTGAGAGTAGCTCACCTCGGCACAGGCCGTAGAGTCCTGTACAGGTACCGCCGGCAGAACAAACTGTCAGAGATGCTGTATGATAGCACAAGGGTCAGCTTTACCTACGACGAGACGGCAGGTGTGCTGAAGACTGTTAACCTGCAGAATGAAGGTTTCATCTGCTCCATCCGTTATCGCCAAGTGGGTCCACTGGTCGACCGGCAGATTTTCCGCTTCAGTGAGGACGGCATGGTCAATGCACGCTTTGATTACACCTATGACAGCAGCCTGCGTGTCACCAGCGTGCAAGGTGTCATCAATGAAACACCGCTACCCATCGATCTATATCAGTTTGATGACATCTCAGGAAAGGTTGAACAGTTTGGGAAGTTTGGGGTTATCTACTACGACATAAATCAGATCATATCCACTGCAGTCATGACCTACACCAAACACTTTGATGCTCATGGACGCATCAAGGAGATCCAGTACGAGATATTCCGTTCACTCATGTACTGGATCACTTTCCAGTATGATGATGTGGGCCGAGTCACCAAGCGAGAGATCAAAATTGGCCCCTTTGCAAACACCACCAAGTACAGCTATGAGTATGACGTAGATGGCCAGCTCCAGACTGTGTATCTAAATGAAAAAGTGATGTGGCGCTATACATATGACCTTAATGGAAATCTGCACCTGCTGAATGCAGGAAACAGTGCCAGACTTCTTCCTCTGCGTTACGACTTAAGAGACCGCATCACCCGCCTTGGAGATATCCAATACAGAATGGATGAAGACGGTTTCCTACGTCAGAGGGGAGCAGAAATCTTTGAGTACAACTCCAAAGGACTGTTGGTGCGGGTCTACAGCAAGAGCAGCAGCTGGACAATTCAGTATCGCTATGATGGACTTGGCCGCAGAGTGTCCACCAAGACAAGCTTGGGCCAACACCTGCAATATTTCTACGCAGACCTGAGCTACCCAGCCAGGATTACACATGTATACAACCACTCCAGTTCAGAAATCACCTCGCTCTACTATGACCTTCAAGGACACCTCTTTGCTATGGAGATCAGTAGCGGGGAGGAGTTCTACATTGCCTGCGATAACACCGGAACACCTCTGGCTGTCTTCACTAGCAACGGCCTCCTAGTCAAACAGGTCCAGTACACAGCATACGGTGAGGTCTATTTCGACTCCAACCCCGACTTCCAGCTTGTGCTCGGGTTTCACGGAGGACTCTATGACCCCCTGACTAAACTGCTGCACTTTGGTGAGCAGGATTATGACATAATGTCTGGAAGGTGGACTGTTCCAGATGTCTCTACCTGGAAAAAAGTTGGCAAAGAGCCAGCTCCTTTTAATTTATACATGTTCAGAAATAACAACCCCATTAGCAAAGTCCATGAAGTCAGAGAATATGTTGCAGGTAAGAGATATCACAATTTTCATTTCTAATTTTTGTGCAGATGAGTTTCTCATCATTTAATTTGTTAGAAAATAGTGGAAAATGTATTTTCAATAATATTAACTGACATGTTTTAAGTTTTTGAAGCACTTTCTCAATTAGCTTGAACAATGCTCAGTGTTAAAGAAATTGTGTTAAAACCTGTATTTTTTGTTTAATCTGAATGTACAGTATAAATGTTATCAAAATTTTCTAAATTTTATGGTACAGTACAATAGTATTCATTTTGTGACTTGTAATCTTTTTTGTTTTAATTTATTTTTCTTGCACAGATGTGAACACCTGGCTTGTAACCTTTGGCTTTCACCTTCACAACACCATTCCTGGTTTTCCAGTCCCAAAGTTTGATTTAAGCATGCCATCCTATGAACTGAAGAAGAGTCAGCGCTGGGATGATCTGCCGGTGGGTACAATGTATCCCTCATGCATATTGAACACAAAAAGCAACTATTTTACTCTTCCAACCAACTGAAAGTATGCTTTTGAAAGTGGAAGGGATCATGTTTTCCATTGTTTTTCTCTTACATCAGAATTTTAAAGCTGCCATCTCATAATTGGATTGGTATGCATTTCATTGACTATCAGTTTTAATTGGGCAATATTTGCATAATATTATGCATAATAAGCACAATGTGTACTTTCATCTGTCATGTTTAGTTACAAGTTGAACACATTTTAACACTTTCTAACTTTATGTGTAATATTTTAGAGTTGCTATTGTTAAAATCTTTTGAAGCCATTTAGGATTCTTTGGTCTAAGCCCTTAACACAAAAAGTATTGTTGTAAAATTGTCATGAGGGATTTATCTACTTTTGGCTTGAGAACACATCTTAAAAACACCATTCTCTTAGATGGGGATAGAAAACCCTCTGTAGCAGAGCAGTGGCTGGTTCTAAAGAGCCTGGAGAGTCAGGTTCTGCCATGTTCAGGCATTAACGTTTCACTGCACTTTTCCTACAGTCTATCTCTGGGGTCCAGCAGGAAGTAACCAGGCAAGCGCATTCTCTCTTGTCATTCGAACGGCTGCCAGAGGTCCATCTCAGCCGAGGTCGCAGAGGGGAAAAGTCTTGGCTGTGGTTCTCAGCAGCAATATCTCCCATTGGAAGAGCCGTTATGTTTGCTATCTACAAGGGCAGTGTTCACACTCACACACTCAACGTGGCCAGTGAGGACTGTATCAAGGTTGCAACAATCCTAAATAACGCTTTCTATTTGGAAGACCTCCACTTTACTATTGAAGGGCGGGACACACACTACTTTGTCAAGCCAGGCCTTCCAGATGCCGACCTTGCTGCATTGCACCTCACTAGTGGACACAAGACTCTGGAGAACGGTGTCAACGTGACTGTTTCCCAGTCCACTACAGTCATGGATAGTCGGACTCGGCGTTTTGCAGATGTGGAGATTCGTGCCGGTGCTCTAGCCCTTCATATCCGCTATGGATCCACGGTGGACGAAGAGAAAGTGCGGGTTGTTGAGCTTGCTCGTCAGCGTGCCCTTGCGGGTGCGTGGGCAAGAGAACAGCAGCGAGTACGAGATGGCGAGGAGGGGGTCCGCCCCTGGACAGAGGGAGAGAAGAGGCAGCTTCTGAGCAGTGGAAAAGTTCTGGGGTATGACGGATACTATGTGCTGTCCATTGAGCAGTACCCAGAATTAGCAGACAGCTCTAATAACATCCACTTTCTTCGGCAAAGTGAAATTGGGAAAAGGTAACAATACGAGGTGCATTTTCTGCCAAAAGAGACTTAGTTTTGGTAGAGACACTAGTGGACAAAATGAAAAGCAACTGTTATCAGATGTTGCTGTTGTGTACCCTGACTGTCAATGTGTTTTTGTAAAAAGAAAAAAAAATGCAAGGGGCCAAAAGCAATGCTGTGCATTGTGGCCAAGGGACTTGAGAGTAAATGTATAACTACACAAAGCCTTAACATGGCAATTACAGGTCAGTTCCTCTGTTGCACAAGCCTTTTGGACTCTGGACTCTGAAGCAGAGGAATAGTGGTGTCTTTGGAGACAGTCAGCTAATTTAGGTGTTTTATGTTTTCTGTTTTGTTTTCATCAAGAAATGTCGGACTCAACAAAAAGTATTACAAGAGCAAAGGGAATGTTTACATTATGCATATCTGCACTTCTCTAGACGTACAAGGCTCAGTAGTTCACACTCCTAATGCAAGGAGTGTCCTTGAGCAAATGTTTGTTTTTAAAATCAGAGACTTCTGTTGTTAGAGATATCCTCACCAAACAACCACTATGTATACCAGATTTAGCACTGTAAACATCAAATGTCTTATTATCTTTGAGATCTTTTTAAACAAAAAAGAGAGTCAATTTCCATGTTTAAATACCTAATATTCATTGTGGAAAAAAAGGACAGTAATGGTATTAAGAACTCTGTTGGGGGGGGGGGCACATATGTGCCTTGGAGGGCCACCATGTTTTGTAAATTATGCAAGAGTTTTATCTTTTTTTTTTTTTAAACTGAGTACCAGTAAATGTCTGTACTAGTCATTAATAGTAATTTATGTTGTGTTTATACATGACAAATAAAGACCATCAGAATTAGATTTTTTTTTCCCCCTTTCTTTTTCAGCCATGCATTTGTTCTAAGTTAGGTTCCTCCTAATATGGCTAATGTGGGGCTTCTTCACAATGCTCTGTTTAAGTAATTAACAGAAACCTGTGCATGTAGTGACAAGTATTTACAAGTGGTGATGTATCTATAACATGCAGTCAACTATTATTTCCACTAAATTTAATGTTTATTGGGCATAATGCCTTTTGACCTGGCTTCCTGTCCAATGAATATTTCATCAACACAAATATTTAATGAACCCATCTCACATAAACAAGGTTACAGTGGATCCAAATATAGATCACATCCATGTTCTCAGTAGATATATTTTCTTTGAATGTTAAAAGCACTCATGGATTAAAATGACATTGGGGTTCTATTTGGTGTGTTGCTTTCTTTAATAATTGTACACAGTTCTGTCTTTTTGTTATCTCAAAAATCAACTATTCAGTTTTAAAATGAATGTGAGAAGAAGAATATGTGGTATTTGCTGGTGGGTAACTCGGGCACTAATTTAGATTTCACAGATGCTTAAATCATTCCAAATAGTCATGTATGCCATGTCTGTCTAGACTCATATAATATATGTAATGACTGATAGAGAGCTTGGTCACATGGTGCAATGGCAATCACCGGAAGTTCAATATCAACAAAATCAAAGGGCTTGTGGTCGACTACAATGCTTCAAATATGGATGTTGCTGCAAAGAAGCTCTAAATTCTGAAACAAGGATTCTTCATCTTCAACCCGACTACACAGATGATCTATACACTCAGCACAGTTTGTGTAAAATGTTGTCATAATTAGCGTATAAATTCTTGAGTTGTTTAATGTCACAGTGACCTTGACCTTTGATCTCTAACCACCATAATGCTATCAGTTTATCCTTGGGTCCAAGTGGACATTTGTGCCAAATCTGAAGAAATTCCCTCAAAGCATTCCTGAGATATGCCGTTCAGGAGTGTGGGACGGATGGGAGGTCACAGTAACCGTGACCTTTGACCTCTGACCACCAAAATCTAATCAGAAATGTTAGAAATCTAATCTGAAAGTGAATGTTTGTGCCAAACATTAAAAATTTCCATCAGGTGTTCCTGAGACATTACGTTCACAAAAATGGGACGGACGGATGGACAATCCAAAAACAATGCCTCCGGCCACAGCTATCGTCGGCGCGGAGGCATGAAAATCGAATATCAAGTGCATTAATTAGCAAAAAATATATCTGCCCAAAGAAGACAAATTCAGCATCAATTATAAGTTAGCTGCTTGAAGCTGTTCTTAACTGAAGTGAGTAAATTGTAGCTGAAAACATTTTCAAGTGTAAATCAACCTGTGGACAGTTGCCTAAAAGCAATCTACTCAGTCTCACAATCAAAAAGGATTTTAGGTTTGAACATTTGATGGCTCAAATTTTTAAATTATATTTGGGCTGTGTTCAGCTTTCCCACACTCACAATAAGCACCATTCATTAAATCACAAAGGAGTTCTGATGATAGAATGCATAATTCTGTCAAAAAAACAAAAAAAAACCCACTTCATATGAAAGTGATTTTCTTTTAGGGTAAACTTCAAACAGCATTTCAAACCAACTGGGAGCAGAATACATTCAATCAAAGGTTGCTTAATGCTGTTGTGTTTGACTTGCTCTGCTGCTCAAGCATCTCGCGGCTTCTTCAGAAATTAAAAAAACTGATTTGACATATAGAGCTCAACAAAGCTACA
Organism: Hollardia meadi; assembly: GCA_037974645.1. Lineage (NCBI taxonomy): Eukaryota > Metazoa > Chordata > Actinopteri > Tetraodontiformes > Triacanthodidae > Hollardia > Hollardia meadi. Next base: position 12,371,670 of record JBBPCS010000204.1, on the reverse strand, counting down.
TCTCTTTGAATGCTGCTCAGTACAAAATCTGAAATGAATGCCTTCAAAGTTCTCATCAGAACCCCTTTGGGTGTACCGCCCTCCTTCCCCCCAACCTATAATGAAATGTCTTATTAAAGTTCCCCTGTGAGCCATTGTCTATTGTTCCTTCACATTGAAATTACAGTGAACTTAAACAAACCCCCATTTGGTTTGATATATCCATACAAAGAGTCTCATATCCCACCAAAGCCATGCTGAAAAAAATCTTCCAATACAAACTCAACTCTGCCAAATATAAAGCATCCTCTGATGCTCCCTAGTGGTACAAAGTGCATAGTTCATAAAGTCATTCAGCTGATTGTTTATCTACATTTCATGTATAAGTGCACTTATTAAAACAGCAACCATCACTGTACTTAAAGTGAGGTCAAAATGGTTAGCGCACCAGATGTTGGGAGGGGTACCAAAATAAATCACTTCTGGGTACTCCAGAATTAATTTAAAAAGGCATCAAACGCAATAGACAAACCAGTAATATTAAAATGATCCGCAGTAGTGCTGCAGTATCACACTGTGACCACAGTCTGCACTGCCAAAGCAACGGTGCGGCATATCACGATGCAGCATAACCTACTTCAAAGGCTTATATAAAAGAGATGGCACAACTTTTCAGGAACATCAAAGACTCAAAAACATCATGCAATAACCACATCAGAGAAATGGAGAAAATGAGGCATGTTTCATAATTCAACTGAGCCTCTTTTTCTGTTCGTAACACAAAGGTAGCCACATTGAAATTGAATTGAATTGAAATACCAAACAACAAGTTATTTTGCAATCATTCTTGAAGGCACATTCACACATTACAGACCTGAAGAGGAAATTGTACATCATAAAGTTTGACGTCATACAACTTGGATTTAATTCGGGGGTTCATTTTGAATTTTGGACCGCACAGTGGCCTCACGTCAAAATGATTAGTTTTGAAGTGAAATAATATCCATAACTATAAATGGCGCATCCATGCAGAACCAAATCTGTTGGATCTACTCCACTTATATTCAATCAAGATCAAATGACAGAGCTGAGAGAAGGGAAAGTTAATTAAAAGTGACGTTGAATTTACAGTAGTAACACAACAATCAGTAATGTCATATTAGAAATGTACTATCAAGTTCATCAACCAAGCTGATTAGGTAATTATGAACACATGGCATTAATAGTTTGAGTACTCTAATGAGTTTCCAGTAAATAAAATATCAGTGTGTAGCTGATTGCTTCTCCAAGGGCATCACACATTTTAAATATTAAAACTGCATTCCCCTCCTCTGATCGTATACATTCTGCCAAATATGTTTTTATATTGTAAAATACATCTCAGTGTCGATGTCTAGGAATTTTATCAGACCTGCAGTCTTAATTGATTTTCACATGCACACAAGGTGAGAGTATTCATTATTGATCTTACTTACCTTTCCCTGACAACTTGTGTAATTTCTCTTCAACACAAAATCAACAGCACCTGTAGAGGTAAATTAAATTTTAGGTATGTGACAGAAAACTAAAATTCAATCTCACAAGTCGTAGGATTTCAAGATTTTAAACTATGAAGAAAAAAAAAAACATTTCTCTGAGACTCAAATGATATCAAATGACACTGATAAGATAAAGTTAAATGACATTATGCATATACAATTTATAAAAACAATATTCAGAATAAAAAGCTGAATCTGCTTTTTAATCTGCTCTTTGTTCTATTCAGTTTCTGAACCAAATGTGTTTGGATGTAATAAAACAAATACAAACTATGGACAGGAAAGGTATAATGTTACTCCGACAAATCGAGCGCCTGCACTCATGACTTTGTGATCAATTTGTTAAAACCAATTTATGGTACATTTACTGAAAATAAACATTATTTCTATATGTATATTTCTGTACATGCAGGTGCATTTTCTCTTAACATAACGATAATGTTTGATCTACAGACATCAAGAAGGGCCAACATGCTTCGTTTTCTTGTGATCACAGAACTATTTTATGATCTCAACATAACAAACTTCAACATCCATCATCTTGTAGATAATCATTTGATTTAAAAAAAAAAAAAAGCATTCTGATATGGCATCTCTCATCGAGAGGCAGCAGACATACAGCAACTACTTAAATGACTTTGACATTAAGTTATTATAGGCTTACATTGCTGCAAACAAATAAATATCCCAGCGATAGTGTAATAGTTTGGATAGTTAATTTACTATCACCTTTTGTGTGACCAAATTGCATAAGTCACGATAGTGTTTCTGTAATATTCCCATAATGTAGATAATTAGATAAAGTCTACGATATAATGACTTCAGATCAAAAACATAACATTTCTGGGTAATTGCCCATAGTCTGTAAAAGTTGTAAGTTGTAAAAATTATGGGAGCGGGAAGATAATTAAAGTATGTATAGATGGTAAATAAACAAACTGTACAAACAGAAATAGCAGTAGTAGAAAAAGTAGAACATATAAAGTATAACATATATCTGTCAATTATAATTGGTCATGAGAATCCTGAAACATTTTTATCGAAAGATCTTCTTTGCTAAGCAATGCAAGAAGATTGGGTTAGTTAAAGTTAAGTCGGAATGATAATAATTATTCAAAAACAGTTATTATTACAATGTGAAATTATTTCCTCTGTAATAATTATTGTAAATAGAAATAATAGTCAATAGGATGGGTAGAAGCAGACAGAGCAACGTGCAGTTTTTGTCCAATTTTTCTGTTTTTTGACACTTATTGATGTTTGAAGTTAATTGTTGTTAACTCTTAAAATGATAGTTTGAAAATACAAATAATCTCAAATCAAAACTGAAGTGGAGAAGAAGTAAAGGGGTAGCAGATGGCAGGGCACCTGACTAACACACCCTGTTTTCTTTTAATCAGTAACTCACTCAGACCTTGGAGATAATGTGCAATAACACGTGCGTCCTATCAGTGAGATAGACAACTCTGTTAAACATTTGACGTTTTACACAGATGGTCTCATACCGTCTCAAGCAAAGCATCACCCCCACCCCCCAGCTATATGGGAAAAAGAACTAAGAATTTTGGGGCTGCTTCTCCTCTTCTTTCAGTGTGCAGCCTTATATTCCTAGGATTGTTCCATGTCCCAATTCAGAAATAGCTGCTTGTTATCATCCCTCTGATCTTCTAAGGACAGTTGCACAGGCTGTTGGGACTGTGCTTGAGAAGTCTACAAAGAATGTGGGTGAAAAACAAGGCCGCTAATGATCTTGGAGGGATTTAGACGGAGTGGATTGTGGCTAGACTGAGTCCTAAACTGATGAAACTGGGTTAACTCTCGTTCAAAAAGAGTTTGCTTGTTGGTACTGACGATGTGTTTTGAGCGGTAGGAAGGGACAATCCTATAATTATTTTTAACCTATCTAGCCAATTGTGAATGGAAACAAATATTACAGGAATTACATTTTCAGCTCCTAACAAGCTTTGGATGATGAAAATGTCCACCTCTAAAGGTATCCGATTTGTCAAATTCCCAAAAACAAACACAAACTTTCAGTCACTGTTGGAACACATTATGTGCAGTCCAAACACTCTCTCAATGTCCTTGGAACTACATGTCTCCAGTAACAGTGAGTTAGGGTAAATAAAACATTAACCAATTTGTAAATATTCGCAATGAAAAAAAGTGTTATTGGTCAGAAATGTCACTGTACTTAACATGAACCCAAGTTGATTTAACTGACAATGTTTGAGTACCTTATAGTATAACTTAAGGATGTGTACCAATCTTTTCTATTCACATATTCTTCTTCTTTTTAAATTGAATTGCATTGCTAAGAAACTTTTATAGCAAAGTTAAAGTGACGCCAATATACTGTATACAAGTAGGAATCCCACTCCTCTCAGTCAGGAGCTTACATAACCAAGCTGACTATTTATGATAGAGATAATACATACATATTTAAATAGCAAATCTAGCAATCGGAGAGAACATTCAAGATAGCCTCAGAAAGAAAAAAGTCTGGAGTGCTCGGAAGTTCAAACGAGTGTGATTAAGGTGCTCTTTGGTAGGGAACACTAAAGTTCAAAAAAAGAAAGGTCCAAGGCTCTCTTCTGGCAAAAAGTTAAAAAGGCCTTTATTTAGATGGCTATTTCATAGTGACATTCCTAAAAACATAGACAACACGTGTTAAAATAGAGCAGAGTATCAACCCACGCGTAGTGGCACAAACAGCCTTCTTGATAGGTAACTTCCTAAATATTTGTTCTATTAGCACAAAAGTTTGGGTCAATAACATTTAAAATTGTATTATGTAATATATATTTGATATTTGTTTATTTGATTGTTTGTATAAAAGTAATATAGATTTGGGATTTGTTGTTTTTCATATTATTGTTTTTAAAATGGTCATGTGACTGTTGCAGATCAAACAAAGTCCAGAAGTTGATTTAAGGTAAGGTAAAAAAAAAAAAAAACAGCTCCATGAGGCAAACAGAGGCGGGCCGGATGTGACTGTATCCTCATAAGTGATTGGATGAGGTGAATCTTTAAAAATCTGGATTGCTTTGAAGACAATTTTAGTAAACACTAGTCCAGGAAGAAGAAATACATCTTTGCTGCTACTGATTTGGACAAGTCATGAGTATATGTCCGTTCTTTGAGAAGAGGCACTTGTACGTACAAATTATCATTGTGCCTAAACTAATGCTGTCTAGGTTTTGTTTTTTTTCTCCCCATTTTTCTTTTTCTTTTCAAATTCAATTAAATGCAGCCCTCGAGCAATTTATTACTTATCCTGGCGATGGGAAAGCACCAAGTAACAAAGACCTTCTCTCTGTTGCAGGTTATTCAAAAACAAGCCACCAACAACAGAAGAAGATGAGGATGCCACTCAGGCAGGGGTTAACAAGGCCAGTAAAGGAGGAATCATCTATGGAGACTACCTACAGGTAGAAAACACCACTTGCAACACGGATCAGTCTTTGTATCTGTATTTCTTTTTTTGTAAAGAAAGATAAGTACTGAATCTTTTATTCGTTTTCAAATGTGTGCTTCAAGTGTTTCATTTGCTTTCCAACTCTCAGCTGGAAAAAATAGTCTCAGCCCAGGTGTTGCAGAGTGAAGTAAAGGGTAAAAAGATCCATGATGAGCACCTCTTTATTGTCACCCATCAAGGTAAAACTACTGTGGCTTTGTAATATTAAAGAGTTTTCATGTATCATATAAATTGATTTCAACCAAGAAAAAGTTTGGTTTTTTTTTACTTAAGAGACTTTAGAGTAACTTGTTAAAATGGGCGGTGTAATTAGCCCTGAATTCTTTCTGAACCATTTGTTTACCTTGCAATATTATACTAAAATTCTTAAACTTTTTTTTGTTTCAGCCTATGAACTGTGGTTCAAACAGATTTTGTTTGAACTCGACTCAGTGCGAGAGATCTTTATCAGTGGACATGTAAGTCACATTTCTGGGGTGAAAGAATCTTACTAAGGTTATGTGATTGTGTTCTCTTTTTTTCTAATTGATGAACTTTTTGTGCCACTAAATTGTTATTTTTGATGATAGTAGAACAATTTAAATACAAGGAAGAGTACAGAGAACAGACGATTTCACAGTGCCTCTGTTTAAAAAACAAAAAAGTCATATCAAATAGGAAATATTTGTCTTACCGAGGCAAACTGGCTTCGGAGTTCTTCAGGGAAAAATACATTTTGAGCATAAACCTGGCTGATGTTCTAAATTATAATTTTACACACATTAGGTTGATGAAATACTGACTCAAATTATGTAGTAATTAGATTGGGTTTTCCTATGTCAGAATATAAAATGAAAAGCTTTTTACTATGATTAGCAATGATATCCTTAAATATCCCCCAGGTCCGAGATGAACGCAATATGCTCAAAGTCAACACTCGCATCCACAGGATTGTAATGATCTTCAGACTATTGGTTGACCAGTTTGCAGTTTTGGAAACAATGACGGCCTTGGACTTTTTTGACTTTAGGTAAGCTTGTAAATAACCTCCGGCTATAACTACTTCAGGGCTAAATATTTTATAAGATGCACTTCTCTATCATAGTGCACTCTGTTGTGTGCTAACGCTGTGTGCTGTGTGTTTGTCTGTAGGGAATACCTGACTCCAGCATCTGGATTCCAAAGTCTTCAGTTTCGGATCCTGGAGAACAAAATTGGCGTCTCGGAAAACCTGAGGGTTTCATACAACAGACGCCATTACAGGGATAATTTCAAGGGCCGTGACAGTGAAATGCTGCTCGCCACTGAAAAGGAGCCAACACTCTTAAAACTAGTCGAGGTATGCCTTATTACCACCAAACACCGGCACATGGTCATCAATTTTTGCTTAAATTTAATCAGAGTTAATTAAAGAAGTAATTCAATTGTATATATTTTATTCTACTGTATTTTTATTTTCAACATTCCGTTTGCTGTATCTTGCTCTGGATAAGGCCATCTGCGACTGAACAGGGTATAGATGTGATAAAAACGTCAGGGTGTTTCTCTTAGGAATGGCTGGAGAGAACTCCTGGCTTGGAGGCAGATGGGTTCAATTTCTGGGAAAGGCTGGAAATCAATATATCTGATGGGCTGAATCAGGAGAAGGAGAAAATTGAGGTAAGAGATGACTCCAGCTTTCAGAGCAAACTTTCTGTGCTGCCCCTGGAGTGCACAAATGATTGACTGTGTTTTTATTTTCGTTTTTGAATAGCAAATGCCGGATTCTGAGGAGAAGGAGGAACTGATGGATGAGCTGGTCAAACAGAGAGATGTGTTCTCGTCTCTGTTTGATGAAAAGCGTCATGACCATCTGCTTAGCAAAGGTCAGTGCTTTCTACGAATTGGAACATTTCGACTTATTAATCAAATATCACGATCCAGTGTTTGACAGGGCTTCAAATATGTTTGTGGTTTAGATTTGTCTCAATATATCATTGCTTTGTATTACTATGTGAACTTGACCATATTAAAACTACATAAATAAAAGTTTAAAATAATATATTTTCAATTTTGCGGATAAGGTGACAGGCGGCTCTCTTACAAGGCTCTCCAAGGTGCCTTGATGATCTACTTCTACAGGTATGTGGTTTTCACAACGTTCCTTCACCTTTGTCTAATGAAACTGCTAACACTGTATCTGGGATATGTTTGCTTCATATTCATATAGTACACTTTTGCACGTGAGAGCTTTACTTCTACTGTTGACTACCAGGTTTGGTGGGTGAGCAGGGGTTTTAAAATCTTGGTTCTGAGCAGCTCAGTGTTTGTTCCTGAGACAGAGTAACTCATGGCTAGCAGCAGTTGAACTCATTGTGGAGTCAGAACATTTTTTAAACATTTTTCTAAGAGTTAGTTTATCCAAAAGGACGCCAATGTCGCATGAGAGCTAACAGAGTCACGTGGATGGTGAAAATGCATGTTAAACTGAAAGTGATGTACAAGGTATCTTCAAATACTAAAATCTTCTTTTACCCTTTCAGGGAAGAGCCAAGGTTCCAGGTGCCTTTCCAGCTGCTCACATCCCTCATGGATATTGACACCCTCATGACAAAATGGAGATGTAAGTATTGAATCGTCCCTGTGAGTTGCAGCACATGCTCATCAGTGAGCAAGAACAGAAAAATAAGCAGGGGAAAATGCACATTTGTATTAGGCATAATATTTAAGCATTGGTTTCTAAGGGCAGAGCTGGACTGAGCAGGAGTTTACAGAGCTTCAGTTAGTTCAGGACCACAGAGGCAGAAAAATATTCTACCATCCCAATATCCATACACCTGCTTATTAATTTAACAACCAGTTCCCATAAAAAAAAACATTTTTGACTCACTCGTGTCTTAACAGCTCAAATGAAACACGGAGAGCCAAAACATTGCTCATATTACAGAGAATATGTCTGTCTTTTGTTTTAGACAATCATGTTTGCATGGTGCATCGTATGATTGGCAGCAAATCCGGTACAGGGGGCTCATCAGGCTACCACTACCTGAGATCTACTGTCAGGTATTGTATGCTCGAAACTTTAACCTACAGATACACTGCAAGTATCTTAAAGGCTTCAGAGTTAATTTAGATAAGCTACTCTGTGCTCTGTGTCATACGCTCACTTTTTTCTGACAGACACAAACTATACTGGATTTCAAAGTAGCTACTACACAAGTTATTTATTCAGTATCCATTTAGTTTTAGCAGTTTAAGTTTGCTTTTGTCCTTCAGAAAGTATAATTTGTGACAGATGCACCATTATTTTTAAGAGTACATGAGTTCTATATTTAATAAAAGGTTTTCTTTACCTTTAGTGACCGCTACAAAGTGTTTGTGGATCTATTCAACTTGGCAACGTTCCTGGTACCTCGCCACTGGATGCCCAAGTTAAATCCCACCGTTCATACATTCCTCTACATGGCCGAATGCTGCGACAGTTCCTACTGCAGCAGTGAAGACTCAGACTAAGGGGTGTCTCAGTTGTCTACACTGGCTTCCTTTCTTCCTTTCCTTTCACTGTACCTGACCTCACAACAGTAGATCCCTTGCACAGCGTTAAAGTTTTGGTAACAGGTGCGTAGGTGAATAGGTGGCCTTCAAAACATGTGCATGACATCAGAAAGCCCAGGGGTGTTGGGTGAGGGCGGTCTTAAGGTAAATGTCCTCCAATTATTTTAAAGAACAGAACAGCAAATTATAAACTCACTGAGGTTCATACATCAGAAACTCCTGAGGTGGTATCGGACCCTGAATATATCAAATGGCCAAGTTTGACTGTTTTAATCTAATCTCCAATCCTGACTGGACAGGCAACACAAAGTAAAGCAGATGGCTCCTTGACAAAATTTGCTTTGATGTTTTCCAATAAAATTATGTAAATGCGTTCCGACTGACCTGAAAGCAAATGGGTTGGTGAGAGCAGTGATCAAACTGGTGGCGATGATGGGTTTTTACAAAAGCATCATCTTTCATGGTGGCATGGAGAAGGTGTCAGAGAGGGAGCCATATCAGATTACTGGTAGGTGGCATAAAATACATAAAATGACAAACCTCTGTATAAACAATCATTGCAACACCTAAAATAGAACAATTTGCACAGCAAATTGTGAAACTATAGATATGTGAAACTGTAAAATGTGAACCGTAAAATTTGTACATAATGTTAATAATGTTGTGTAGTAATGTGTTTTGTATAGTATGCTGTAAAATTAATTCATGTATTTATACAATGATTGATGCAACTGCTGTATAGATACATTTACGAGCCTAGAATATGTACGAATCTACCTTATATATTTAATAAAGATAATTTTTTTTGTACATTGTATCCATTGTGTTTTGTGTGTTGATTGCTCATGTATGATGTAACATTCATCAGCATATAAAGTAATTTATTTTGTTTTAGTGATGTCACCCAGTGATATTTCAATAAAAAACATTATTTAAAGACATAAAGGCAAACACTGAATGATTTAATGTTGGCTGTAGGAAAGACACACATTCACTCACACAAACACATACCACGACAGAGACAAAAATACACAAAATCTTGTCAAAGAAAAACTGCTGCCACAGAATCTGCAATACCTGGGGAGAGGGAAAAAAAGAAGGATGTTGTATTAATCCCCAAGGGGCTAGCAGGCACAGCAACATACAGACACAAAAATAAAACGAGATAGACAGAAAATCACAAGGGGCAAAGATCATACTTACCACAAATGTTGCCACCAATTTTTATATAAACATAACCCTCATCCCCCCATGCGGTTCCCCAGGAGTTCTGTACAATCCAGTATGGAATATCTCCTAAAACAGATAACATGCATTTCAAGTTTTAATTATTTACAAGGTGGAGGAGCACTAGGTGTGTGCGTATGTGTGGGTGTATGTGTCTGTGTGCACGCAATGCAGCTGCAACCACTTTACAATGTTACATAATCCTTGTGTAATACCCACAAAACTCAAGAGTGTGTGAAATTATTTAAGTTAAGTAATATGAAATACTGATGTGTGTGAACTGTCAAGAAATAAACAGTGTGGTAGCAAATGTGATAACTTTCTGACAAAATAACTGCTGTTAAAATAAAACATTTAAATGCAACCTTTCACAAGAATTAAAACTTCTTTTCACACCGATTTCGTGTTTTAAACCTCGGACCCAAGGATTCATTGTCTGCCTCACTAATCAGAACTTCTTTACAGAGAAATCATGACGTGAACGAGTGCACACAAGAGTCATGTTCATGACCTAGTATGACCCAGTATTGTTTTTCTTCAGTTTTGGCCAAGCTGATCTGCACTGCAAATATACTGCACTAATCCAATGACAAAAAAAGGAAAATAAAGAATTTTGACTATTATAATATCATTTTTACTATGTATTAGTAGTAGTAGAAGTAGTAGCAGTAGTAGTATTGGTATTATTAGAATTAGTATTATTATGGGACTCAATAATAAGCTTAATGGCTTGTTACATTTTTTTGTTTGTTGCAGCAATAAGTTGTGATTTAGACATTTAGCATATTTTTTTATCAAAGAAATCTTTAAATTACTTTCACAGGTTTGGAAACTTTATGGATCTAAAAAGGACAGTGTTAGCTCAAGTAAAACAAGAATCCCTGTTTTCTTTCTTGAATTATGATTAATTCTCATGCCAGTGTAGTGACAGCATGTACCAGCAGTGTTGTATCCAACAACCAGGACAGCATGGTTAGCATGGTGGCTGGAGCAGTGGTGCTGGATGATTCCACCTAGGTAATCCTGCCAGCTGACAGCATCCACGATAACAGCCAAGGGACCATGCTCCACCAGATGACCCATCATGGCCTCCTCTTGACCACTGAAGAAGAATGACAGGAACATTTCTTCTTGAAGCAGCAAAATCAACCTTGCAATTACACTGCTTATGATAAGTATACCATTTAATAAAAGGGTTTTTAAAATGTATACACTCTGCTGAGGATATTACTGAATTTCAACATTTAAATGGGCCAATTTTGGCACAATTTACACTGCATTCTCCACCTCATCTCATTCATCCAATCACTGTATCAATTTCTGACCAACTATTGCACTTTTGCACATCATTCTTACTGCTGCACATACTGTATGCATGTATCCACTGCAACCTCATCTTGTCCTTCCCCATAGTTGACTCTACACTGGGGATAGCTATAATGTCTTCTTGCCAGGCTCATGACATATAGGACATGGAGTCTATGTCTGTGCCAAAACTATATTGAACAAAGCCGTTTTATACTCCATCCATGCTAAGATGAGGTCTTGTCTTGTTGAAACTTTGTTGTTTTTCTTTTGCTGTGCAGCGGTAAAGATATGGCTTATGAGCCCCTTAAGCAGAAGGTGAAGACATCCCCATGACCCTGAGGTCAAAAGGCATTTTATATTGGGTCAGTGGATGTTTGAGATAAGGAGGTCTTCTAGTAGTAACATGACATTGAGATTTACTAAGTTTGAAAATTATTGCGGTTTTACTTTTACGTTCTGTTTAGAAATCATTTAAAATTATTATTAGATGGTCACATTTTATAAATAAAAAAGCCATGTGCAATGCAAGTTGTATGTAAGAAGAAGAACTATAGAAAAAAGGAGAGACATGAAAGTTTTATATTAGGCTGGCAAATGTAACAATCTTGGAAAATGTTAACTCCAGCCCATCAAAACGAAAACCATCAACTCTGACAAAGGACCCTGGTCCTAGCTATGGTAGCAATATAACATGCATTATATATTCATTAGAGTAAGTCAAATCCCAGTTCAGTGTTAAAGATCTGATTCCTTTTAACTCAAGGTAACAGTGGGCGAGTCATTTTGACCTCTGTGCTAGTGAGCAATCCATTTTTGTGTTGACACAGTAAACATTGTGGTCAGTCTTTGTGCATGGCCAATCCCCTTCCCCTCTCCTCTGTCCTCGGTATGTGAAAACCACATTACAATGTGATATAGCATTGTTAATTTTTTAGCCTTTTTTGCTCATAGACAACTTGCAAAAATGTGTCTTTTACCTGAAGCCACGTGCAGTAAAGTTCTTCACAGCAACACCGCCATGTGAATGAGAGAAAAAATGGCAAATTCCTGTCTTGGCCTTGTAGGGATACTCTGACTGAGGCACCAATTTCACTCTGGTCTAAAAAGAGAATAGTTTATCTGAATGCCAAATATCCATTTATCTTCTTTATATAATCTTTGACTATAGACAACAATCATATTTTGCTTACTGTCACTGCATACCTCTCCAATTAAAATACATGACAGTAATACCTTATTTTAACAGAAAGTTCACCCTAAGTACATATTTTTCTTCTTACCTGTAGCACTCTTTATCCATCTAGATTGTTTTGGTGTGAGTTGCCGAGTTTTGGAGATATCAGCTGTAGAGGTGCCTGCCTTCTCTTGAAAATAATGGAACGAGATGGCACTTTGCTTCTCGTGCTCAAAGCCCCCCAGACATACATCTGAAAAATATTTGGTCATGTTTCTTTCCAAAAATCATGACCCGGTCACTAAAGATAATCCACAGACCTTGTTGTCAGCAGTTTCATATAGGAACTATTTCTGTTCTGTATAACCACTCCGAGGGAAGCGTGCATCTACTCATGAATGAGAGGCTAGCTAACTAAGCTAGCGAACGTTACAGCTTAGCCAAGGAGGACGCCATTTATGTTTACATTCTGCCCTGTCACGAGCACAAGCCTGTCATCTGTGAGTAGATGCATGTTACCTTTGTTGGGGTGGTACAGTGTAGTTTAGTGGAAAGAAAATTGTTTCTGCATGAAGCTGCTCACAACAAAGTCTGTGGATCATGAGTAACCAGGTCATGATCTCTGGAAAGAGACACTGCTTATGAGTTTTTCAAATGTATTGTTTTGGCGCTTTGAGCACCACAAGCAAAGTGCCATTTAAGGTGTCCATAAAAGGCTGTAAAACCACTTTGTGCTTGCTGTCCCGTTGTTTTCCGATGGGGAGAGCGATGGCACCCAGCTAGGCGGAGCGCTCAGAGTTCAGATTATGTTAACTTTGACCATGGTTGCCGCTGACCTTTTCAAAGTGCAACCAATGAGATAACACAATAAGCAACACAGGTAAGCAGGGGAGGTAAAGAGTGATTCATCTAATTCTACAATGTTAACAACATACCATGATCTCACCAGGAAACATCATGCATGGCAAAATGAGAAATCTAGATACAGCGTCAGAGGCAGGGCCCGTTCATTCCTACGAAAGTTACTCAGTGGCGCATGAAGCAAAAAAAAGATTGACTTTCAGGGTCTAAAATTTCCTGGATCTTCTGCATTGTGGGGCCCATCGAGCAGGCACACTGGTTTAACCGGGTTAGCGCTTAACGTTTAACTTGAATGGGAATTACATAATCAAATTATGCGGCTTTTCTAGATTTTACAAATGCAATCAGACCGAACGGATCAAATTCTGATATGAAAAGTAATTTCGCGGGGGCTTTTGATGCTCAAAAAACTGTATCCACTGTTCTACAGCCACTCCTTTCACAATGTAAGCTCATGGGAAAAAAAGAAAGTATTTTTGGGCCTATATCAAATGGCTTCACTGCCTGGTGCTCTTCCTGGGGGCTTGGGTCAGTAGTCAGACAGAGCTGCCAAGTTTGTAAATAGGCAGAAATATTGTTCAGTTAGCATAGCTGTTTATGTATGTACCAGACAGACACAGTGACAGGGGCTCGTATGGTATCACAAGCATATCTATATACACATATTCGATCTGATATTTCAAAAACTCGGCAACTCCCATCAAAACAAACTAGATGGATAAATAGCACTACATTTAAGAGGAAAAATATGTATTTTTGGTTTTGGGGTGAATTGTCCCTTTAAAAAAACTCTAAAATATATACGTACTATATCTCCACACAGGAGATACTGTTTATCCTCTTTCAGAAACAGTCAATTGAGAAGTATGGAAATATCCCCTAAATCTATAATGATAAGTTTTGGGAGTTTATGTTATTCTACCTTTGTATTCACTTTAGACCATTTTGAAAGACATATAATTATGTAAAAAGCAACGTACTTGCTTTAACCAATTCAAAGCCTGGAATGGGGAGCCTCCATTGCAGCCCTCGTTTTGAAAGGAGCAGTCCAGAACCTGCTGCACACTGAGCTCCATCAACTGCGAGCCACCTATTGCATGGACGGACTGCATCGCACCAACCACACTAAATGCCCAACAACTCCCACACTGCAAAGGTGAAATTACACTAAACATGAAAACAATACTACAAAGGAAAGGCTGAAATATCATCCTGGACTGGAACCAAACTCTGAATGCAGTCACATCTTAAGATAATTAAAATGAATTACAAAACTGTCAGTAAGTCACACTGTCAGTAATTAACACAAAATTTGGATAGTTCATACAGGGCTTGAATGGTGGGTAGAGCCCTGACCAAACTTGAGAGATTTCCTCCAAAATACAATAGTTTTGGGTTTGATGGCATTTTGGAATCAAAACCATATTTTTTTAAAGACTTGATCAGGAACCTAAATTAAGTGTAGATGCTGCACATGTTGATGAGGTGAGAATATCTGTCAGTCTGTGTAAACTGTGACTAATTGTTTTCTGCTGCCATCTACTGACAGAAAGTCCTCAGGTATACTGAGAAACAGTAACTCACATTCACACCTACGGGTAATTTAGAGTCACCAATTAACCTAACCTGCATGTCTTTGAATGTGGGAGGAAGCTGGAGTACCCGGGGAGAACCCATGCAGACACGGGGAGAACATGCAAACTCCACACAGAAAGGCCCTGGCTGGGAATCGAACCCAGGTCCTTCTTGCTGTGAGGCGACAGTGCTTCAAGTTTTCCAATAGATAACAAAATAATTAGACAAATAAAGACAACATCTTGTATTGTAAGGCTGGGGATCAAGAGCAAACAGTAGACAACAAAATAATTCTGGGCACAAGTTTCAAGAAAAATCTTAATTTCTACTTCGGTTACTTCATTCGGCTTTAAAGGCTGAGGATCATTAGATATTTTGATAGCAAAAGTTGCTCTTATACTTCAAATCTGATATATATTAGACTCCTTTCCTGAGATAATTCATTTTTAGAGATCAAGTATTTCATTATGTTAGTGTTTTCTTTCCCCCTGTACAACACTTGCACAGGCAATCTCATGCTCCAGACAGACTATGCTCGGTTCACTTGCTCAGCATAAATTCCCATAAATGTGATGAAAGCCTGAGTGTTCTGTGTAAAAATGTAATATGTTGTTGCTCAATATGGTCTCATGGCTTAAAATCAATAAGGAAACCAAAATCAGTCAATATTACTTGGACTGAAGATTAGTATACAAAATATTAGGACCATCTGCTCTGTCTTTTGAAGCAATGAAATGTGCCTGTGTCATAAAAATGGAATCAAGATAAGGGAAAACTGGACTAAAAAGAATTTATGAGATGTGAGTCTTGAGATTTTGTGTCTTTGTGCAGTGTGCAGCATTTTTCTTTTTTTAGTCTATCCATTTATCTATCGGTTGTGGAAACTCTGCCAAGGCAGGGCCACAAACAAAGCCAGAGATTATGAAATTTGGGTAGAAATATTGCTGCAGAGCAGAGTGGTAGGTGACTGTGGTCACGTACAGACTCCCTGGAGTGGTGAGCCTTACATCAACTTAAGAGAGTGAAATATAGGTTATCACGTAGGCTTTAGTCTGTATGGGCTATGTCTTTCTCCATCTGACAACAGTTTTACAGTGAAGATATCATCCCCTGCGGCATATTGGCTGACTAAAGACATAAGGGACGAAAGGAGCAGAAAGTAAACCTTCAGCGAGGACAAGCAACAGCTCCATCTCACTAACCTTCCCCCTGACTGTGGTGCCCTGGTTCACTCTGCTCTCTTAGTAAAAATAACACGTAATGGCTCCATCTGCTTTTCCTTGAACGTAAAATTAAAGTCCCCCTTCACAGGTTTGCTTACTTGTACTTGACTTGGATTTTTTTTACCTTTACTGTGCAGTTTGTCTTGAGAGGGCGGTTTTCAAATGAATCTGCTGAAAAGGGTCTTGTGCTCTCCTGCACATCCAATCACGATCTCGACTGTTTAGTCAAGTAGGAGACATCATGTGTCCAGCGGTTAAACTCTTGAAATGAGCAACATTTGCATATTCATATATTCTGGATTTTTCAATGAGAGAAGGAGTAGATGTAATTGTAATAATATAATAGTTTAGGTAATTAGGTAGGTTTTTTGTGGAAAAAAATACATGTCAGGGACAAATATATTTTCCAAGCACAGTGTATGTGTATATGTGTAAAAACATGCCTCAAGTGGATCTTAGATAAATATACATTCATCCCTACAGCTGAGGCTTGGAAATATTTCTCACTGGACATCCTAGATTTTATATTTATTATGAACTAAAAAGCAAGGAAACATTCCCACCTATAGTATATTTATTATCTATCTGTCTAAACCTTACAGCATGTTGGTTCTGGACTGGTGCCACCACTGCTTTGTCCCTCCAGTCAAATCTGGCTGGGAGCCCCTCTGTCTTTAGTCCAGGGAAGAGAGGAGCTCTGTCAGCGCTTGCCCGCAGGTACAGATCTGTGGATAATAGATACAGTTCAAAGTAAATCCTGGATACAAAGATGCATGTATAAAAAAAAAAAAAAAAAGGACTGTGCAGACTCAGCCCAGTCATCCAGGGAGTAAGATGCTCAGTAAGTTCAAAACAACCTACTGGACAGATATAAAATAAGTGAATACATTTCACCTGATGAAGCACCTTAAATTGTGAAAAAGCCATATAATTGTCCAAATACAGTACAAACTAACACAATACACTTACAAAACAGGTGACATAACTTCAGCATACCTCTGAATTCCTTCTGTGAGAGGTCAGAGAACTGGTTGATGCCATACTTGGCAGACTGTGGTGCTGTGGAGAATGAATTCAGGTAGGCATGCCGCTTTGTAGCATTCTGCAATAACACAAATGAGAAATCATGTGTGATAAAAGTTAGTTGAAGGGGCAGCAAAATGTAGAAAACTCAAAATCATCAAAATAAGTTGCTTAAATGATGGCATAAAATAAAAACACTGAGGAGAAAAGGAAGAACAAACATAGTGGAAAAAAAACATTCAGTCTAGAGCTTTTTTTTAAATTATTTTTTTATTTTTGGAGTCTGAAATACAACCCAGGAGTTATTTACATCTTAGTATTCTATAACTAACCAATGGTGGGAAGGAGCTCAGTGCATTTACTTTAAGGGACAGTTTATCCCCAAATAAAAAATACACATTCTTCTTCTTACCTAAAGGCAAACCCCCCCCCCCCCTGTGGGCTGAGTTGTCCGTTTAAGTGCTGTAGTTGTACTTTACTGGAGTATTTTAATTTTATGCCAAATAAAACTTCAACATCACATTTCAGAAGGAAATATTTGACATTTTACCTCAATACATTGCAGATTCTTAGGCACTTAATAGTTTACTTTATCAGGTATTAGGCAAGCTAAAACGAATGCAGTCTAATAAAACAAGCCTGCAATAAATCTTAACTTCATTAAGTTTAGAAAGTGCAATTTTGTTTGAACCTGTTATAAGTAATATTTCATCCCACCTTATTTATATCAATGAGGGTAGAGTAAACCCATTCCACTTTAATGCAATACAAATTAAACAGCACCACAGACTAACAGCCTCAAAAATGACCATAAAGTTGAATCAACACCCCAAAAAATTAACATTCTAACATTCATGAAGGTTGGATTTATTTAATTGCTGTTGCATTGCAATGATACAGTTTTACAAAGCTGTATCTAATAGACTGACAACTGACATATTAGCAAAGCACTCTGAAAGGGATCAGCTTTGAGTTATGATAAAACGTTTACTTTTAAAACAACCACGCCACTTTTGTTGAACAGGGCTGGCTGGGCTGTTGGCTACAAATGACAACTATATGGGAACCTTATGCAGCACAAGCATAGCGGGAGATAAAGCCAGTGAAATGACCACTAAAACTAAATAATGCCAGCTTTACGTCAATTTAAAGTTAGCTAACATTGGCTTACACCAGCTACAAGTTAGGTCATTTTATGATGTAAGCACATAATTGTGTCGTCTCTCCTTTCAAAAGCAATGTCAGGTGCATTGTGTTTATAGAATTGTTCACCTAACCGCTGCGTTAATTTGAATGGAGGAATTTAACTTTTAGTGTGGCATTACTTTTACTTAGTACTTACTTCTTCCACTAATTCACTGATATAATTGCATATCCCCCTGCGTTGTAAACACTTCACGTGTTCATAACTAAAAGGCTACACGTCCTTCATAACATGAGTGGGCGTTTTCTGCAGTGTCTTCAGAGGAAGACAGGCTTTCTAGCTAAACTTCCCTCTCTCATCGCCTACCTGAAAAAACAGAAGACGGCGGTCAAATTGTTGACTGTTGACTTCATACATGCGGTGAAACCGTTGTCTGAACGCGTCAAAATCAACTGCGGAGTCATTCAACTTTGCCCAAGTCTCATCCCGGCTCACATTTTGACAATACGGTGTCGAAAGGAGGGTGGAAACGGCCGCTATTACAACTATATACGTATGGTCAACCCTCATTTGAAGATATAATGTCGGTTAAAAGTCACATTCGGGAAGTATTTACAAAAGCGGTGTTCGCGGAAAAGGTAAGGAATATACTACAACGCATGCGCAGCGTTGAAGCGGCGCTTCCTTGGAAACAGAAAGTATACCATTCACAACGGGCACCAAGGGTACGGACCGGACGGAAGAGTGTACATAAATAACTTATTAAACTTAATAAAGTATTTGTAATAATAATAATTTAAAACAGAATATTTGGAATCCAAATGGATATTTGTCGATGACTTTTGTCATCAGGAAACCTAAATACACTTTAAAAACTGGCTCACAATGTTACGCTGAAAGTAGGCCGAGGCTAACTGGGGCCACATTTTTGTTCAGTTTAACATTACATTAATTATAATAATATATATCCAGGTTTCACATTATTAGTTTGTTGTTTAAATGTAATTTTAATTTAATTTATCTGGAATCAAATGAGTGAAAATACAGGCAAACATTAACTTTTGAAAATTAAAAACTGTCATTAATTCAAATGTATACAAAATGGCATTTGATGCAACAGTTGCGGCTGGAACATGGACCACTGTATATAAAATTTAATTTGTATAACTTGTGAAGACACACACACATACACAGACGCTGTACGCTAACATTGCATAAGTTGCTCAGAAGCACAGTGGCAGCTGCAGGGCATTTTTTTTCCCAGGCTGTACTTTGTCAGGACAAGCCAACTAGTCAGTACTCTGGGAGAAAAAATAGGTTACTCTTGTGGTTTTTGGAGTGGCATCTGATACTGCCTTCATCATAACCAAAGCCCCTCTGCAACGTGTCGGAGGAAATGTCAGACCCAACAGGGGAACTCACCAACAAGCCCTTCGCGGCCCAGTTGTCCAATGTTTACTTCAGCATCTTGGCACTGTTTTGCTTTAAGCTCTTTGTAAAGATTTCTCTCAACTTGCTTGCATACTTTTACATTATCCGTGGGAACCGTAAAGAGGCTGCCAGGATATCAGCAGAGTTCTATGATTATGGTCAACAACACAGTGAGTACTCTGAAAACATAAAAAAAAAAAAAAGCCTTAAAGAGTTGGGGGTGTTTTTTCGTTTAAGTGGTTTCTTTTTTCCACACACTGCATCATTTTAAAGATATATATTCATGCATCAAAGACAAATTTGTTTACACAAAATATGTTTACACTATACCCCATGTTTGACCACAGGCATATAAAGTCATAGGTAGGAAATATTAATACTGTTTACATCAAAAATAAAGTTAAAATGCTTCCCCCTTACACACAACCACACATACTCACAATTTCCATGTTTACAAATGAGCTATAAATACCTCATTGCTCAAGTCATTGACTGTATTCACATCAATATATACTGTAGATATAAATAATGCTACTTTTCTTTCATTAGCTTAATAGCTACTTATAAATCCTGGACTGTATATTCAATATTAAATGAAGACACTAGGCTGGCTGTTCTTTTTCTCAAATGTATTAATAGAACACAGTCATGATGGGGGGGGGGGGGGG
>JBBPCS010000204.1:12336287-12351428 GCA_037974645.1 Hollardia meadi | reverse complement strand
CCCCTCCTCCCTCGCCCCCATCCTGCCCTAGTTTCCATTCCCAGCTATGCAGTGCACCCTTTCACACTCAGACAGCAACCAAAACAACACTCCATATTCTCAGGGACAAACGGCGACACGGCGACAACATAATCTGCATCTATCTTTCAAGGGGATGTTTAATTTAAAGAGGAACTCCATAGAATACTAATTAGCCAAGCTTAGGGTATTAGTCACAGTCCCATAGATATGGTTATCCTTGTTCTCAGAAATCTGTTTGATGTCTGCAGCTGGGCCTTTTATATCCCTATTTCAATTAATGTCAGTCAAGGAAAATAGGCTGCATGAATAAAAGAGCATGAATTTTATTGGAAACATCAGATTGATTATCTATAAGTTATGACGGACAAAGATGAGAACGATGATGATAATGTGTGGAATGCATCAGCTGTTATTCTGGATATTGACTCAGGTTTTTCTTGCCAAAATTACATTGACAGCCACAGTCATTTTCTCAACTTTATATTAATTTGTCATGTGAATGTGTTGAGTTTACTGCATAAGGATTTTTCAAGCACTCTTGCTACTCATATAATAATATGCTGTCCATGCATTAAGTCTTGAGAGATGAAAGGCAAAACATAGCCCAAAAGGTTGAAAGCTTCTTAGTAAGACACTCAAATGACTGTATTATAGAGTAATAACTGCATTTAATATTTTCTGCACATATCTACTGCATGCATCAGTGCTTTTTTTCATTATTACTACAGGGAATACAGAATATTTGTACATGCAATGTACAGTAGAGGTTCTGACTATTCCCTTCTACTGTAACTTAGCATTTGAGGCGTATTCTGCTTGCGCATCAGCCCAATGATCATAAATGTAAAATGGAAGTGAGCACTGAATTCTTATCTCACTGCAGGATCCTGGGCGGACCGCTCACCCCTCCACGATGCTGCGAGTCAGGGCCGCCTCCTGGCACTGAGGACCCTCATTTTACAGGTGAAGGAACACAATCCCCTGGGAGAACCATGTGCACATGGGGTCTGTTCTAACTGTCATCGGGCAATTAATTTTGTATCAATGCCTTTGTAGACCCCTGGATTAGACTACAAGAAAAAAAAAGGCTTTGGATAAAAGTAAGGAGTCAATAAGATTATCTGGGATTACCCATAATTATCCAATTTATCCATCTGCACCTCCATTAGTTCTCATCACTAAATTTTGACACTCCTACAGTCAGGTCAAGGCTTCTCTCTTTTATTGGGAATAACACTGTATAATCAGATTAACATGACATTGTGTGATTGGAGTCATAATGATATCTACTATTAGTAATATTTCTTGTGTTTTAAGTAGAAGTTTGTGTAAGCTTACATTACTGACCTTAAATGATACAGCATGAAAACATGTTTTTGAAGTAAATGAATAAAGCTTTATGGCCATATAGCACAAAATAACAATACAGTATCTGAGGGAGGTTGACAGAATTGCTGATCAATGCCAAAGACTAATAAATGGGAGAATATCCTCTCCCACTTGCATTCTCAGCTGTTCACATATTGAGGAGTGTGTTAAAAGAGAGGGAGCCATTTCAGCTACAAAGCCAACAATGCCTTGTTCTTAACAAGCTCATGACAAAGCAGTGATATCATTACAGTATGTATTTACACAGTGATTAATTAGCACTTTACCAGACCTGTATTGATTCTGCCATTAATTAGCATGCATATTAATTTTGTGTTTTGTTCAAACTGACTGTCAATTACTAACAAGCATAAATGAGAAGGATGGGTCTGTTGAATATGAGATAAGCTTTATTGATGTTGCTGCAATTCCTAGCGTTCAGCAACAGAGGTTAACAAGGTCAAGTATTGCTTAATGTCCCTTATAACACCTTTAATTTATGTGGCTGTTTCCAGGGTCACAGTGTAAATGTTCTGACCATAGACCATGTGTCACCCCTTCATGAGGCCTGTGTTGGAGACCACGTCGCTTGTGCCAGAGCTCTCATTGATGCAGGAGCAAATGTAAGTCACGCATTGGCCTCTAATATTGCCATGTCACACAGGTCTAATGTCATTTCAGTGGCTGGGGAAAACTAGGTTGGAATAATAAATGAGCAATTCACTGCTCTTCTTCTACAGTCATTGCAGAACTATTAAGCTCCCCTTCAACTGTTCCCCCAGGCTGTTGCTATTTGTCAACCTGCATGGTTAAACAAGGCCTAAAAATAAGAATTAAAAAAAAATGTGTTTACAGGTCAACGCTTCTACGATTGATGGAGTCACCCCTTTGTTCAACGCCTGTACAGTGGGCAGTGTGGCATGCACTGAAATTCTTTTGGAAAATGGAGCACAACCCCAGAGCCTAGTATACCATCCCTCACCAATCCATGAAGCTACATGTAAAGGTATATTACGGTGAAATATTCTGAATATATGACAAAATGCATCAATATATCAGGTAGTTTTCTACTTTTAAAAGCATTGTACATCCAAACAATGTTGTGTTGCAGTAAGTTGTCACAAGTAGGTTCAGGTTCAAGGGATATCATTTATCCAACTAACCGATACCAATTCTATCTGTGTTTGCTGCTGATATTTTAATATCTTTATATTACAACATAGCCACCCTGTATCTGTTATTTAATATGACATGAACTAATATATCGTTTAAATTCTACCAACTGTGTCTTTTGCGGTGCTATAAAGCACTTTCCCACACCTGCACTGTGGAAAAACAGCTTTAAAAATAAATCTCAACGTGACCCGAGGAGACAGCTTGGAGAATTATCTCACATTGTCACTTACTGATTACTGTCTTCATGCTCCATTACTTCCAGGTCATCACGGTTGCGTGGAGGCTCTGGTGACTTGGGGGGCAGATGTGGACATGGACATTCCTCACCTGGGCACAGCGCTCTATACAGCCTGCGTCTGCCAAGAACTGGAGTGTGCCAGGAAACTCCTGAGGGAAGGTCAGCTCGCAGCACAGTGTTGATCTTTTCATCTCCATATACAGACAGGCACACATCCTATGTGAGCATATAAATAAAGAAATAAAGACAAAAAGGTAAAGAAATATAAAGTAGCACGGAAGAATTAAAAGCATCTGAAAAAGCATTTAGACCCCGACACTCAAAAACAAACAGTAATACAATTATTTGAGGTGAGCAATTCTTTAATAATCATTTGTTTGGCTTTACGTTGGTGTACTTTCATTATTCCTAATGAAGTACTGATGTCACGACAGGCATTTCCAGGACAGAAGCAATAAAACAGCCTTATTTTTTTTTTGCCAAATATTTAAATCATCTATGCAATGGTAAACACCAGCAGTAGATGTTAGCCTGACAGCCCCCCCACCAAAAAAAACCTGCTAAAATTCTCATTCCAGAGATCACATACAGAAAATTTTATTTGAGGTAGGAGCAGCACAGCTACACATTCAGCCCACAGCTCAGTGATCACATTTTCAAGGCTATTTGTATACCCATATTGCTTACTTGATTGAAAGTAACAAGTTCACATCAAGACTGTCAGGGCTGTTGAAAGTAATTTCTGGGAAATGGAAGAAAGTTTTAGGTAAACAAGGGCAGCTGAGGAAAGGCAGGTAATTAAAATGTACTGTGAATAAGAAACTATAGTCACAAAGTAACTCCTGGATTACAATGGACATTTATTGATGATATTTAACAGCAGAAGTATCTAACTCAAAGTTTTTCTTGAATTTCTTACTGTCCTGCATACAGGTGCAAATGTGCAGAAAGGTAAATC
Source organism: Hollardia meadi (assembly GCA_037974645.1). Taxonomy (NCBI): domain Eukaryota; kingdom Metazoa; phylum Chordata; class Actinopteri; order Tetraodontiformes; family Triacanthodidae; genus Hollardia; species Hollardia meadi. The sequence goes on along the minus strand of JBBPCS010000204.1, from coordinate 12,347,667 downwards.
CCTGGATTCACCCTTACATGCAGCTGCAGAAAAAGACAGCACAGCTGTAGTGAAGCTGCTGCTGGACTTCGGTGCAGACATTAATGCCAGGAACACAGAGTTTCAGAGACCAGTAGACGTGGCTCCACCTAGCAGTCTAACAGAGGGCTTCCTACTGCTTTATGAAGGTACAAGAATACGTGTAACTCGTTTTTGTAGGCAACTACAGACTTATGTTTACAGGTATGAAAGCTGTCCTTTAATCTGAGATTGTGGCACGACAGTTCCGAAGATGTTGTCCAACCGAAGTCAATGTTTGTTTGTTTTAAGTAATAAATGCGTTAGGATCCATCTCATTTAATGTTTCATATTGCTTCCTTTTCATAGCTACACCACGACTGCTGAGCCAGCTGTGTCGTCAGTGCATCAGGAACTGTGTCGGCCGTGACAGACTCCACCTTCTATCCCATCTTCCCCTGCCCAACAGGCTCAGGAACTACCTGCAGTACCAATGACAGGCAGACCGATCTGACCGTCTGCCTAAATGAGACATACAGAAAGAAGCCTTTGACACATAGAGCACATGAACTCTATGAACCCATCCTAACTTTAATTTAGGTTACAACTCAATGCAGTAAGAGTAATTAGTTGAAACTAGTCACACCGAGTAGCAGACGTTGTGTTGAGCTGGCTTGCATCTCATATTTGATTGTGAAGCAGGGGCTTGCTAAAAAAAAAAGCTTGCAGGCCTAGCCCTCCCTGAATAAATTATGGTTTAGAAATATGATAAATAATATATAATTTGCAATTCAGGTTTGCCTTGATTGTAATAACTACTAGACACTTTGATGCACTTTGAAATCTTTACAGAAGATTAAAATGTTATGAATTAAATGCAGTCTTCATAGTTTTGCATTTGATATATAGGGCTAATGCACTGAACACTACTAGATGATTAAATTGTTTTGAAAACTGGGTCATTCCAAAATATGTTGTTTTTGTACATATTCAGGCTGTGTGTCGGTTGTTAATGATGGTTGACTTGAATTATTAATTCAAAAACATTTGACAAAATTTAAACTTGGAGTACTGAATATACTGACAACTGGAGGAGGCTGACGGATGTGAAAAATCCCAAATGGAAAATATGTGTGGGTGGTGCAGCAAGTGTTGGTTTCCATTGCTGAGAAAATATCTAATGACAATTAATAAAGCCCCCAAACATGAACAAAAGTGTCATATGAGTAAAGTAGCAGTATGAAATGGCATTTTGTAATATTGAGCTGACTTTTAATTCTCATGGTTATGTCTGCATTGATAAAAATGTGTCTTCCATAATGTCTTAATTTTCTATTTAGCCTATTATTGTACACTGGTAAAAATTAATGTACTGGAATTCCTCTGGGAAAAAAACAAAAAACTGTATTAATGTTATCCTCTGAGGGGCAGCAAACTGCCATATCTGTCTGTGTGCTGCCCCTTGTCAAATAAGTGTGTTGTGTCATTGCCATGGAAACGTAAACAAATAGTCCCGCGCGTCAAAGCCAAGCGGTTAGCCTACTTATCCGATAGGAAACTGGTGTGGTGGTGGAGTTAGTTAATTAATGGATTGACGTGTTATATAATTAACAGTGAACGGTAGCGGTTTCTAGATTTCACCGGTCTCAGAGCAGCATGTCTTGTGCACGGTCTCCCAAAAAGACAGGACTGCCAAGAGAAGTCGTAAAATGGCTGCAAAGCCTCGACTTGTTATTTTATCCGAAGAATGTACGCAGGTAAAGAATTAACATAACATAAGCTAACGGGCAGCACTGATAACAATTTGCAGGTCCATGTCCAGACTTTAAAACCGGAAGAAATGCAGGAAGTAGCTAGTTGCTATATGCTCTTACGCGGATAACGTTAGCCACATTTTCATGTGAATGAAGTGCTTTTAGCCAAAATAAAGGTTAGCTAGCTATCGTCTAAACAAATACAGCTCTAACGCTAGTTTTAAATTAAGGTTACACGTCTTTCTAGCCGTGTTTTAACAACTTCCGCTCAATTGTTGCTCCATAGTTACTGGTTTTATTATCACTTATTAACTGAGCGTGACTGCGTTGTAATAATAATTTAACCTGGTCTCAGTAAGATTAAAATTGTATTTACCAGGAGTACCAGACTTTAATCAAGGATCACTAAAAAAAGAAACGGCAGTGCTTTCCAATGCTGCCAAGATGGCAAATTATATGTATATATGTAAGTCTATTTCACTGGCAGAGTAAATACACTCAGTCTGTTCTCACTACTTTTTTCATTTACAGAGACTTTTCCAATGGTTACCTTGTGGCAGAGATATTTTCTCGTTATCATCCCCAATGCTTTCCAATGCATTCCTATGACAAAGGAACATCACTTTCTGCCAGACAGAGGAACTGGAGCCAGATAGAAAGGGTAAGAGGAGGGAAAAATCCAAAAATATAATGAGCAGAGAAGAGATGTCTCTCTACTCAGTTCAGTTGGCATGTGGTTCAATGCATTTAATACGCTTTACTTTTCCCTCTGCAGGTGTAGACTACTGAATTACTGTAGCATTAAAAAAAGTACACATTTTAATGTAGGTGTCCAATCTAAATGTTGTGATATTACTCAGCTTAACAGCACACAACACCAACTATACTATAAGTATAACTATAAGTCCCATTCTGACATTTTCTATACCTACATATACTTGCGGGATCTGAAATAGTTGGTTCTTATTTTGAGTCAGATAATTACTAAAAGTTTTTTACTGTCCCAGTCTTTACAGAAGCAAAATCTGCACTTGATGAAAAGGGTCATTGATGGAACCATCCACTGTAAACCGGGTGCAGCTGAACTGTTGGTGCAGGCGGTTTACACCATTTTAACCAACAGGAGGTAAGGGTTGATTGGGAACAGGGCAGGAAATTAACACAGTTGATTCATCAGCTATTTATTTTATCGAGGCAGATAGGAGGGTTATATAATCTTAACTGAAGGTTAGAAAAAGCAATGTTGCTCAATAGATAAGGAACATTGCTTTCATATTACAGCTTACACACATCACTGCTCAGTATTCCAATTTAAAATGAAAGGATGATGCCACTGTACAATGACTATATATGAGCCACAAAGATATTTTAATAACAGTATATGAGAAATGAAAAAACTCATGTAACGTCCCATTTAAAGGCTTCTAGCGCACTTGAACTCAACTACTGTGAAAACACAATTGAAAAGGATGCCAGTCAGTTGGTATCCAGCACATTTGCACATCTTAAAAATTATAGAAATATAACAATAGAACTGTGTAGGTATGCTACGTGGACAGACAGATTATTGGCCTGGTCGGTTATCAGATCGAATGTTCAGCAATTTCCAGATTGGAATGAGTTTGTTTTTTTTTCGTTGGATTGCAAATAAAATAAATTAAGTTTAAAATAATTGTTGATAATAGTACATTTATTTTTTTAAATAAATAATCTCAACCTGCAAAGTAACTACTCACTAGTTATCAAATAAATGTAGTAGAGTAAAAAGTGCAATATTTGCCTCCAAAATTCAGGTGAGTGGAAGTATAAAATACTCAAGTAAAACTGCAAATTGTACTTAAGTACAATACTTGAGTAAAGTGTACTTAGCTATACTCCATCACTGGTTATTCTAAATGTTGACACTTAAGATTTTATTATAATTAGTTAATTATAATTATAATTATTAGATACTTTATCCTTGATAACTAATAATCGGTAACGGCCAATCCCTAGCATCCTAATCTTTTCAAGTCTCCTTTCTCAGCATCAAAGATGCTCAAGGCCCTGAGTCAGATTTCACTGACCAAGACTACCAGGAGATTCTGCCCACTCTGGCCCGCTCCACGGCCTCCAAAGCCATTAAGAACAACCTGAGTATAACAGAGATCATGGCTGAGCCCGATGTCAGAACAAACCAGAGGAGGGCAGAAGTCATCCTCCAGCGGCACTCTGAGCACAAGGCTGCAGAGAGGGTTCTCTTCCCTGGTGAGTCACCCAGGGGTGATATTCCGCTTTCTGTGGGGGAAAATGTAGGGTGCTATAATTCCCCTTTTAATCTAAATCATGTGTCTGACATGATTTAGATTAAAAGGGGAATGCCACACTGATGCACTGTGCTTCATTATGACAATGGTGCAAGCATTTTAAACACAACTCGCATGAACTAACAGAATTTTGGCATATTAAGTTGAGAATACGAGGTTAGATATAAGAATTACATTATCTGTAGCTAATAAGGCATATTTCTCTGAATGTGACAGAATTCTTTGGTTTGGTGACAGGACGTTTTAGGGTGAAACCTAATCTGGGTCAACTGGCAGCCAAAACTCCTGTGCCATCCAGCTGCGGTAATGAGTGCGTTGACAGCCCATCACCTGGAGACACTGCATCAAGTACTTTCAAGAATGAGCTGAAATTATTTATTCTGTCAATGTGCACAAATGCATTATTTGGGTGTTAATGTTTAATGTCTCAAAGCTCATTTTTGCATTTTCCCAGGGGGGGAAATGGACATATAAAAAGTCATCCTTCACTCCTTAGTGGCATTATGCCACTTGAAGGCTGTATTTAAGGGTGAAAAGACAAAAGGTCATTTGTCAGTATGAATTTGTGCTGTAAATAATTGGAGTTCGTATGTTTTGTTACTTCTTCCTTTGGTGCTGAATAAACCTTGTGCACAGAATATATCTGATGTGTTGATGTAAATGTCATTGCAGCTGCATTTTACCATTCTATTTTCCATTTTCTGCTATTTCAGAGTTGTGCTGCTTGTCAACATGGAGTGGAGCTGCTGTTTCCTTCAAGGAGATAAAAGTGAGCCAGCCTGTCAGACGCTTCCCAGTTAAATTTTAAAGGAACTGAATCTCTATTGCGTGTGGGTGTGTCACTTGATGTTTGATATGTTTTTCACTATTATTCAAAGTATTGCCTTTTTTAAAAAACTATTATGCCACACAAGTATTTAGTGGCATATAATTTGTTTTGAAAGACCGTTTGACACAACTGTTATGGCTTAGGTAACGTTATTGTGCCTCTACCATCATTGGTGGGCTATACCTATTTATGCCAGTAAGTGGCAGCATTGAGTCATGAATAGAGCTCTCCTCAAAGGTTTGAGACTGAATGCACTGCTGTAGGTTTAAGAGGAAATACATAAGCAGATGCAGGAAAAAAAATGGCTGGCTTATTGTTCATCTGTTTGTGCTGTTCACTGTGCTAAGTATTTAAAATGCTTTTCAGCATTCCTTAGCCCATTACTGAATATGCATCTTCCTCTGTTACCATTGCTGAGGCAACAGACAGACCTTTTTTCCCCCTCAATCTGCCTTCTAAAATGTTATGATCAGCCACCTACCAAGTGCTGGTAAATTTTAACTGTAGCTCATCACTGTGGTTGGTGCCCCGTTCTGTAACTCATTCTGATAACAGATGTTTAAATTGGCTCGCAAGATTTGGGGAATAACCAAGTCACAGTGCCATGTAGACATCGAGGCATTTTTCTGTCTTGTTTCTCATTTAATCGTTAATGAAAATGTTCGAGCTATTGGATACATTTCAGCATTTATATGGACAAGAGAAGGAATACTGTATGATGACTGACCGGCCTCGACTTTGAAAGGTGTTGGTGACCAAAGGCTAAAAACATTTTGCCGTTTTTCTATGAGCAAGTCAACCAAATTTTGCCTATGATAACTATAAATTGAGTTTCTGACATCTTCATGTGCCATCTAGAGCAGCTGAACAATGTGATTAAATTAAAAAACTCAAAAAGAAGATCATCTTTTTTTGCATACTGGAACAAAGGAGTTGTTCATGCTTAATTTCTAAGCATCTTGAGGGCACAAGGTTCATGCATGTTTTCCCCTTTGGGTCTAAATAATTCAGTCCTATATTTTATCTAGAAATCCACTCTAATTTTACTGTCCTGGTTTGTTGGATGCATATTGGATTACTTGACAGACAGATCCCAGTACATCATATTTTAATGGCCCCACATGTTGTGCCCTTTCATTGGCTGCGTCTCGTCGCCTTATCTGTACATACTGTTGTTAAAGATAAAGAAGAATGCAGACGTTTCCATCCTGCCAGACAGTCTTGTGTTTTTAATTATTGGCTGATGGTGTAATATTAAATGTGTCACAGTTTGCTTTATGGTTACTGCTGATGATAAATTTAATACCATATACAGTATATCTGTAGTTAATTATGTACAAACCAAGTCTACATTGTGCCTGAGTAGTGCTATGTACTTAATTGATTTGTCCTTTTAGGTGTAGAATTTTCTCACCAACTTAATTTACAAAGAATATCTGAAAAAAACCCAATTATCCACCCATGAAAATCTGTGGCTGATCAACATAAAGATCAATGCACCATTGCAAAACAAATAATAATGTCTTCTCCTACATGTGAATATCTTTACATACTTTTTTTTCCTGGTGCCAGAGCCACTCAGCTTCACTTAGACTGAGATCACTCTGTTGGCCCAAAATCTCCAAGCACTCATGAATGCTCAGTGTACAGTACAACTGAGCTGTGAAGCTAGTGAAAAACGGATGACAGGATGATAAGTGTTTCTGGATGACTGCCTGGCTTCTCATGAGCCTGGGCTTTCAATAGAGAGATAGCCTCAACAGACTCGCAGCCACAGATGACCATGCTATTGTGATGCACTAGAATTTGACTCGTAAACTGTTGACTGTGGAGGAGAGCAGCGTTTGGTTCGACTGCAAAATCAAATTACAACAACGAATGCTGTAAACTAAAGGTTGAAACATTATCCTTCTTTTTTAAATCAATCTGTCAGCCATTTCATGGGAGTAAATATTTGACATTTGACCAGCCAATAATATATGTCATGGTGTCTCTGAAAGCAACCCCTCCATTTCCCATAATCGTCAATGGCTGGTAAAGCCTCTCCCTGTCTCCCTCAGTGGAGCTGTAAAACCTGGCCTCCTTAATCTTTCAGTGTCTTTTGATTTGCCTCAGCTTCAGTGGGCGTGAACACACATCAGCACTTAAGACAAAGAGCACTGTCGCCTGTTGATTTCTGCAGGCGCTGTATCGGAATTGGGGTTTTCAGTGTTGAGCCTCACATTTGAATGCACTGGTTTTTACTGAAAATACAGATTTAGACAATTCAGCTCGAGTCACCAGCAAGTGATGCCATACAAATGCAAAATAATAAATGTACTGCATATTACAGAATAGCCACAGTCCTAATATATTCTTTTGATAATGCACAGTAACTTGTACTGTAAACACTAATAATGATCAGCGAGATGGGCTGCTTTACATAAAAAGCACTTGCCATGGCTACAGGGTGATGTTTATATTTATTCTATATCCACACGCCTCTCGCACTGAACAATATCTAGGGCCGGGTTGCTATGGCAACTAGCAAGCCCCATACTGGAGAGCGACCAAGAGACATTAATAAGCTTACTGTGAGCTTCTTTGGCTCCTTCTGTTGGGCATGAGCACAGGCAGTGGCTGTAGGATTTCAGCCTGCACATGCATGTATGCATGCAAACAAAAATATTTTCAGCACATTCAAGATGATAAATATGCGTTTACATTCAATACATACAAAACACAGACAGCATTTGTGATGAAAATCGGAGATGTCGGGCAACTGATGTTGGAAACTGAGGATGCTTAAAATGCCCTAAGAAAGTGTTTCACCATCTGCTGATTTTTTCCTATTGGCATCATGGTACCCACAGTGCGAAGGAAGCTCAAGTGGCAAAGGCGAGGGGATGCAGCAGGGGGAGGGAGTCAGCACCTTGTTGGATGCACAGACAGAAACACGACTAGCCAAGGGTGGGGAGTGAGTGAGGGGAATTATAAGCTAAGGATTTCCCTAGAAAAAAACCATTTCCCCACTCCCCCACAGCAAATCTCTTACCCCTATTAACAAAGCCATGGTAAGCTAGTGTGTGACCATTTTCTCCAGGCCAAGGGTGGGGCCACTTCGTGTGTCTGTGTTGGCATGCACACAAATGTGTGAAAAGTCATGTGCATGTCTGATTCTAATATTTATGATTATTTATTCAGTAGCCACTAATTGTTTTTATACATTTACATATTTTTACTTAGTAACAATGCATTAGTCACTAATGAGCTGGCCCGTTATTAATTTTCAAAAGTGCAAATTAATAGTTTTATATGCCAACTTCCAACAATACTACTTCACTAAATATTAAGACATAATTAGATTAGAACACAATTTAGCCTTTACTGACTTCATCAATGCATTACTCAGCAATACTCAAAATGAATGATTCAATGCTCTGTGTATAATAAGAATTTAGGTCAGAAATGTAAGTAAAAAGTACCAAGAGAAAACAGCAGGCTTGTGACATAAGTGATTGAGTAAGCCATACTCAGAAACCTTTATCAGGTTGCTAAGCAGTTACCTACTAAACACCTCTGTACAGTGGAAGCAAGTGGCCACAATACCCTTTACATGCTAGAAAAATGCACCGCTCTCCCTCGAAAAGAATGAGCAAACCTGCTGGAATTAGACTCACAATAGAAAGGGCAAAGGCAACAGGAAGGCATGTTAAAGTAAAAATACAACATAAGATAGGTTTAGGTTTGAATCTCAGATTTTTAGAAAGTGCACAGATATCTTTTCCCTTCAAAAGGAATGTGAAAACACTTGTGACAAACTTTAGACAGATACAAGTCTGTATAGTCCATGTCAGACATCTTAGGGGATGTAAACATAAGAAAAACACATTTTGAGTGGAGGGGGTCTTAACCTTTTGTATACTTCAAAGTGTGCATTCATTCATACAAAGTATATTTGGAGTTTCTTTCAAACTCTCCAGTATTCACTTATGATGTAACTTGTTTGAGAGGGAGATTGAATGATATGTATGGGACCAAATATTATAACCAACTTTAATTTAAAACTGGGGGAAACTATAGAGTACAGAAAATAACCATATAAGATACATTGTTACATGGGTATGTGGTTTTTTGGGGGTTTCTTTTTATTGCTTTTCACGGATTTAAATATTAAAGACTTAGACAGAATGTGGCAGAGACGTCAATACATATTTGCAAATTTTTACAGCAACTGGAAACATCTGTTTTGATTCCCCCACACTGTTGTTGTGAAAGCCAGTTACAGTGACTGAATTTTGGCGAACAAAAATACTGTACATGTTCAAGCTCTACCTCATTCTTGTGCCTAAAGCCTGTTTTTCTTTCAGTCTACAAATTCAACAATTTAAAAAATTTGTTTTTTTTTTTATGCCTCCAGCCACAGCAATTGCTGGTGCGGAGGCATAAAAAAAAGAATTTTATGGTTTTGGGTTGTCCGTCCCATTCTTGTAAACGTGTGAATATCTCAGGAACACCTTGAGGGAATGAACTGATTAGTTTTTGGTAGTCAAAGGTCAAGGTCACTGTGACCTCACTGTGCCAATTTCTTCAAATTTGGCACAAATGTCCACTTGGACCGAAGGACGAACCGACTAGATTGTGGTGGTCAGAGGTCAAAGGTCAAGGTTACTGTGACCTATTAAAGAAATTTTTGTCATTGCTTAAGGTTTCCTACACTAATATGACAATTTTACACAAATGTCTAACAGGATAAGGGTCAAAGATCAACTTCACTGTGACATCATAATGTTCTGTAAAAGCAAGTTTCTGGCCATTATTCAACACCATAACTCAGAAACAGAAGGGGAGATTGTGACTATATTTCACATTTGGATCAGACACTAGTCTCAAGTGTCCACCTTGAAACTGTGCTGATTGTATAGATCTTCTGTGCTGCCGGGTTGAAGATGTGTGTGAAGCAGCCCTGTTATAGAATTCAGAGCTTCTTTGCAGTAACATCCATATTTGAAGTCGTGAAGTCCACAACAAGTTCATGACATACAACTTCCGCTGATATTGAGCTTCAGGTGATTGACATTGCACAAAGTGACACAGCTCTCTATCAGTCACTACATATATTATATGAGTCTGGACAGACATGGATGTAAACTGCAGCTTGACTGGTGCACAGAGGTGTACAACCACAAGGTGGTGATTCTAGTTTCACTATGGTTTGGCCAAAGGAAACAACCGGGATCCGTGGTGCGAGCTCATGAATGTGGCCAACTAATTTTGGGAATTTTGTTGACCAGAGGTATAAACTTCATCGTTTTCAAAATGTGGAAAAGCAGCAGATAGTCTAGTCTCCTAATCAGCTGGAAGGACAGGGCAGGCTAGCTGGATCAAAGTGGTGGACCAACCAACTGACAATAGCATCCCTCAAGCCATGCTACTAGCATAGCCAAACAAAGCTAAGTTGCTAAAGTGCATTAAAAAGAGGTAGTGAACACAGGAGGTTGGGCCGTTTACAACAGAAGGGTAACTGAATTATTGATTAAAGATGTTGAATTAAGCAACTAAACATTAATAAAGTATTACATTTTAACATCAATAAATCATTAAATTCATAATGAAATATTTGCATAATTACCATAAACAAAGACTGAAATCCAGATGGCGCAGTTCTTCTAGAAGGTCTACAAATTAAGCTGTTCCTTTGATTAGGGTTGATACACTGCAGGATAAGAACAACGTAAAGGCTGAAAAATAACTTTCAACATGTTTATGCATCTGTAAAGCTATAGGCTGTCAGCATTACTTTATTTAATAATTAGGCTAGTTACGACGATTCAAACCATCAAGCAATTTCATCTGCTCAATCACAAACTGGTCTTTCGATGCACCAATCCTTCCCTGTATTATTCACAATCTATTTAAGTCAGTGTCTCGTCTCTGGCTGCTTTCTCTGCTGCAGCAGAAGCTCAATTTCCCCACAGGGATCATCAAAGTTTCATCTAATCCACCTGTCTGATCATCCATCTATGAACCCATTTGTCCGTACTTAGGAGTCAAGATTTTATTTATACAGTACATTTCATCCCACAGCAGTTTAATGTACCTCAGTGAAAATTATTTGTGTTACTAAGATCCACTGTTATCACGCCAGGTCTGTTGATCTTCTATATTATCGTAAATCATTTGGGGAATTTGGAAAAGCAGTAATACACTGGCAGGCCAAAGGGTTTCATAAGACCATGAGCACACCACATCCTTAGGTTTAAATCTTAAAATCACCAAAGGTGGGCAACACTTTGCTTATGCAATGTCTGTCGCCACATACAGAGTGCACTTACATGATAAGAATCCAGTGACACCCCTTGGTGATCATATAATTGAATCTGTATGACGAATAAGATTAGGAGAATCCTATTTCAAAATCAGATGCCCCCCGCCCTTATTTAAGGAGAGGTTGAGTTAATGCAGTAGAGTCACTGCTGCGGGGCTGGGGGGGGGGGGGGGGGCAACGGGCTAAA
>JBBPCS010000204.1:12283508-12336187 GCA_037974645.1 Hollardia meadi | reverse complement strand
GGGGGGGGGGGGGGGGGGGGGGGGGGGGGGCAACGGGCTAAACTATTTTATCTGAGAGTTGGGGGTGTTTAGGGTGGGGTGGGCAAGTAATGGCCATCTACACTTGTGAACACCCCTGTATAAACATAAAGTCAGAAGATCTAGATTCACAGCTCAGGCTCTATTGCAGTGGCACATTCAGTGTTTTAAATCTACATTTTTCGCACAACTGCCAATTCAACTGCATAACCACCCGTCCCTCGTCACACATGCGCTTTCCTGCCTAACATAGAGACCACCCTCTGCTCCATCCAGCCCCCCCTTCTCCCCCCCTCCTTCTTCTCCACTGGGGACCAAGGAGGTTTTCAGCACTTGCTACGGCAGCTCACAATGGACAGCACCACAAAGACTCAGTGATCCCTCGCATCGCCCGGGCACTTGACAGAAACCACAGCTGACAGGCAATCTCAGCCTTCAGTAGGGACATCTACATAAAGTGGAAACGTGAGACGAAGGAAGAAAACCGAAGTGCTTTGTGGACTACCCCTTAAAAAAGAAAGGGTTTAACCAGCAACCCAAACTGTTTTTTTTTTTACATTTCTTGCTGCTGTAAAACAGAATCAGCACAATGGAAGAAGACATGGATGAGGGGCAGACCCAGAAAGGTAAGAAAGTATTTATTTGCATGTTCTGGTAGATTTCCTTAAGTGAATCTGACTTGGGTGTATTGTCAGTGTGTCAGTGGTGCCTCTGCAGAGACAATTGCACAAATGTTAGCCTTTCCCTTCCTGAATAGGAGAGCAGCTGTTTGTGGTGATTCCTTTGTCCATTGAGTGTCAGCACTCCACTGGAGAGTGCACGTCTAATGAGTGCTGTTTGGGTAGTCAGAGGGGTGTGAACTGCTTCAGCAAGGGATGGAGTGTCTTTGTTTGCTTGATAAGGCTTTCATGCTTGTCGTAATGGCTGTGAGGGAAACATTAGGAGCAAGGAACCAAACCAAGCTTCTACACTCATTAATCCATCAGCGTTCACATTCTGTCCTTTGTGTCCAAATACCCAGACGTTGTATCTTGCAGCAGAGCTTTGCAACATTTAGTGTGGATTCAATTCAGAGGCTTCTTTCGTTCATTTAAGAGGGGCAGTGTTTGCTTTGTGCAAAGTGGAATTGCTATGTATATTGCACACACAGCCCCACCACTACCACCTTTTCTCTGCATGAATGATTCAGAGAGCCACAAAAGCAAGAGAGTGAGAATATATTTCTGTTCACTGCAACGTTTCAAATGAAGATGTTCCTTCATTCTCCACCTCCCTCATCTCACTTCCTCTCAGATTTGCTTCATGTGACAGGCATGGCTTCATATGTTTGTGTTTCTCTTCCCTCCCTCTCCTTCCCTGCAACCTAGTGTCCCTCACAGGCACACACATGACCTGAAACAGTTGCCATGGTACTGGCCAAGTGGAGTCTTTATCTATTCTCTCTTCACCCACTCCTGCTGATGACATTTCAGGAACACAGGAATAGTCTGTGTCTGAGAGTGTAGGAGGGAAGAGAGACAGAGGTACAGAGGCAGGCTGCAGAAATTGAGTAAAAAAAGAGACGGGGAGGAAAAGAGCAGTTGAGTACAAGAAAGAGAGAGCGAGAGGTTTGGGAGAATATAGGAAGCACAATCTTCTACTTTAGAGAGAACGACGCTTGGCTATACATTATATCCACATCCAGTAGCTACAGACAGGTTCGATTTTGTTTCCTGTTGATTAAAGGGATTGACAGAATTGCTGCAAGACCATTATGAGGGTGCTGTACCCATGACAGTTTGACATATACGCCGCCAGCCTTTAAGATTTTGAACCAATACTTCTTGGCCGCCATTACTAGGTGTGCACTCAGGCATTCATGTTCAGAGAGCAAAATCTGTCAGCCTTGGCCACTAACACAAATGCTCACCCAACTGAAAGATGCAGCCATGCAAGCTGTGCATGCATTTCTATATACCATGTCTGTTCATTTGGGACAAGCTTAGGTTTGTAAAGACTATAATTACTCAGTGATCACTCCGTATAATACAAGCTCTCGCAGTCTGAGATGATCAAGAGAAGCCTTTTATTGCAGATGACGTAATTGTCTTCCTGTCACTTGATAAACTATGAAGGTTAGAAAGGATGGCTTGAAGCTTAAAACTCCAGCAGGCGAAAGAGGTTGGGAATGAAGTGAGGGGATGAATTTAAGGGAAAAGAAATAAATAAAATGTCCACATATCCTGTATATGGAGTTTATGGGAGACATTTGTTGTGTATTAATACTGTAAGCTTTCCTACCATGCAAAAAGAGTTTGCATGCAGCCACTCACAGCCCTATGGCCACCAGGGTGACATGCTGTCATGAATCACCACATGATTCAAGATTCACTTTATTGTCCCCGATGTGGGAAATTTGGATTAGGCCTCACTCCATGCTGATTCCATTAAAAAACAAGCATTTGATTTGTTCTTTTGAGCGACTTAAATTACTTGCTTCCGGTGTTTTTTATCATAACTTCAGTAGTTTATGATTTGACTGCATTTTAACCATTAAAATTTGTTTGAAGATTTGTGCGATAACATGTATATTAGTGTGGAGACAGTGCAAACTTTCAGAGATGTTTGGGCAACAATTTTTAATTTTTTGGGGGGCTAACGAAGAGTATAATGTGCTAAAAGAAATAAAGAACGAATCTGGAGAGTGTACGTTGAACCAATTTAAAGTTTCATTAGCAGCATGATGAAAGAATTTAATAAATATTTTTTGCTATTTGGTACATGTGCATTTCTTATGATGACATTACTTCTGATCAAAAACTAGCAAGTCGAAAACATCAAGCAAGTGCAACAACACAAAACATAGCAAGCCAGCTTCACCGTCAGACACTATTCTAACAGCAAGAAGTCTAGCTCGGCATCTTGTAGACTTTTACTTCACTCAGTCCAGCCTCTTGCTTGGTCACTCGCTCTTCATTTCTTCTTAGTTTCCTCCATCAACGTCCTCTTCAGTCTCCATGCCTCTGTCATGATATCCCCATAGGCTGCTGAGCACGGTTCCATTGTCCGCTTTCCCTGTTTTGGTGCCCATTCCAGCACTGCTCCTTGCCAGAATTCCCCCTTCTGAGCCTAAAAACCTCCTCCTCCCAGTGGTCCAAAGCCAACAGTCAGCTAGCTGCACGGCTAACTATGCTAACTAGCTAACTGCCGCTACGGTTCACTTTGTTTTTAGCAACATCAGGAAACTCCATTAATCACCAAGAGTTGACACAGAGCAGCTGGAGGACATACGAGAAAAAACCAGAAAACATTTTCCCCATAAGATTTGACCCAGTTTCACCAACATAGTTGGCGGTGTGTGAAACAGTGCTGTAAAGGATCACGTAAGCTACTTCTTGTGGGAGATCATACCCTCTCACCCAAGTTACATAGTGCAACAAGAGGCTCTCAGAGTAAAGAGTGGGAATAACAGAAGCCCCATTCTCCCCATTACAAGCCAGTGTAACAATAAAATGATTTGAAAATGTTATTTCATGATACACCATTTGGCTTACGGTCAGCTAAAAGCTAAGGTCTTACTATATATGACATGGTGAGATGCAGATCCACGTGTACCTAGTTATACTTTAAATGTTAATCCAGCAGTTCCCTAAACAATAAATAATGGAAACAATTATGTTTTGCTATCATCCAAACTTAAAACAAAACCATGCTGGCTTGTCTTTCAGCTGTTCCCACAATCCCCAACTCTGAAATGAATCCATAATTCATCAAGGTAGGTGCTAAAATATATGGAGAGGAGCGAGAGGGAGGCGGATATCAGAGGAACAATGGGTGAAAACAACATGTAAAGCCAGAATATTTTCACAACTAATGGTGTGAATTAAGGGTTTATTTTTGATAAAGCAATGGTGATGGTTAAAAAGAATAACAAAAACCTTCATTTTTTTTCTGTATCGATACCCAGGCGATGTGGTGGTTCACTTTTACATCGTCTTTTACAGTGTAAAAGTGAAGCCTCTTAGCAAAGAGTCAATTGGTAGTATGTTAGAACAAGATAGCAGGGCTCACTGGTCACCTTTGATCAAATTACTGACTTGAAAACTGTCCGCTCCTTTGCTGGTTACTGAAGACAGATGATTGAAATGATTGCTCTGATGAAGCATGGTGAACATTAAAGACACCCTGTCAGGTTTCGTTTCATGTCACTTTGACTTAATGCCTATCATTCTGTGAATGTCTATGATAGTTTGTAAGAATCCTTGCTCATTTTCCCAGAAATATTAAAGCTGCAAAACACAAAACCTCAGCTCTACAATTAGAAATAATAACCAAGTTAAGAGAATTAGACAAAAAATTAATTGTCAGGAACAGCATGAAAAAAGCCAGACCGATTTTGGTTCCTGTGATGTTGGCCCAAAGCACAGTACATCAAAGATCATGTGAGAGGTTGGGGAAAAACACTGAACATTCAAGCAAACATTGCTCACAGCAAAAGTTCTCCTCCACACAAGCACAATAACAATCCTTCTCTCCAGCCATAACAGATTTAAAAGCTTATGAATGTCACACAACATCATTTACCTGTGAGAGGGCCACTGTGTGTTGAGATTTATATGGGCTGTTATTGCCAACTGGGAAATATATTTACTAGGTAATAGAAATGTTTGCCAATTAAATATAATTTGTTGAAATTGCAATATACTTCACCCAAATAAGCTGCAAATATGGGCCTCCACCAGAAAAGAGGTGTCAATGAGTGCACTCACAGCACGGTAATGCCCTTCTGTCTTCCTCTTCTGAGGCTGGAAATCTCAGATTATGAGTCAGATGCACCAGGTGGGCATTGTTCACTTCAGCTGCGAGCCAAGTGTAGCAGCGCACAGTATGTGCCACTGCGGCCATCAGCAACAGGGAGCAAACCAACGCCCCACACTTCAAAAAAAAAAAAGAAGAAGCAGGTTTCACGAACATGAACACAGAGCTGGAACAATTGAAGTTTGAGAAATAAGCATTTTATGGCTAATACTTTTTAGAAAATAACCAAACAAGATTCTGGAAGTAGTTCACAGACTGAAAAAGCTGACAAAGGCACACCTGTTAGCATTTCCTGAGCCAAGAACCCACTCTGCAAGGCACCGCTTGTCCTTCTGTTTGATCAGGTTCATCAGGCTACTGATAAAACTGAAGTTGTTTGAGTTTTGCTGCAATTTTTAATGGTTTCTTGAGTCAAAATTATATTTAGGTTAAGGAATGGTGAATTCACAAAATAGTGCTTTGAATATATTGGGTATACTGTGGTTAGACTGATGGTTTGGAAGTGTACAGGACTAGCTATTATTTTTTATTATTGATTAATATGCAGATTATTTTCACAATAAATTAAATCATCATAATTTCTCAGAGCCCAAAGTGACGTCTTCAAATTGCGTCTTTTGTGCAACCAACACAGTAAAACTCATAAAGAAAAATGCAAATGTTTGCATGTTTGCTTTAAAAAACAAACGATGAATCAATTATCAAAATAGTAGATTTTCTTTTGATCAAGTAATTGATTATTTGACTAATTGTTGCAGCTCTATACAGGACCACAATTGATTCTTCATTAAACATGTATAGGTTATATACCGGTAATTGATTTTTTTTAAAGATATTATTAATTTGTAAAACATCCATGAATACATTTATTCATTAGAAGTAGCAGCACGTGCCTTTAAAAGCTGCTCACCCTGAAATAATTACATTGGTTTACATTTCAATTCAAAGAGTTCAAAGAGTTTGTGTCCTGTGATAGCCTGAATGCAGTTTCCAAGGCCATACCGCCACTTCTGACATAATAGCTTCAACTCAGAGTACAGTATCAGTGTTCAGTGAGTTCTGGTCATGCTACAGTTCAGCACATAACCCCTCTCTTCCCCTGTCTCTCCCTCTCTCACTCATTGTTCTGAATCCTAAGCTGCCCTGGCCCAGAAGAAGTCGAGGGAGTTCCACCAATTGTTCTTATGAACTTTGTTGGGGCTATTAGTGGAGAACATGTTCGAGTTTTCTTATTGTTCTCACAGGAATGACTGCCTGGAATAGATTTTTAGATACAGGATAACAGGTGTTCAAAACATAATGATGCAATTTGAGAACATCCCCAAGGAGCCTTACTGGGTCTTTGCAATGATGGCATCTTAAAATCATAATATGGTAGTGCAGCCATTCAACATGACAGTGGCTTTCTATACCAGTCGTAATATTTTAATACTAGGATTACAATATGCATATTAGTTGAGAGTAGTTTACAATGGTTAAGTCAACAAAACGTATTCTTGTTGTTTAGGCTTATTTCAAAAGATAGAGCATTTTAAAACTAGCTATAGTTACAGTATGCTTTCAATTTCAATCAAGCTTTACTATTTAGGTTATTCGGAGGAGAGTATTTGGAAACCAGACCGTACAGATTTTTCTATTGTTTAGGAGTCGTGACTTAAACACCCCCCCCCCCCCCGTGGTGCTTTCTGCTGATAAAGTTGGAGATTAAGACACAGCTATTTTTATTGAGCTGCACATTCAAAAAGTACGGACTGAAAGTCAAAGAACAGCCCTCGTCTCCTCCTCTGAGTTTATGACATTTGCCCCTCAGTTGCTGGAGTGAACTTGGCACCGACAAAAGACACATCCGTGCTCTGCAGTCACGCAGTCATGTTCAGACTCTTCCATCTCCAAGCAAAACAAGAAAGTGACAAAATTGGCGGCTGAGCTTTTGGACCTGGCCTGTAACGTCCTTTTTGCCCAGAGGGGTTATCTGTGTAATGTGAATCATTCACTATTGTCCCACTGAATTTGTTGACATACAGTAAGTGGGTCACGGCTCTGAAGTACCCGGTCTATTCTCAGATTTTGCGCTGCGGTTGTCATGGCAACCATACTGGTTGATTAAACATGCGCAGAGGAGATGGGGGCGTGCGGGAGCTGAAAAAACCTGCTCGCTTCAGGGAAGAGGGGGGTGGGGGGGGTGCACATTAAATATAGGAAAGCAACGAGACTTGTATACGCCCATTACTCTCAGACTGACACAGACATACCATCCCCCCACTGAGGTCTCTCCCTCTCCATGTCTCTCCCTCTCTCTTGGACCAGGCTCACTGCCACCCCGCCCCCATTCAAAACTCCTCTGGTAACAAGGAACTAATAACTACTAGCTGAATGCGCAAAAATGGAGTCTGATTAGATGTCTTGTGGTGTAAGTGAAGTCAGCACACACCAGACAAGAAATTAGATTATCGTTCTCTTCTCAGTCACCCCCTTTATTTAATTTTGTTCATTTCCTCTTCTAAAAAAAAAAAAATGTTTCTGTATGACTTCAAAAAGAAAAGTGCCATTTTAATTAGGGATGCACCAACAAAGACATGCAATCATTACAGACCGACATAATCTCCAACATAATCTAAAGCAATTATTTGGAAAGAGCACAATACTATTTTGATGATTGATAATCTGCTGACTGTGGAACAAGCACTTTTATGATATTTTTGTATAGGAATGCTTCTCTCAAATAAACAAAAGTAAAGGATAAGATGGCAAGTTATAGTTTTATTAGAAATATGAGGACATGGTCCTGCTTTAAGGGAGTCTGCGTGAAAAAGTGATTTCTCTCATTTGTGCATCTCGAATATTGTGACACAAAGACACAATTAAGGGATTGATTAGGTTTTCAAAACATTACAGGCCACACAGTTGTTCGTCACTATATGGTTTACGTTTATACTGTAATAATATAAGTATATACTGACACTGATAAATTCAACTGATGAATTCATTTGAATGTGCCACTGCTAATAACACACTCGGAATGTCTCCACAACTAAACAAGGAATAGAGGCTAAAGAAAACCATTTAAAAAAAACATATTAAGGAAGTGCAATTATGCACTTAAGTGATTATTAAAGCTACATGCAGAGAAATGGGTTCTAAGTATATGGATTTATTGATATATTGATTTGGATCCAAGCATAAGGAAACTGATGAATACTGTTTAAATATGAACACACAATATCGAAACTGATTACTGCCTTAAAAAGGGGCAGCAAATTCTCCCTTAATTAACCCCAACTGTCTCTGAGATGTTAGAAGTAATATTTTCTTTGAAGGACATCATCATCATCATTTGAATGTTGACTGGGTCAATGTGTGTGTGTCCTTTTGCCTGTTGGCTATGACACTGACAGATGGAGGAGAAGTAGGAGGTGGGAGGGGCATGGGGGGGGGGGGTCATCCTTTCTCTTTGTATTAGGGAGACGCCTTCTGTTGATTGGACCACAGTGTTTGGGGGTCATGTAGGCTTCACTTTTTATAAACAGTCTTTTTTGTGTGTGGAGGATAACATATCAAAAACCCTGCCGTCTCCTGAAATCCAGTCTCTTTGTTCAAAATTCATTAGACTAATCCTAATGTTGTCAGATTTTCAGTTTTGCCAAGTGACATTTATTTGATTAACACTCAGTGGGAAGAACATCCTCAGATGTTTCATCTCTCTTAGAGACACATGGGGAACTAAAAGCATTTAAATCTAACCGATACTTTGAAATAATCATGTTTTATAAAAAAGATTTTTAATCTTATGAACCTTCAGTGCTTTGAGGATAGCCTGCAGGCTACAAATGATGTTAATAAATAAAGCATGTTTTGTGAGCAATTTGCCCATTCTGTCATGAAAACTATAACTTTCATCCAAAAATACTAGAATCGCTCCATATTGCCTCCCGTTTGACCTGTTTGTACTTTCTCATTGCTTACACTGGTCCATTTGAATCAGCCTAGCCAGTCAATTAGGCCAAATTCCCAACTTGACTTGCTGTTCATCTGTACTTCAAAATACAAACGGTACTACAACTGTGAGCAAGATCAACTAAAATACTTACGATTCCTCATCTTTTATTTTCATAGCAGGTAATGCTGGCCTAAGCAGAGAGTATGAATAATGAATGCGAGAGGCTTGTGCCCTGTTGAACGATGCTAAATTATGGATCAAGCATCCAGTAGCTCACAGAGTCAGTTCGCACCACCACTTGCCATTTTTCAGCGCTCCATCTGCAGTCACTTAAGATCGACGAAGATTTACAGAAAGGAAATGAGAGTATGTGCTGGTATGAGAGGAGCTTTTTTTCTACAGTAGTCGTATACAGTAGTCATAGCATCAGTCTGGTCATTGGTTTAATGTTATCCTCGAGATTTTTTTTGGAAAAGACACAATAATATTTATGTTACACTAACATTAGCATTTTCTCTAGACTCATTCCTCGATACCCCTAAACTGACATAAATTAGACCATGGACACCCATTTGATAAGATTTTACCACAGGGTCCGCCATCTGAAAGAATCAGTCATACATTCTGTCATTGTGTTACTTATGGATGGAATTATAGTTAAAACAAATCGTTCCCCATTTTGCTGGGCACCACCTGGAACCCACACGCTCTGCACTGACGTTTTTCCAAAGGAGTATATGTGCTCCTAAAATAAATAGGAGAACCCAAAGAAATTTAATAATTTGAACATTTTGAATATGTTTGTAATGACTCATCTCAAGAAATGTCTGTTCATGCAAAATAAAAATAGGTTAACTGTGTTGATTCAAATCCATCTCTTTTTCGCTCAAAATGAACTTTAATAGGCCTCATGTTTAGCGATGTCTACGTGGACACAGACACAGCCTTTTCTGCTTAGCTTTCAGACCATAGTCAGGAAGCACAGGGGAGACGTTTGTTTTCCTCCAGGACCAAAGTCAATTTCTACTTCAAGGATAACCCCGTTCACGTTTCCAGTTGAAGAAACAACAGATGACTTTTCTTGGTATTGAGAGGCTGCAGCATAAAGCAACGTATCCCTATACTGTACATTTACTACCATATTGAAAATCTACTGTCAACTTTTTCCTCTGCTCCGCCATACACACATTAGGTACTGCCCTGAGCTACAAACAAATTTAACAAACCTTAAATTCTAGCCACATTGTACCGTACCCGTTTTGGTGTTGTTCACTTTTCTCTCGTCAGCGGCTGCATTGAAAACTCTAGTGTGTAATGAGGGTCTCGTAGTTTGTGAATGATTATTAGAGATTGGCGGTATATTGATGACCAACCAAAGACCCTGGGGGTCCCTGGACCCACTATTTAGTAGTGATTAAATTTAAATAGTTATTTAATTTTGCCCTTTCCAAATACATTTCTCCTAAGTGGCATAGAAGATCTCCCACAAGTAGTCTGTAACACTTTACCACACTAGGTCACACACCACCATGTTGGAGAAACTGAATCATATTTTTTTTTTTAGAGAAAATGTATTCTGGATTTCCCTCTGATGACTCTCCCCTTAATGGACTGGGAGCTTTGAGGACCTGGGGGATAGTTGGTGTTTACACCGCTAGCACAGGAGCTTTGGAGTGCTAGGAGGTTTTTTCAGGCCCACAGCAGGGAATGCTGATGGGGAGTGTTGCCGGAATGGCCGCCAGTGTTGTTGCACTTGTTTGATGTTGTTTGATGTTCGGCTGTGTTAGCAAAGTTGTCGACTCACTAGTTTTCGATCATATTTACAACAATGGTGTCTAAGTGATATCCAATCTGAAATTTTAGGGAAGCCAAATCGTATGATAATGTTGATTTAAAATCATACTAAATCACCTTTGTTACATCCACTCACTAATGCTCCCAATGTTTCCATGGAAACAACACTTTCAGTCAAGTCACGTAGACATTATTTTTGTAGCTCACAATCTATTACAATGCAAGCCAGAGGCCAGGTCTGTCATTTGGCACTGTAATAAGCAGTCATGACACCTCACGACTGATTTGATTGATGCTGTTGCACATCAGGGAAAGAAAAATACATTTAAAATAAAGAACAGCAGGATGCCAGTTGCAGCTGGTTTAATCTGTGTGCAGACACATAAATAATGCAGAGGTAATAAACCTTGATTCGGGAGGTGTCATAAATCATTTATATTACTGCTCATCTCCCTTCATGTTAAGTACAAGCTCCAAACATCTACCACCACATTTACGCAGCTTGCCTCAACGTATTTTATGACATGACTGGACAGTTTGACCCGTCACTCTGGCTTAAAAAGGCTTACTGACCCCTCGCACAGTGGGTAACTCTCTCTCATCTTATCAGAAAACACCATGACATCCTGTCACTGCCTGCTTCCTGAAACTAAAGTAACTCAAGATGTAGAGTTCGAGCGAAAAAGTGGTCACAAATCAGTTTCTGTCTTAGACATGTTGAAAAGTTCCTGTTGGTACTGTTGCGTGCATTTCTGACTAAATAAAAATATCAGTTGAGGGGATTGAATTTTTCCCATTTAATCTTTAACTATCAAAACGACACTATCCATTACACTTGTAGAATTTAAGTTGTTTCACTCATCCAAGAGGCGACAGCAGTTTTGCTGGCAGATGGGAAGACCTACAAATTCAAACCTGATGGACTCGCATGAATCAAGCAGTGAATTGGTGTGAAACCACCTAGGAGTGGATGTCAGATGGCACAGTCAGCACCTGATAGTTTAAAAGGTGACGTGTCTTCTGAATTTGTTGTCCCTTCTTAGGTAATGTCCCACTCCCCCGTTGGCTGGGAAGGTAGGTGAGCTGGAGAAATACCAAGGCAGTGATGATACAGGAAACAGCAAACAGTTGGCAATCACAGTGACCCTACCCTGTTCCTTTGTATAAAAACCTACAGAAAACCTGCAGAAAACAACTTTGCACAACTGAGCCCAGAAACACATCCACAAGCAGAGGCTAAAGACAGGGAACAGAAGCATGTCCAAAAGGCATTGATAACCTAAGTCTGACTTTTTCAGTTGTATATTCCTTAAAGCTGTAGCTAACCTGGGTGGATCAGCTACATAGGTTATTGAGAAATAGCTTACATTCTCAGCAAACCTTTCCTTGACAAAGGAGATTAAAAATAAAGAGGGAAGGCAGGAAAGACATTCTACAGCCTAGCACTGGATTACATCAGCGAGGATGCAGATAATCAAGGCAAGCCTGGGTGAGGGTCGGAGCTGCACAAAGCATCTGAGCGCTCGGCACAGCACACCAAGAGGACCAGCTACTTGGTATTCAACTCAGGTTTGGATCAGAGTCAGAAGCAGAGAGTTGAGGAGGAGGAGTTGTTGTTGTTGTTTCTGCTTATTTTATGTGCTTTTAAGGTGTCTATGTGACTATATGTCCTGTGCTGTACCACAAATTGCCTCTCTGGAGGACATTAAAGTTTTTTAAAGTTAAAGGAGGAGGAGGAGTGCTATTTGCTGTGGCTTCTGCTTTGTAATACAGGTGACGACAGCGAGATAATCATAAGAGACAAAAACATCAAAACATGAAAGATCGTGAAAATTTCTATCATCTCTAAAACCGACAATGAAAACTGACTGGCTCGTGTGGAGTTGAAGACGGCAGTGTGAATGCAATGAAATAAATAATGATAGCGATGAATTTTTCATTTTTATAAACATGGCATTACATTTGCACATTTTACATGTGTTTATTGATTTGGACTTCAGACAGTTATGCATACATAGGAAGTAGCTCAAGATGTAATACAGGTTCACGTGGAAAGTTAAAAACTGACTCGGAATACACTGGGCTTTGTGAAAAATGTGTCTATGTGGTTAATATACAATGCACTGCAAGACCCTCTAAAGTCTGGTGTCTGCTTTGGTTCCGGGCTTCCAAAAGAAATAAACTCCATTTCTGTTGCTACTCTGAGAAATGACTGACTTAATACCCCAAAACACATACATACACACGCTACACAAGCACAACAGGGAGACTCATAAATCTAAGTGACTCATACAGACACACTTGGCGTGTACGAGCGTTTACAGAGTCAGCTTGAGCGAGAGCAATCTGTGCGACAGGAGATTGAAGTTGGAGCCGAGCAGTGATTAGTCACCTTGAGGACCACTGGGGACAGGAAGCCAGGCAAAGAAGAATGAGGTTAAAGGTCAGGATCACTATGTAAAGCTCTGGCTGATTTTTTTTTAGTGCTGAATAAAATGTCAGCATCTTCTGTTGGGCTGAATGTGAGGAAAGATCACCGCATAGATAAAGTGGAAGTGGATAACAAATAGCTTACTCCATTTTGTGGCTTTGAATGCTCCAACACTCGATGCGGAAAGAAATCAGCTGCCCATATATTAGGGAGAGAGGAGTATTGTGGTCCAGCTTGGTCGTTTGCTTGTTCCACCATGCATGCATGCATTCATGGCCGCCTCCCAACTGTGGTTTGAGTGTTTGAGATTCTCCGAAAATAAATGTCAGTGCAGTGTACAACATGCAAAGGCATTTGCCAATTGGCAAAGTTTAGTTGTATTATTTTAAATTTCAGCAAAATAATAAGAATCCACCCAAAAATTTCCACCTGTCCTGGATTTTCTTTGAGAAGTTTAACTGTCTTTTGCTGTGTTGTGTCTTTGTTGACTAATAATTGAATTTTAAAAAAAAAAATCTTTGTGCGTCTTTAGGATGCCTTGAGTGCTGCATCAAATGCCTGGGGGGGATCCCATACCCGTCTCTTATAGCCACCATCTTGCTGTATGCGGGCGTGGCTCTGTTCTGCGGCTGCGGACATGAAGCCCTGTCTGGCACAGTCACCATCCTCCAGAACTACTTTGAGGTGGTGCGGAGCCCTGTGGATGCACTGGACGTCTTCACCATGTGAGTTGAAAAAGATCACACTGAATTAAAGGGTCACTTTGGTGTTGAAGGAAACATTATTGACCCTAAAAGGATTGGCTAGTTACGTACCGCCAAGGGGAAAAAAACATGAATTTAACAAATTATCTCGACACGGCCTATTGCCCCAACTGCACCAAAATTCTTAATTTGATTTTTGCTTTTAAACAATATGGTCTCTGTTTTATCTATGTTACTAAAGCAAAAGGAGAGAATCATTACTTGACAATCAAATCTCCTGTAGAATTCTTAAATACAAAGACATTGCATTGTTGTGGATGTTTTCAGTGGTTCCCTTTTCATTCTCCAGGATTGACATCATCAAGTATGTGATCTACGGCATTGCCTCAGCTTTCTTTGTGTACGGCATCCTGCTGATGGTGGAGGGCTTCTTCACCAGTGGAGCCATCAAAGACCTGTATGGAGACTTCAAGATCACCACCTGTGGACGTTGTGTCAGCGCTTGGGTAGGACTAACATTTTATTACGCAAAATTATTATAGTTGGCTGTGTTTTATCTACTTATGATTTGCTATTAGAATAACTACTACTATATTTAAGCTTCAGTTGCTGTTCACTTTTCAGCCTCTTGGTAATAAAACCATCTAAAACTCAGGTAATTTCCCAGGTTATTATTTCTCAAAGGTTGAGCCGGAGAAGCTTTTGATTAGTGACACTTTCTTGAACTAAATGACTTGTCAATTTGGGTTTGTGTAGATTATCTTTAAAAAAAAATTTTTTTAAAAAGAAGAAATGCAAATGTCACAAATTAAGAGCTCCAAAATCACATCGAAAACATCTGTCATAATAATTCTATTATAATTGCATAACAACATTTAAAAAAAAAAAAAAAAGCACTGCTATATGTAGCCAAGACGAGAGCCTGCACCAATCCTAACAAGATTATCTCTGGGATATAATTGTTTAGCAAATCTGAAGCTCCACAGGGAGGCAAAGGAAATTAGCTATACTGTGGCATTTGTGGTCACTGGGGTCATTATGTTAGTATGTGCTAATCTTGTGCCCATGGAAACCAAAATGAGACTCAGAAATGGGCTCGGGAATACCTTGTAACCTAAAAGGTCATATGTTCACAATTACACCAGCCAATTTGCATCCTTAAAGACCTCCTTCCATAATCCCCTGGAACAAAAAACAAACCCATTCTACAGTAGTAGAAGTTTATCAGGATATAGAGCACATCAGTCTTATTTGTAATTATTAAACTTGAAAATGGAGAGAGCTCGATGTTACAAAGACTTCACTGACAGTGTTAATCGACACAGTAGCTAAATGTGATCCGTGTTCCTCTGTTGCCCCTGCAGTTCATCATGCTGACATACATTTTCATGCTGGCTTGGCTCGGAGTGACTGCTTTTACCTCCCTCCCAGTCTTTATATACTTTAACATCTGGAATATTTGCCAAAATGCTACTGTGCTGGAGGGGGCCTCACTCTGCCTGGACCCACGCCAGTACGGTGAGGATGATCTTCATTTCTTCATCCCCACTGCTCAGATCTCTATGCCCCCTCCCCCCACCCACACACTGCTGGAAACCTCTCACATCTACACTATGTTGTACTGTCTAAACTGCTGCATTTATCTTAACTCACTCCTAACTCATGAAACAGAAAATTAAAGTGTAATTAACACATACAGCCCCTTTGCTTCTGTAAAAATATCTCCTTTAAACTTTGAATGGATAATGCAACTATTAGGGATATGGATGGTGAGTAAAAGATTTTGTTGTACAACAGTCCTACTGCACAGGACTATATGTAGGAATATAACTACAATCACTTTCACACTTCAGATGTTCATTTTTTGCATATAAAAAATGTATTTGTTAAATGAGGGACTTTAGAAATGAAATACTTTAAATGACCCAATTTGAAGGTGATGTTCCCCATTTTTAAATTTACAATATATTAGAGTCACTGTTTCTCTTCACATTACTTTCCTGGTAACTTTAATGATCCAGAATAATGTTAGAATAATGCTTGGATAAAGGTCCATCATATAAATGCCTTGGTAGATTATATGACTGGCTCATTATTTTTAATTAGCGCCACCTCTTCTCAGTCCATTAGCCATGAGCGGTCACTAATACTGCCTCTGTGTCAACAACCATTTGTGCTGCCACCTTCATAGTAGAGGCCTATAATTTGCCTGTGTGTGATATTGTGTACATCGAGTCTGTATTATAATCATGTAATTGAAGATGAACCTTGTTGTTTTTTTCTTTGTCTTCTTGTTTTTTCAGGTATTATGCCAATTTCGGAAGCAAAAACAGTATGTACTGGATCAGAGAAATTCTACAAGATGTGTGAATCTACTGAGGTAATGTCAATGTAATATCAAGTGTCCAACACTACTAAGATGACTGTAGATGATATAAATGAATTGCCAATTAATCAATAAAGACACTAAATTAATGCAAGATACAGAAGATAAGGAAAATAATATATGAGAAACATGATTACAAGCAGTTTCTGGTTTAAATGCCAACAAAAGATGGACAGTTGGAAACGTGGGAATGTTGGACAAGTAACATTCATTCAAAAGATCTCAGGCTGCTCACCACAAGCCACAGAGACACACACTGGTTCAACCCCACACACACACAAATACAAACACCACTAAACTACTGCCAAGGTGCCCTTGAGCAACACACTGCAGTGAATAATCTGAGTAACATCAGCATAAGCATGGTTGAACATAATCACATGATGGTTCAACATAATGAACAGTGCATTTTTAAGCATTAAGGTTGTCCTTAATGCTTAAAAATGTTAATTAAGTATCAAAGGATTTTGATACTATGCGTATAAAATTATATAAAAATATATAAAATTGACTTTTTATGGACCAAATTGTGTTTGTATTTGTATTGTGTATTTTGTGTACCTTTTTTTTTTGTCTCTTTTTGCCGTGGTATCAAAAGAGGCATCGTTTTTGTTTTGTTTTTTAATATGGGTATTGTATAAAAGTTGAAAATTCCGGTATCGAGACAATTGCGAGAGATGTCCTCTGAGCCTTGAAGAGTAATGTGTGTGCTGTGATTTGTTTTTGCAACAGCTCGACATGACTTTCCACCTGTTCATCTGTGCCCTCGCTGGAGCAGGAGCTGCTGTTATTGCAATGGTGAGACACCAAACAACTTGCACCTCTGCCTCTCTCCACAGATGAAAATATCAAAACATAACTCAAAAGATCTCGCACTGTAGCTTGGAGCTTTGAAAGCAAACAAAACTAAAGCAGAATCTCATATGGTTCACAAAGAACATATTTTGCTATGGTGCGAGCAAATCTGCAGTGGTAGGAGTGAACTGTTTTTGAAAATAAAGCTAACTGTGGTGAAAATACTGCAGCTGGGAAAATAGCTGTGTATTGTTGTGGCTGGTTCACAACTGTGTTATGTTTGCCTGTGATGGAACAGCTGTAGATGGGAGAGAAGGCATTTTGGCGCAGTGAAAAAGACAGGGTTTGTCTCCCTCCCTCTTTTGGAGGCGCCAGGCATGTCATGGTCGTTGTCATGGAAACAGTGAGAAGAAAGGCTCAGTGATTGTTGCAAACATCACTCAGTAATTTGTGCGGAGCCATTGTCTAAAAAACAGAAAGTGCTTCAGGGACGATTTTGCAAACTGTGAAGAGACGCTTCTCCCCACATCGTCACTATTTGGCCAGCTGATGGTGAAGGAAATTCATCACAACAGATACAATGATGCATCCCAATGAGAAGCTGCCCTCAAAAAGCCTTCAAAGCCAGAGTCACCATCTGTGCTGAAACAATCTTTAAAAATGCAAACTTAACAACTGACCCCGAGGACAAAAACTGCAATAAAAACAAAATAATGTTGGTAATTTCAGTGTATGAATCTCAGTTGCTGAAACAAAAAAGCAGTGGAGCTATGACCCTGTTCCTTGTAAAAAGAGAAGCTGTGTTACAACTTAAG
Source organism: Hollardia meadi (assembly GCA_037974645.1). Lineage (NCBI taxonomy): Eukaryota > Metazoa > Chordata > Actinopteri > Tetraodontiformes > Triacanthodidae > Hollardia > Hollardia meadi. The sequence continues at coordinate 12,318,510 of JBBPCS010000204.1, read as the reverse complement.
TCATTAAAGCACATTCATTATAACCTAGGATGCCATGGCAACGTCTAAAGTCCAAAACTTTATTAAGCATTATGCTGCCACCTGCTGGACCATTGGAAATGGCCTCCTTAGTTTAAAGGGCCAGTCTACCCAAACAAGCTGTAAAAGTCTATCCATTGCCTTTAACCTGTTAATTTGCATCCACAAAGGATAATACAACTGAGAAGTGAATAAATATTTCTACATTATATTCTAACAATATACTGGATTTTACTCTTTTTAAAGTGGCAATGCTTTCGCAATCACATTTGACTGAATAAATATGAATACAAATCATAAAAGGGAGATTTTATGTGATATTTTTGGCTTTGTATTGGTGTCACACGCCATAATTTTCTACATCTCACAGATCCACTACTTGATGGTGCTGTCTGCCAACTGGGCCTACGTGAAGGACGCCTGCCGAATGCAGAAGTACGAGGACATCAAGTCAAAGGAGGAGCAGGAGCTTCATGACATCCACTCCACTCGCTCCAAGGAGCGTCTCAACGCCTACACATAAAGACCAGCGTGAGGCCTGGCCCTGCCACTCCTGCCTCTCTCCCTCTCTCTTTCTATTCTGTCTTTCTATCTGTCTCTCTCTACCATCCCCTCCCGAGGGGGGGGGCAGATGGCGCCTAGGGCCCTCGCCACTGCTGATGTCACTGGTGCGTCATATGACAATGTCGTCTGGGGGGGACGTCACACAAGCCTCTTCAGTCACAAGCAGCATTTCAGATGAAAAATAGCCCCTTTACCTCTCTCATGGATGGTGTTATGGTTCTAATTATGGCAGTTATATTATTATTGATACAAGTTGTTTAGTGCTGATAGTAGTTTTAGCGTAGTTTGTAGAATCAGAAGTAGCAGTAGTAATTTAGCTTTTTTTTTTACTTTGAATAATTTGCATATGATTGTTTTATTTTTCTTGAATTTCTGTTTGATGCTACGTGTCATTTTGCTGTCATGCATAAATTATTTTTTGCTGATTTCTGAGGGGGTCAACAGGGGCTTAGAAGGGTTTTCAAGCACATTTCTCATGCCGTGTGTCTGGAGATTTCATGTTCAAGAACTATGTACTGTATGTGAATGGATGGTTAGTTTTAAAATACTTTAAATCTCACAACGCAACCATGACGCATTGTAAACCTTTGTCATACCAGTATTCCCAGGTATTTTTAAACCACTTTCACGTGAAAGTAATTGAGTCCGTTTTTCTAGTTGAAGTTATACAATAGCAAGACAACACAATGATAAATACCAAATCATTAGGGTAAAACAAATATTTGCTAGATGTGCCAAGCCTGTTAAACAGGAAACAATGACTTTGATAGATATCAAAGACATGATAAATAGATTAAAAATAAATGAAGTGTTATTTTATGATAATCTTGCCAATTAAATGTATTTTAGGACTGTGAATGGTTCCATTGTCTTTGAATCATAAGACACAAAAGCACATGCAAACATTCTTTATAAATACTAAATTCATGTTTGTTTTTTTCTTTTTTGCAGAACTCTGCACTGTATATACTGAGATATCAAAGCATAACTACATGTTAAGCACTGGCATTTAAGGACAATTCATGTAATAATAACAAAAGAGATCAGAATGGGTCAGTCCACTCTACATCAATCAGTCTAAACCCAAAAGAAACCCTGATAATAAAAACTTGTTGGTGTATGGCACTCCTTGATGGAATTATCAGATGTGAGAAAAGTGTGTGTCACAGTGATTTTCTTCATGACAGTAACTGTATTGCTTACACATCCTGATGCCATACGACTGCAATGGTGGTCTGTCAGTTCATTGCCTGGCAAACATTTGTTTTGTCAGCATTTCCAAAAGCTAGTTTCATGCACTTATTTGACCATTTCTGTGCTCTCTCTAGATGTAAGCGCATTGGTGTTCAACTCAAAGTTGGATAACTGTACTGTTAGTAAAGACTGTGAATTTAGATGTTTTTTGTGGCATGGACATGCATTAATATGGTCTTATTGACTCAAAAGTTACTTTATTTCATCTCTTTATTTTTACACTTCTGACTGTCTTGCTGGATCAACCCTGTGTTTATATGTGCAGTACTAAACCTCCCATGCTTACCACGTTATGCTACTGATATTAGAGACTGTAGTCTTTGAGTTGTGTCTATTTAGTTTGTGATGAGCTCTCAATCATGTCTTAAAACTAATACTTGTACCAACATTGCTTACTCTGTAATGATCTGAAAAAATGCTTTAGGCTTTCTCCTCGTATTAGTCTTTTGTATTTTCACTACGAATGCTTAGTAGCGAGCTTTAAATTGAATCTGTTTTGTACCTTTATGTGCCAACAGCTTGAAGTGGCTTATTTGACCTGTATGATCAAATTTGCTTGCATTAATAAAATTCACTTGTGTACTTGTTAATAAATACTTGATGTCTCTTGCGTCCATTTGGTCTTGATTAGGTTGAAATTATTGAGTACTTTTGCTCGTAATATATATGTTTTGAAATATGATCACGCAGGATTAGATTGTCAAGACATGAAGAAAATGTATATTTATCACAAGGAAATACACTCAGTAACAACCTCAAACCACTAGATGGCTCCCTTTGAATAAAATTATATAATATAGGTATAAATTGAGATGTATACTTAAAAGTATTACATAAGTACAATTATGAAGCATTCCGAGCACTTTTATGTCATGAATATTAATACATTAAGATTATGGCCACTTTACAATTGTCCTGATGAGAAAACAAATGAAGACAGAGGCCAAATTCCAAAGTGTTTGCAGAGTCACATTTCAATGAAAGTATAATGACATGAATGATGTCACTGGCTATGCCATCAAGATGGAGGAATGTATAAAACTAGAGTTTTCACTCTCTGAGTGCTGTTTAGTTTACATGTGCATTTAAGCTTTATGGTGATGTTTTAATTGTACTAAATTTGTGCTGTAATGTGTGCAATGCTTAAATTCCTATAAAACATAACAAATGCAATAGAAAATGCTCTAACAACACATATTGACACATTCAAGTCATTCATGTAAAAATGAGCTTTGAGCAAAATCTATTTGAGCCCATAGTAAGCCAACGTGTGCAGACAATTTGAAAGGAATACACTAATATGAACCTGTCATCGGCTGGCAGGTTGAGGTTGCCCCCTTATCCTGAGCCACGTTCACCCAGCCAGGTGATAAATCAAATCCAAGATTACACTTTGCACCCAAGTGCCAGACAGAACTCGCTCACACATCTTACATATGTCCTCCAGCTCAATACTACATTTACATTTAAGCAATTTCCTGAGATTCAGAGTGGAAAAAAAAAACTTAAAATCTACAGCCTTCTTATTTTAGAAGGTGAACAACAATGGGCCAAAACCATGAAGGAAAGGTGATTAGATATAACTAAACAGGGCTGGCCCTAGTTTTACAAAGTGTGATATTAGAAGAAAAGAAAAAAAGTCTTCCAATGTGTCTAACAATTAATTTAACATTGGGGAGAACATGAACATATCGTACAAAAACTTTGGAGCTTTTAAAAGTAATGGTGAGAATGGTAACAGAATGGATTAACAAAGGCGTGGCTGGGTCAGACGAGGGGAAACCTCACCAGAATTAGCTGATTACCACCATGTGCAAATGGCGAGTCCTGCCCTGCTGCCTAGCTTGCGTGACCCCGTCATCCCAAGAAATCCTCCGCTAATCCACCCCCTCCCCCACAGAGTCAATCTAACAGGTCACCTGTACTGTAATTAGATCTTCAGCCTGTGCACCATTGTCCCCTATGGATTCGAAGGCTCTTTTAATTTTTCTCCATCAGATTTTTTTTGAGGGGGGGGGAGAATAATTCTTCAGGCTCTCAATCCGGATGTGGTTTTTCCTGATCTTGTCTCGATGTGAGAATTGTGGGTGCATTCAGTGAAATCATGCGTCGACTTCTCTATGTGCATGTGTTCCTATGCTGCCTCAGTATGGCTCATTCCTTCTGTCCATCGCAGTGCACCTGTGTATTCCATGGACGTACCGATGGAACTGGAGCCAGGTAAATTTTATTTTGATTGTGCTCTCATTCACACAAATATTTGGTAGAAATATGGTCTGAAATTTGTTTTGTCTAATTGGTTCATCTTTTCTCATGGTAAAAAAAAAAAATAGTGTAGTCTTAAACTAAATTTGTGAAAGTTTTTAACAGTATTAAACATATTTTCCAAGGCAATGATGGCCCATTTGAATGAGCACAAGTAGACCACCTGGTGCGTGATCTGTCTTAAATCAATGGAAAATAAGAGAAAATGCACTCGTGCATTAAATTTACTGTACATGTTTAGTTACTAGCAACTATTAGCTAAAATGCAGATCTATTTTACTGTAAATGTAAAAGTTAAGGAAAAGTCATATTAATGCCAGGGCAATCAAAATATTCTGTTTTGAATAAGGTATGTAAAGTCTACATGTAGGGTGAAAAAAAAGGTAAATATATCAAAATGCACCATAGTACTGACATGTATTGACATAATGTACATTCCCTGGCTTGGTTCCAATCTATTTATCCCCGAGTAAGACCTAATGGCCACCTGCATAATCAGTCTTAGTAGTGCTAAACCCTATTCAACGATGCATCCCTCTCCTTACAGTCAAGTTTGGCTGGCAAACAAATGGAGGAAGTACATCATGTTGACGAGTCTAACATAAAGGCGAGAAAATGTTGAATAGCAACACATAAACAAATACTAATCCAAATTCCTTGGATTGGTTTTATTTTTATACTGGAAATTTCACTGTCAAGTCAGACAAAAGAGAGAAGTTTGATTTGTCAATTGTAAAACAGCGTAAAGTTGAATGTGGCAGTAGTGATACTACTGATGATCACATTATAATTTTACATGTTCTGATGCTGATTATTGACACTATCATGATAACAGTCATAGCCACCAAAAGCTTTTCATCATAATCATGTAATGCTAATTAATTTTATAAAGTTTCTAAACTGAGTCTCTGGTACATAGGTTATTATCTGTGATTATAATTGAGTTCAGATATTCCACTCACTGTAGCAGGTAGCAACCCACATGATTACTCGCCATTTATGATGATAGTGATTAGCTCTGACCTTGTCATCTGGGAAGTGCCCTTTAGATGGACTACATGTCAGAAAAAGAATTGCACATCACAACAGAGAGTCTAAATGGATGGATGGATAAATTAATTGATAGACAGATACTTGCACCTTGTTTCATTAGAAGATGTGTTGAATTGTTAGTTAGCCTTTGTAAAAACAGTTTTGTTATCTTGCCATCGGATATGTTAAAACCATTTAACTCATCTCTTACTCTCAGATCTGTGCTCTGCAATGATCCGGACATGTCTGATATCCCTGTCAACGTCCCTGTGGATACGGTCAAACTTCGTATTGAGAAAACAGTGATACGGCGAATCCCAACAGAAGCCTTTTACTACCTGGTGGAGCTACGGTACCTGTGGATTACTTACAATTCCGTAACCTCTGTGGATACCGGAAGTTTCTACAACCTCAAAGTGCTCCACGAGCTGAGGCTGGATGGAAATATGATCTCCATGTTCCCCTGGGAGTCTCTGAAAGAGATGCCCAGGCTGAGGACACTGGATTTACACAACAACAGACTCACTAGTGTTCCCACTGAGGCAATACCCCACCTTCTCAACATTACCTACTTGGATTTATCCAGCAACAAATTAGCTACCCTGCCCTCTGAGCTCATGGATATCTGGCCCCCCTTCAATGGAGCACCCATCTCCACTAATGCCTCCCACAAAGTTGTGTTAGGTAAGGATAAAAGGCTGTCTGGCTTGGTTTTACAGGATATTAAGGCCAGAGCGGGACACTTTTGGGGTTATTTGTAATTACCTCAGATACTTCATTCAATCACATGTTAATCTAGCCAGACGTGTTCTGACTGACTCAAACCTGCCCTGGCAGTGACTGCAAGGACACATTCAAATTAGCTTATTCCAAGTAGTGGCAGAGTTGGCACTTAATGTACATTATCCATTAACTGTCCTAATTAACTGTTGAATATTTAACACACTGCCTCGAGCAGAACACATTAGAGAAAAAAAACGAAAAAAACTATATCAAGTGCACTGTGTTACATCAACCCATGCAATGTATCAAACTACTTGTATATAAAAGTATAGAGTAAATGTATATTTCTAGGATGAGCCAGGATTACCTGTGACTTGTAACATTTTCCAGTGATCAAACATTTATCACAGTTTATGATAGCCCCATGTTGGTTGCTTCAGTTACATTTTGAAACACCCCAAACCAAGCAAGATTCAGGGTCAAACATCTGTCTCACTGAAGGCAATTGAAGTGGCAATTATCAATATGTGCTGGTCCTAATTGGGATTACCTTGCATAGCCATCCGATAGCAGCATAGGCTTGAAGAAAAAATTGCTCTGCTTCATAACAAGTAAGGCTTGCTCTTTAGTACTGAAGAAGTGCTCAGAGCTTACGTAAACAGAAATAATTACCCAATGCTTCAGCAAGAGTGCAAGTTATAAAATATTGGTCAGCTTATTCCCAGTCAATAATTGCTGAGAAACATATTACTGTAATCAAGCACAAGTTTGTAATTATGTAGCAATTACTGTCCAATTTTGAATTCATAAACTTTCTGTGCATTCCTAAAAAAAGACAAAATTTACTTCCTTCTAGTTATCAAAAATAAACTCACAATGACAACTGCTGTTTTTAAAAATGCAAGAAATGTGTGCATAAAGTTTTCGTTCAAAATAAACGTTAAAAGGTTTCTACAGTTCTGAATTATTAATTTATATTCATCTCGTGAAGGGATGACAGAGCAGTCTTTCCTATTTCTGTGCATCCACAGCTGGGCCAATTATGAGCGGATATATCAGTATAAATGTTGGATTCTGATCAAACTCATAGACAACTGCAAGAAACAATCTCTTTCTTTAGAGTTAACTACGCAGTATGTCAATGGTTTTGTTTTTTGTTTGCACAAGAACAAGGACCTTGGCATTTGTCACCAAAATATCTTGGACCAACAGCCACTTGCTTATAGCACCGTTCTGACAGTCAAGGGAGGGGCAAGGAGGGAGAAAAAAATGCAGATAGGAATTATGATTGTGATATTTTGTTTAAAAGCAGGGTAGAATGGGCTGAAAAAGGAGGTTTCAAAGTCAAAATCAAAGCCAACAATTATAGGAATTCTGTGACTGTGAGTGACAGCAAAAATCTTAATTATGTCATATTTCTTATTGTCTTATCTATGACACTCCCAAGCAGTGAAAAGAGAATGAAGTTGTTGTGGGTGTTTGTTCACTGTATCTGTGCTGCATGGACAGTGGGAGGGGTATAGTTAACAGGCTGTATAAGCTAGCTTATCCATGTCGAAAGAGCTGGTTGTGTTCACTCATTACGAAACAGGATTAGGCTGTTGGAAAAAACAACACAGACAACACCCTTTCTTGAATATCCTGAGCTCATTTTCTTAGTTACAAATGAGAGGTATGCTCACCTCTACGGTTTTGAATTATTTGACGTAATCATAACTAAATTGAAAATGTATGCATTTTTAAATACAGAACAAACATTAAAATGTGTTTTGGCTTAAAATAAGAATTTCACTGACAACTTTATTTTCCATTTGTAATAATAATTGCATTAAGCCCAATACAAATGCTTACGGTAACATCAAACTTGAAACATGGATTATAAAGTGGTAAAGTTGTTTGAAAGACATCTATTGACAACAGAAACAGTTTGCTAATGGAAAGAGTGGTGCCACAAACCGGAGGAAGGCCAGCACCAGCTTAGCCACTTTGCCACCGTTAAGACAAACTAATCTGGTTAAAGGGCTTTAATATGCACCAGTACATGAGCTTACCTATTGTGTGCGGCAGGTGTTTAGACCAATTTGTAAGAAAGTATATGGCTCACTAGCATAGGCCGTGAATTTCAATGTCATTGTGCCTAAAATGGTGTGGATTTTCAAGCAAAATGAGAAAAATTCAAACACGGTTTATAAATATGGATAGCTTGGATGTATGATTTGCCACATTCATGTTGGGGAAAAAAACATTTGTATAGTCCTAAAGCTGCCCTATGTTTTTTAACAGTTTTTTTTTTCCTAACATGAGTTTTATTTCACCATAATCCTTGCATCTGTTTGATAAGCAGTTGAGTTATGCTAGAACTGAATGTAAATGAGTCATATTGCAAATTTGTTTTTTCCTCTTCACTGTTATGTCGTCATCTCTATCCTCTGTTCTTTCCATTATGACCAACAAAATGTTTTAAAGTAAAACAGCATTTTAATAGATAGTGTTTGACACCGTAATGGTTTGACAAAGCAATCAAATACCTTAATTTACCTTATCTTTTCATTTTCAGGCCTCCAAGATAATCCCTGGTTCTGTGACTGTAAAATCTCCAAGCTGATTGAGATTTCCAAAATGGCTGGCACACCAGTAGTTTTGATGGACCTATTCCTGACTTGCAGTGGACCAGAAAATCTAGCTGGTGTCCTTTTTCAGCGTGCTGAACTTGACAACTGTATGAAACCTTCAGTTATGACTTCGGCAACCAAGATCACATCTCCTTTGGGCAGTAATGTTCTCCTGCGATGTGATGCCACAGGCTTTCCAACACCAACTCTTTACTGGGCTAAGTCAGATGGCTCATCAGCTAATAACACAGGTATACAGGCTTTTGGAAGTATAAGTGTTTTAGAAAGCAAAAACAATGCTGTTGTCAAATTGAATGAACTTGTATTTGTACATTTAGTACGTGATCTCATTAGATGACGTATGAATAGCATGCCACTTTTAAGGTAATTTTGCATGTCATTTCATGCATTTTAAGCTTTTTGGGTGTCATTTAATGCCGTCGGCTTTTTATGAGTTTTAGACATGCAGGAAACGATAACGACAGGTGACTTACGTCATGTGATAATTGTCGTCTTAGTCACATAATGTACAGTAGCAGTTTGGTTAAGTTTAGTCATAAAAACGTCTTGGTTAGGTTTAGGCAACAAAACAACTTGGTTAGGTTTAGGGCATTATGGTTTGGGTTAAAATCAGTTAAGTTACGTACATCACGTACGTTACCTTACTTATGTGACATAATATTAATGTAACTTAACTTACGGACATGAATGAACACCAGTCAATCTCAACTTTTGTTTTCACACCTGATGCAAACCCCGGTCTCCTGGGTCAAGGTCCACTGCTTGGTTGACCCATCCACCACCCCAACCTCCTCAGACATTCTTACTCTTTACACTACATCATCTTGCATTGTTTTCTCTATCGCATTCGTGTCTAAAAATCCATGACAAAAGCTTATTGTAGATGGTGATAAATGACCCACAAAAAGAAAAAAAAAAGTTTAGTAAGATATATTTTCATTGCCTGGTGTGTAGGAAGCATTAAAGTGTACAGTACTAGTGGCAGAACGTCATAACCCATTTGAAAACTTGCAAAGCAGTCCAAGACTTGATCAAAGATTGATATTGACTTTTGTTTTCTTGTTCCACTATATAGTCCAGGAGTCACCTGGGGAGGGCATCAGATGGTCCATCATGAGTTTGCATGGAATAATGTATAAAGATGCTGGGAATTACAGTTGCAAAGCAAAGAATGTTGCCGGCAACACAGAAGCCACAATTTCTCTGTCAGTTGCTGGTACCATCAGTACAACCACCCCTCCACTGAGCTCTATAGAAACTGGGCCAACCAGCCAAGATACAACATTTACTCCCCCAACGGACATTCCCAACTCAACTGCTGTCACCACAGTTCTGCCTAGAATACCAACAACATTATCTGCTGGTCCTAAGAAGCCGAAAACTACCCCCAGCGCCAGTACACAGAAAAGCTCACCCAAACAAGGAAAAATGCATCAAGGAGGTGATGGAAGAAAGCTTGCAGCAGATGAAAAGAGCAAGAAAAGTGATGCATCACAGTCAGTCGAAGACCTTAAGATCGTAGAGGAAACATCAGACACTGCAGTTTTGCTCTGGACAGCAGATGGGTTACCAAATGATGCTCCACTCACAGTTGTGTATTCACCCTATGGTGAGGATGACATGAAAAGGACAGTGGAGACTAATGCTGGCAGTGGAAAAGTGCTCCTCGAGGAACTGTCATCTGGAATAAGGTATTCAGTTTGCCTCGTAGCAAAAGGTAGTGCTGCTGGAAAAGATCCTTGCATTGACTTCTACACACTGGACAATGTGGGGGATGGTGGGCAGAACCAGCTTTTCATTATCATAAGCGGCATTGCCTGTGCTTTGGTTTTGCCCCTTATTGCACTGTTGATCTACAAGATTCTCGCTCTGTACTGGAAGGGACGCAGCACAGGTTTGGATGAAGAAGAGCTTGAAAAAGAAAGCTATGTCAAGTTTGAGACAATTTCAATGAAACAAAGGACCTTGAACCCTCGTCCAACAGAGCTTTGGGCAAGGAGACAGACTCAAGAATCAGAGCGAATGCTCCTGTGCTCCAGGTCAAGCATAGATTCCCAGATGACCTATAAGAGTGACAGTTCCCGGTCTGAGTATCTCTGTTGACACGGGGAATCCATGGCCAATGCCCGATCGCCATGCTATTAACAGATTATAAGACATACAGTTTATTTGCCTTTTATGACAATGATAAACTATTAACTCTAGAATCATTTATACATCTTTATAAATACATATTTATTTTTTCATCAATGAGGCTGTCAAGAAATGGTTTTCCATTTTGAATAGAGTACATAATATTATGAAAAATGCAGAATAAATAAGTATTAATTTATAAAGATCTACATAATGATTCAGAGTAGTGTAGTCAAGATTAAAACATGCCCTGGAGGTTGTTGGGGTGTTTAAAATAACCAGAACAATCAAAATAATCAGATCAGTCAATGACTGATATTTTTATTCATGTCCTTATTTATTTTGGAGCCTTATATTTGATAAAGATGTTTGAATGGTTGCCACTACAGCATGGCACCTTTGTTGGACTTCTATAACTTATAAATAGTACAACCCCGATTCCAAAAAAGTTTCTGGACTCTGTGAAAAACAAAAATAAAACAGAATGTGATCATTTGTACATAGACAATATAACGTTTGACCTCCTCAACTTCATTGATTTTTGTAAATATATGCTCATTCTTAATATGACGCCAGAAACTCACTTTAAATTTGGGACAGGGGCAACAAAAGACTGGGAAAGTTGTGGAATGCTCAAAAAACACCTGTTTGGAACACTCCACAGGTAAACAGGTTCATTGACAACAGGTGATAATATCATGATTAGACATGAAAGGGGCATCTTCGAAAGGCTCAGTTCTTCACAAGCAAGGATGGGGTGAGGTTCACAACTTTGTGAAACATGATTGTATAAAGGATATTACTACATGGGCTCAGGAATCCTTGGTAAAACTGTTGCCAGTAAAAAGAGTTCTCTTGCAAATGATTGTTCTGATTCTGTTTTTACTTACATTTCACAGAGAGTCCTAATTCTTTTGGAATCAGGGTTGCACCATACAAAGAGCCTGTCCATTAGCTGTGTCTGGTGTTTAATGTTATACCCAATGCCAAAGTTTAAGTGTTACATATGAATATTGTGTGGTGTCAAAGAAGACCCTATATCCACTTCCCATCACATTTACAACATCATTGTTGCTTTAAGCATCAAGCTGATTGTTGCCTTAATGGACAAAAAAAGTACTGTCAGTGTGTTTGATAGACTACAGGACTGATAAACATTGCCTGTTTCTACAACTTTGTCAATAAATGGGGATGTATATTTGTTTTTAATAAACTAAACAATTGTTGAATTTTGTATCTGTTGTACCATTTATCTGAATAGAAAGGCACACATAAAATAGATCTCTCAAACATAATTTTCCTAATTGCCTATATATGAGTTTTTAACAGGTATTTGTACATTTAATAGAAAGTCACTAAAATTCAATTCAGCTTTGAATTATTGGAAGATCACATTTTGTTAAATAATGTCAGATGTCAAATTCACAACCAGAAACAAATTCTCTCAAATTCTGTATGAACATGTAAAATCTCTGTTATTCTGAATTGTGATTGGCATTTTAGATTCTGTCTCTGAATTTTCCATCAGCAACAGCATGCATGCTCTAGATTTAGATTCACCAGGGGAAACTAATCTAAATGTAGATTCATCATCTACATTTAGATTTACCAGGTGATTTAGGCTCACAAGGTGAAATTAATCTAAATGTTACGATACTCCATTGTACTGTGGTACCCTCATCATTCTATCCTTATCGTAGGTCTTTAAGAAGAGTGTCTGAAAAAACATATCTATTATGAATCAAACACAATACGTGTACAATACTTAGACACATTAATGCATGTGATATGTGCTCACTCGTTAAAAACAAGAGCAGACGTGCTCATCCTGAAAATCAATGGGTCACAGCTGTCACGCCTTCTAAACATCTGAACAGGTGCTGCCTTAAATACTGATAAAATGACGAGTGGACCTGGACAACTGTTCCCATGGATACCTCCTGTGTCACCAGCTGTATGAGCTTGCAGCACTAAGTAATCTCTAATACCAGCTGTGCTGTCATCATGGCAACAGCAAAGCAGTCTTAAACAGAATGAATGGATGGTGGACAAGGATGGGCTGGGCTAATAATGATAGATATGTACTGTATACAGTATGATAGAACTATGAATGGATGGGCTGACAGGCGCATGTAGAGATAGATGGATTAATAGCTATATAGATAAGAGGGCCAGGAGGAAAGAGAGACATACACAACATGTATACATGGATACATTAGTTTCTTCTGTAAACATGAAACATTTGCCAGTGGGCTGTAGTGCATAACAACAAATACAGAAAGGCCAACTGGAAGTGAGATACTTCACTTCTCCAGAGGCTTTACACTTGCATCACAAATCCCATGACAACTCTGACTTGGTGCCATTATAGTGGTCCATTGGAGAATTGGCCACACGCAAGAAGTGACATCGTGTTCTACACACTCTAGCTGATAGTTTAAACCCATATGTGATTTGTCATTCAGCAGACCAGTCACGTGAAGTGAAACTTAAAGACATTAACATTTTCATTGCTATCTGCCAGGGGTGAAATTCGTGGGAAAAGGTTAGCTCAGACTGCTAACATTAGTCTGGAGACAAGGCAACTGTCTCAGCTGTGTAAATCTTCTACTGGTCCTCTATAAGGTTACTGGTGACGTTGTTGCTGACAATATCCTAGTCATGGAGGGTATGAATAGAGGTTTTGGTTCGTGGAGTCTGTTAGTTGTTCTCCTGGGTAAAAAGAGGACAAACAATTTAGGGCTAATCTGCTCCACTGCTCCTCCGTTCTCTATAAATTACTCATTCTACCGATTCTCCCGGAAGCCAGACGAACTTCAACAGGAGACAGTCTGACACACTGACTTCTCATTCAAACACAAGACACAAAACTGAGTGTCTATTGTGTGAGTGGCATGAGTAGATTACAATTGCACTGTAAGTGGATGTCATTTCTAAATGGTTTACAGTTTGAAAAAGGGTACCATCGGTCAATTCTGCTCCACCATGAATAAATAAATAAATAAATAAATATTTCAGACCCCGTCTGTGTCTCCCAGACACAAAAACTCTGTCTCAAACAGACACATCCATCCAAATTCACAAGGGTCATGGGTCAGGGGGTGGAGTGAGGGTAAGATGTTGTTATTATGTGGGACCTTTCTTTGGCACAGTCTCATCTCTTGCATATTCCACATTCTGCTTGAGACACTGACTGCAGCTTAAAGAAGAGCCTGCTCCAATGCTGGACTAGCATGTGCAATATTTACCACGGGGGTGTCAGGAATTTCAATCTTTGCTTCCAAAACAGACTGGCAGCCTAGGGGCCAAAGTGAGGAGTGAGCAGGAACCCACACACAGTTTTTTTTTTTTTTTTTTGGGTTGACACTGTACTCTCTTCATTCTACTCCACCTTTTCATTGGGGTACATCTTTCCTTAGCGTGACGTCGTTCAGTATGTAAAGATCCACCATCGTGAACAAGGATGCCACCGGTCCATAAGCAAGCATTGCTTTATTTTGGGGAATTCTTGTGTGACGGTGCTAATAGTGGGAATGCCTGAGGAAAAGTGAACAAGTGCAACTCCCAAGGCAGGGAAGAAGTGCAGGATTATGTTGGCTGCAACGATCACAGCAGCACTGATCTATTTTATGGTGCAAAGCTCTGGAGCCTTGGCCCTTGGTACAGCATGTTGGGATGAACGCCTATCACGAGCAGGGAGAAACAGCAGCTGTGTGGGTAAGTTCAGTTGTTCAAAGTACAATAAACTACTGGATAGTCTGATGTATATTAGGTTTTTGTCCTTAGATTTATTGTGTTTGGCACAGAAAGTAGTTAACATGGTGACAATGACAAGTATGACAATGGTAACACAATGAAGAACAGTATCTTATGGGTATAGTTGGTACTTGTGATGAATCTGTAAAGTATTATGATATTATCACAGGACAGGTTGGCCAGAGAACACAAAGTACTTTCTTAAGGAGCAAATAACTATATATTATTACGTATACACATAAAGAGCATCAAGTTCATTTGTTCACTAACATTTTGTTTCATCAATCATCTGTATGCATTTTATGTGGATTAGTGTTATCTGAAGTATGTCAGTATAGCTAAAATAGTTGGTATGCCTTCTGATTTCAAAAAGACTTGTGCGCTTTAGTGATTTAAAAAAAATCTAACATTTTCTTAAAACTAACTAACCGTAAAAGTACCCAAAGTCATGTAACAGCAGAGAACCAGAAGGTAAAAGTCAGCCACTGTATAGTATGTGTAGCAAAGTGAACTTGGCTAAACAGACAATACAAAGGTACAGTAAGCTGGTCTGTCAGTGAGTGGGTGTATATCAGGTTGAGCCCAAGTTTTTGGTGAGATGCTCAGTTGAAGCTTCCAGATGGTAATAGCTGATGTCCAAAAGGTCATGGTCAGCAACAGCACATTACCCTTTGAGTTTGTTTAGTTTCTTCTCCACTCCAGCAGATTGGATACTTATCAATGCAAGTGCTGGAACCCGGGGCCTCATTTATAAAACTGACTTATGATCAATTTTGATCTTGAGTAAGACTTAAGCAGAAAAACCATGTATAAGTTATCCACCAAACCTTATTTTGATGTGAAAATCATCTTACTGCGAAGCAAAGTCTAGACTTGACACAAGTGAGTTGCTTATTTTGATGGGCAACAGAATTGCATTGGCTAAAACAATCAAATGGCTTGGCATCCAAATTGGCCACTAAAACACCCCGAAAAAAATTTGCCACAATTTACAATAGGAAATCAATGTCTATATCGATTGCCTGTTGTGTCACTTTGCTATTAGATTCAAAATGCATTATTCAATAGTTTGTATTTGTTTTTATTTTGAAATGGGAAATGTTTGTTTCAAAGTACCTACACTTTCCCAATAACATCCAATGAATTGAACTTACTAGGTCAAGATAATGTTGACCACTATGTGAACTTGTCAATTAATGATTCATCCAGACGCCTCCTAGCAACTCAGCACCAGTGGCCATCTGAGAGACGTATATTTCATTATGTTGTTTGTCTGGTGTTTCTCATTGTTTTCTTCATTCCACAGAGTTAAGAGCGGTATCCATGGTTGCACATGACAACTTTATTACCGTGATAGACCAGAGCACCTTTTAGCAATAGCAACCCAGACAGGAAAAAAAACACATATTTGGTTTTGGCTAATAGCCCAGTTTGTCAAAGTTTAACAGGCTCCAGAGCAAACTATTTATGCATTATGAAATCCAATTCAGTGTTTCCAATGACGGACCTCTCATTCCATTTACAAATGCAGAAATTTTGCCACATTTTTGCTGCGCATGTTTGTCAGAACGTTATTGTGAACCTCAGCGTTTAACTTCATTTATTGCAGAGTATTGTCAGTCAAAGGATAGTGCAAGAGCTATTTGTTGCTAAGGGATAACTTTTTATCCAGAAGCAGCTGAGTCTGCCTCGAACTTCATCCCATTACAGCCATGAATGTGCTTTTTATCAGGGAATTTGACGAATGACAACTGCAACGCAACACAAAAGAGTAAAGAAGCAGCTATGTTAAATGCTGCCATAATTGCCTGCCGTCCCTAGGATCCATTCAATCAAACTGAGAATAAACATATATGTTAGCACTTTTCTCACGCATCCATAATCTGCACCTATTAACTGGTATGGAATTCAAAATAAAATTAAAATGAATAAATATGCTATTGTAAACCAGTCAGTAAAATTATGATTGGAAAACGAGGTGCTACAGACTATTTCCTCTGCATTTTACTAATATTTGCAGCTGCGAGGCTTATTCAATGAATCAATTGACAGAAAACGAATCAGCAACTACTTTTAATTGGCAAAAATGCCAAATATTCTCTGGTTTCAGCTTCCAAAATGAGACAATTTGATGCTTTTCTTTGTCACATAAGACTATCTTTGGCTTTTGGATTGTTGGTCACACATAACAAGCAAATTGAAGAAATTGACGTGGTTTCTGAGAATCTGTAAATGGCGGTTTAATATTGTATAGATTACACAAGTTATTGAGGAAATAATAAGCATATTAAATCAATACGAACATATTGTAATTGTTAGTTGCAGCCCTACTAATATAGAATAATTTTGCATTTGAAACATTGACAAATCTGGGTAGAAATACACCTGAAACGAGGGCCGATTGTGGCTTGTTCATTGTTAAAAGTGAAACAGAACCTTTAACACAAATCTAAACGTTATTTGGATCAATGGGGCATGTAAAAAAAAGATGACACAAACAGTTGCACAAACAAAAGTTACTTCTGACATTTTTTTTAAGTAAATCATAATAAAATTCAAACCCACTAAATACTGGTATTATTGAGGATAAGGATAAATACTGAGGTACCTTTGTCTCCAAACATGGGGTTTTGGAATGACCAGTGCGGTGTGTTTTAGAGCCTTAAAATTTTGCAATTCATAAGACTCATGAAAATGTGTGATGCTTTTATTTTTATTTTGCTAAGCTTCACAGCCCTTCCTGATATTTGGCCATGGTAAAGCCATTCATCGGATGGACCTTGATGGGAAGAACCAGAGGAGGCTTGTGGCTGGGGTGGGAAGTCCTATTCTCCTCGACTTTCATTTCAGAGAAGAGAGAGTTTACTGGGCTGACAAACACACTGGGGTCATCTACAAAGCACCTGTGAAAGGAGCGCACAGACAGGTGATTATGTAACCACTCTAAAGTTGGAGAGAACTTGTAGAGATCTTTCCTAATAAGAGATTACCAAAACTCAACTTTTTTGACAGACTGATTTGATTATGCATTGGTCTGGGATTCAATTAACAACATTTTCATTTAAATGTTTGTGTTCCAGAAACTGTACTCATCTGACAAACATATCTCAGGCCTTGCAGTGGATTGGATTGGGGACAGTGTATATTGGACAAGTGAAGAAAAGGGAAAAATCAAGAAAATGGATATAAATGGAAAAAATGAAAGGACTCTTTTAAGACACTTGACCCAACCAAGTTCTATAACCATAGACCCCATTAACAGGTAATCCATTCTGCATTACACTCTAGTTTGTCACTGTGCTTCTTTTCTGTAGGCAAAATATCTTCCATTTTCTAAATAAAAAGATGTGCCGGAGCAGAGAAAATTATTCTTATATAGGTCCTCACACAGTTCATATTCCTAGCATTTTGTTTGTGTGTTATGAATGACTGTTTCATCTCCCTCCATTAAGCACAGCTGACAGAGGTGCAAAATGGCCTGACTTTAACATACAACCAAACCCTCAAGTCAAAGATTTATTACATTTTGATCTAGCAAACTGACAAGTGGATATGCAAAAGAGATTAATAGCAACATTTTAGAATATTTCTCTGTGATAAAAAAAATTCCTGGGGCATGTTTTAAATTCTTTTTTTTTTCATATGTCTGTGGGGTGTTTTGCAATTTATTAAACATACTGTAAGTAAAATATGACGATATGAAAATATGATGATATAAGGGGAATGATAGCATTTTTTTAGCATATGAAAAAATGTCCAAACAAGGACATTAGGAGCATCTGACTTAATTTGCACCATTTTGAAAGAGACAAACACACAAATGTACAAATTAAAAAAAAAAAAGTAGAGAGAGACATTTGGGAATACTTCACTGCAAAGCCAGTTCAAGTAAGTTCAAAAACGTATATTTTGCAGGTTTCTTTTTTGGCTGTCTGGTGAGACGACTCCAAGCATCCAGCGGTCTGATGTGACTGGGCAGATGAAAACTACACTTATTAAAATAGCTGAACAATTGAAAGCACTGTCGATTGACCGAGAGGAGAAAAGACTGTTCTGGGTTCAGTTTGGTCTGCAAGGAGAAAGTGCCATTGCCTCTTGTGATTACAACGGGAATGTCCTGCACATCATTGAACAGCCACTTCAGTGAGCATGTTGTTGTATTCTAATTTATTAATTTTTTTGCTATTAATTTTCCTATACGCAAATCAGGATAAAACACTGTCTATCTCCTTCCGTCAGGTCTCAGTCACTGGGGATATCCATTTTTCTGGAACACTTATACTACACTGATGCTGCATCTCGGTTTATAAAACAAGTAAACAAGTACACTGGTGGAGAGCCACTGAATCTTAACATAAAACCAATGGCAAAACCCCCAATTGATATTAAGGTGGTACATCCCCTCAACCAGCCAATGGCAGACTCCCAATCAGGTTACAGCTAAACTTATTTACTACTTGCATTTACATTATTTTAGATATGACTCAAATGACAATGTTTTAGTAATACATTGCTGTTAACCTTTTTTAAACAGGTTGTGACCAACACAGTGGAAATTGTGTGAGTGTGTGTTCCAGTCTGGCAGAGCAGGGGACTTGCCAGTGCAGTGTAGGCTTTGCTCTCAATAAGCAAGGCACTCATTGTGAAGGTTGGTATCTATTCCATTTAATCAAGATTTAAAAATGTATAATCACAGTAAAATATTTTCAGTTATATGGCAAGGCATTTAAATAACAGCATCTACTTAAATAACCCCGAAAGGTTATATCACGACATGTTTCTGTGTGCCACAGATGTGAATGAATGTGCCCTTTGGAACCATGG
Organism: Hollardia meadi; assembly: GCA_037974645.1. Classification (NCBI taxonomy): domain Eukaryota; kingdom Metazoa; phylum Chordata; class Actinopteri; order Tetraodontiformes; family Triacanthodidae; genus Hollardia; species Hollardia meadi. The sequence continues at coordinate 12,299,308 of JBBPCS010000204.1, read as the reverse complement.
ATGCTCTCTTGGTTGTGAAAACATCCCAGGGTCCTATTTCTGTACCTGCCCTAAAGGATATGCTCTCCTTCCAGACAGGAAGACATGTCAAGGTATAGTGGAAACATATTTATTACGTTGATCATATAACCAACTTCCATTCTATTATTGCATTCTATTCTAATTTCTTAAAAAGCGTTTTGATTCCGTAATGGTTTTATCACAAGCGAACCATCGCACAAAGAAAATAATTAACAGAGGGGGGTACGTGGAGAGGTTGTTGAGTAGCTCAACTAATTAGAAAAAAATAATAATTTGATTAATACATACATCTTGAGTCTGTGATAACAATTAAGTTAGGTCATATTGGAATTAAAGGTGTGTAATAATGTTAGTAAGGAAGCAGAGGAGATGAAATAATTAACTAAAAGTAATTGGTAAACTGTTAAAATACACAACTAAAAATAATGGATACATGTTTGGAACGTCTTAGTACGGATGAAAGCCAAACTGAAATAAACATTGAGAATGTAAGTGTATAAAAAAATCCATATATATCATATCAACTTTTATATGATTAATAGTTAAATAACAGCCAGTTTGAAATAAATTCATATGAGTGCATTTGGAACATAATGGTGGTGTTGATGAAGGGGTACTCGAGTTCATCGGACTGGGTTTCACAAAAAGGGTTGGGGACCACTGCTTTATGTCAAGCTATGTTAAGTGCAGTATGAAGCGTGAGTGCATAATAAACTGAGAAATGGTCAACTCAGTTAATATGTCTCACATTTCTGTGTTTCTGGAGCATTCTGATCCTAGCTGTGCAAAATTTATTTTATTTTTTTCCTCGGTGAAATAAGTGAGATAAACGTGTTGGCTAGGTTTTATGTAAAAGTGGCAATACTTGCACTCTGTTTTGTTAGCATAATGAATGTAGCTCTGGTTTGGGATTCGATCCTCTTCCTTTTGTGGTGCTATGAAAGGTGGCATTTGTCTCCCAGACACTACTTTGACCCTACAGAGACTATAAAAAGGCTGGGTCATATGTAAGACATCCTAGACTAGACATATGAGAGCTGCCAATTGTGCGTCAGGTTACTTGGGTTAAAACACTTTGTCACTAAATGTCTAATAGAGCTCAGACTGAGGAGCTGTGTAAGGTATATGGAAGCAGTGATATTATGTTATGTTCATAAAAGTCATTTTTAACCATTTCTTTGTAGGATTAGATCAATATATCTGATAATGATCAGCCTGTTTTCTGTAAATAATATAAGTCAGAAGCTCTATTAAACATATGTTGTTTGCAAACATTTGTTTTCCAAATCCTGGTATTCCATATAGCCTGTGTCTTGCATTCTTTCTCTGCCATAATGCAGGTCTGTTGTCTGCAAGCATGACAACAGATTCCTTTTAAGTGAACAGATACCTCAAACAATCTAATATTTTGACACAAACGTATGCAATGCAATCATAAGGGAACTTATCGTTAAAATTTAGTTAAACAACATATTTTATCAAGTATTTCATGATTTTATTTTATTTTTTTATTTAGGGTTTTTTTTTCTTTATCATTTATAGTTTTGTCTACTTTTTTGACATGTCATAGCAGGAAGCTCACGGGTGTATTAATGATTGCTGTATTCCACTTATGGGAGGTCCTGCTATTGGGTGTGCTGGCCGACTGTTACTGGGACACTTAATGGAACTGAGACAACATTACTGCAATTAAGTCTACCTGTGTTTTTCCTGACGAGTCAAAATATCTGCTGTGCAACCAGTCCACCGTGATACCATAATATCTACACAGTGTTTAACTTAATAACACATTAAAACACATTATGGACACATCCTCATCTCTCCTCTTCTAATCTCACAGCTATGAGGCCAAAGCAACAGGGAAGGCTCACAAGCACAATGAGATTAGAAGACGAGGTGACATTTGCAATGGGGAACATATCTGGTCAGCAGCTTTGTCCATCTAAGCTGGTTAGCAGACAACCTTTGTGCCAAGGTCCAGAAGAAAAACAAACATGGAGCCAAGTGACAGGCTGGACAGTGGAGGCGACACAGATTAGATTGAGAAGAATACAGCCGGGCTTCTTATGTCTTATTTTTCATATTCTATTATTATACATATATTATTTTTCATCAATAGAACAAATTGGAAAAAAAAAAAAAAATTACAAAACATAATAAAATGTAAATGTAATATATAATATATATTAACTTAATTTTTTCATTATTTTATCATTTGTTTTATTTACATATATTTACATTTGCATATTTGCTCATGATGTATTATTCAATTAATGTTCATAGTGCAGTATCTAGTTGGTGAGATGGCGTATTTGTAAAAATACTAAAAAGTGGAAAGGTTGATAGCTAGAGAAATTATTTTTTTTTGCTACCTCTTGAGAGATGATAGAGGACAGATATTGTAACTATGTCACATTGTCTGTAAGGCCTGCCTCTGTATACCTTGCCCATATTAACAGGTGTAGGGGATATACCACTGCTCTGAGCAAACATTACATCAACCTCAACACTGTGGGCTTTGATTGCATCCATCACACTTTCACCTATTTTGATAGGGTTACTTACGGCTGACTTCATAAAGGGATTTTACCAGAGAAGGGCCTAAAAAGCTTTTTGTGTATCTGGCTCTGTTACAATCTACTGCCTGCTGAGCCCCAAAATAACCTGGAAATTCTTAATCATGTTACTTCCCTTTTAGCTTGATCTTAGCCCTTAACTGTACAACATGACATTCTTTAACTTCTTTTAATGTTGCATCAATTTCTGTGGGTTTAACTCCCTTACCTCTATCAGATGTGTACCATTATTGTTACAATGGAAGTTAACAGTGTTTCTTTCAACAGAGATCATACCATGCAAAGGCAATATTACCAAGTGCGGCCATGGATGCCTTATGACAGACGAGGGTGCTATCTGTGTTTGTCCTGAGGGATCTGTACTACAGGAGGATGGACAAGCCTGCACTGGTATGGGCTATATTACAGTTCATCAGCTGTTTATTCTTAAACTAAAATCGATATATTCAGAATGTGAAAATTTGCCATTTAGAGTTAATTTTTTCACAAACACACCAGTGTAGGAAGTATTCTTTCCTACGCTTGTATACTGAAGCTTAAAGCTGGGTTTGGTCATGTATTTTAAATGTTTTGGGGGTTTTTGTTATAGTTGTTGAAATTCGCTTTACTTCCAGACAGCAATCAATAAATCAAACTCTCGGACAAGAGAAAAAAAAAGAAGAAAAAATCTGGTATTGACGGCTCTCACAGGCCTGTAATAAGCCACGTCTCTCTGCCTTTCAACCCTTGCGTACATTGCCCGCACACACATATTGCTAGAGCTCTTAGCAAGCTAATTGCACAAGAATGGCAGAGATAGTGCAGCCAAAATTTCCCAATACGAACCTGCTAGCTTGACAGCTATGAGTACTAACAATATCCATGTTGGTTGTATGTTCATTATGATCATGTTTGGTGTTTTCTTACATGTGAATGACACAAGAGGTAGTTAGATATGGTTAGCAATGACAACGATGTGCTGCGCTCCTCTTGTGGGAGGGGCTTTTAAGAGAGGCGTGAAGTAGGGCTGCAACTAACAATTATTTTCATTATAAGTGAATCTCCCAAATTCACGATTAATTGTTTGGTCTATAAAATGTCAAAAACAATTATTAAAAATGCTCATTACAATTTATGGACTCCAAAGTGACATCTTCAAATTGCTTCTGTTGTTCAACTAACAGTCCAAACACAAAGATTCTTCATTTACTATCGAAATTAAACGGAAACACATCAAATCCTTACATTTCAGAAGCTGGAACCAGTAATGCTGGACATGTTTTTTCTTGAAAACTGGCTTAAAAAAATACATATATTATCAAAATAGTTGGCAACTACTATTCATTTGATTGACTAATCAATTAATCAAGTAACTGTTGCAACTCTGGTCTGAACGGAGGGTGTGGGATTTTTTGAAGTTTCCAAAGCTACTCTTCCTCTCTCTTATGAATAGAGCATGCTCATCTCCCCAGAGAAAGTACATGGATTTCCTCATCCTATAAACATTCCAGAAATATAACTATAACAATACAAACAGCTTAACATTAAGTTATACACCGAGCGGCAGGCTGAGTTACTGCAGGAGTAAGATGCGTCAGATGTCTGGTAATTTTGATAAACCGAGCAAGACAATAGATGTTGTAAATACTATAGTATTTCTAGCCATTGTAAACTAAATATCTTGCAAGTAAGAGTTGGAACAAAATGGTCAAAGTGAGATCAGATGAATCAGAAGTACCACAACAGATAATGATCATACAAGTTATGGAATCAATTTAGATTAACACATCATTCAAAAAGACTGAGGTCTTATTAGTTCTTTTTTAGTTTTTTTTTAAATTTCTATTCTTTAATATTTAGAAGAATTAAAAGCAAAACTTCAGTTTTACTGTCCTGTAATAGAGGAAAATGTAAAATTAGGAAAGAGTGTCCTACACTACTAATTTTGTATTACCAGTCATAAGATATATAAAGTAGGATTATATCAATATACTGTATGTGGCTGGGTCCTGTGAGTAAACGAGGCCTCTATGTGAAGAGCACAAGCTCATCTGTGTTAGTATGTTCCAGGCTGCTCATCCACAGACAGAGGGGGTTGCAGTCAGCTCTGCAATCCTGTCACCCCCACTAGGTGGCAGTGTGATTGTCTGCCAGGCTACCAGCTCCACCAAGATGGCAAGCGCTGCATTGCTCATGGTGAGTCATACTATGGCAAAGCATTCAGCTGAGGTGGATAAGCTCACACAGATAAACACTCCACAGGGCTTCTTATTGTTAATCTTTCACAAACACTTTCTGTAATTTAAGTGAGGCAAACATTAGGTAAAATGCAAATTACAAGTTTAGTGGGCTCACACCTACTACAGCAGATCATATTAAAATATATATAACAATGAATTTTTATTTTTCAGGTCCACCATCTTTCCTACTAGTTGCCAATCTTGTGGATGTACGACAAATTAATCCTGATGGCACTGGGGATCAAACTCTTGTGGAGGAACCCAGAGGAACAATCATAGCTTTGGACTACGACCCTGTCCAGAAAAAAGTAAGAAGGATCCTTTTTCATCTTTTACAGTGGTTTTGTTTCTGATTTTACAACTGAAGCAAAAGTAGTAAAATATGAGTATGTACTCTACTAATCTTGGGTATCAGGAGGCCTCTGGGGTGGCAGAATTTAGGTAGACCATTTTCAGGTTTTGATAAAGACACCTAGTGACACCTAGTGGACAGAGACTGTAATTTTATGGTCTGTAGGGATCACTAATGTTTGAAAAACAATATATATTTTTTGAGTGGATCTACTGTATATATTACTTGATACAGAACATTTTCATTGTTTAACTGCTTGTCTGTTTTTATAATGAAGGCATTTCTTTAAATATTTTCTTTAAATGCCTCTTCATTATAAAAAAAACCTAAATAGATAGATAGAGATAGATAGATAGATTGAATGCATTTCTTTAAATATGTTCTGTATACATTTTAAAGGTGTACTATGCTAGTACAAGCCAGAAAACAATTGAGCGGGTTGATTTTAACGGTGGGTCCAGAGAAGTTCTTGTCTCTGATGGTTTGGACTCTCCAGAAGGACTGGCGATTGACTGGGTCCACCGCAGGATGTACTGGACAGACAAAAGGTGTGTGGTGTTTGCAGAGAGTAAAAAGTGAGCATGTTGTTCATGAAAATATTCTGACTTTGTATACTGGATATTTGCTGTTTTTATGTTGATTTAGCTTTTAGTACTCTAATCATATTAGATTCTATTAATAAGTTCTGTTTTTTATTGAACCTCAAACAAATTAATTTAATTTACATTTTAAGAGTCATTTTTAGCCGTTTCTAAAGAACTTTTTTTTTCTCTGTTATACACTTTTGTATATATTTGTCCTCCAGCCAATCAACTGTTGACTGCAGTACCTTGGCTGGAATGAACAGAGAAACCATTGTAAGCAAAGGGTTGGAAAAACCAAGAGGAATCGCAGTTCATCCTTTGGCAAAGTGAGTGTGGCTGCTTTTCTTTTTTTTATTACTACAAAATCCCTGCAACTCACTTAGAAGGATATATTCTGATATCAATGAAGTGCACAGCATGTGTTTTTTTTTTCTCCATCAAACAGGACAAATCTCACGTCTCAAAAGCAGCCCCACTTTGTGATTAATGGCGTATTCACATTATTTGAAGACAGTATTAACAGCATTTGTATGTGGTGCATTGCAACAGTTCTGTGTGTATGTCTATGGTGTGTTGAAAGTTTAATTTGTTCAACTTTGACACAAACTGCACTAATCTTTGGGGAGCAAATGACTGCTGACCATTGAAAGATGAATGAAAAACTAAATCTTCTTTCTATTTCCAGAACTGTACAATACCAAGTTGGCCTCATATCAAAAACAATTATATTGGATAGGCAAAAAGTCAGCATGCAGATGAGGCTTCCAGGGTTGATGCAAAAACACTGTTTGAGTCTCTGAAAAGTAGAGATCTACTGCTAGCAACATTAGCAGTGTCATTAAGGTGGAGCTGTTTAGTACAGTGCCACAGGCAGTTCGGAAGTGGTAACCTCTGGAACACTGTCCCTTTTTAATTCTCCAAAAAGTAGCTTCAAAAACTTGGAAGATAATAACATTCAAAGTGGCCGCATATCATGTATTTGTGATGGACACACTGGAGATTCTGTGGGATTAGTAAATCTCTTATTCAATCTTTTTTTCATATTTGAGGAAGTTGTTCTGGACTGATCTAGGCGCCCAGCCTGTGGTGGAAAGAACCTCTTTGGAAGGTAAAAACCGTGTCATCATTGCAAGCACCAACCTTGTGTCACCGAGTGGCCTGACCATCGATTTCACAGAGGATCGTCTGTTCTGGTGCGACCAGAGGAAGGGTGTGGTGGAGACAGCTGCCCTGGATGGCTCAGATCGACAGGTCCTATTAGAGAACCAAGTAGGTGAGGCTTGTGTGACACACACATGCACAAGTTCACTGCATTAAGAAAAAGCTGGATTTCTAGAAAGATTTGCTTGTCATTAAGGCAAAGCAAAACGAAATCTCAGAACCTACAAAAAAGAGTCCCTTAATGTCCAGTTGAAATTAAAAATGTATTTTTAACCTTTTTAGATCACATCCACAGAAATATGGTTTCCCTATTTAACAATATATGCAACAACAAAAAAAATCAATTTCTTTGTATTTTTATATCACAATCAGATCATTCTACTTGTGAAACAAACATAGTTTATAAAGAAGAACTATGATACATTCATGGAAACAAAATCTCAAGTTTTCCTATATCAGCTAGTACCAATCATGTTCAACCAATAATATCATGACATCCACCCATCAATCAATCTTCAACAGCAGGTAAGAGCTATAGCTTAAAATTTCATATCTGAAGAGCACAGACCGAGCTGAGAGTGTGCGGGGCAGCCCTCACGGGTCACTGTCTAAAAACACAAATGTATTGACTGATTTGGGTGAAACTCATATTTAATGATAAACTCCTCCATTCTGTTACTCTGTCAGTAATGCACACACTTATTCTGACTGTTGGGGAAAAAAAACTTCAGTGTTACCTTTCAAATGAGACCAAGCTCATGACTGTAGCCCAAAGTATGTGGGAACAGTGCTCATTTTACTTTGGGTACGCCGTTTCAGGCAAAAACTCAACAAAAAAAAAAGGGGGCGACAGTTAAGATTAACTAAAACAGAGCAGAGTCTGACAAAGCTCATCTGCGCCTAACAAACTGAAATATCCCAAGTTAACTGCCCATGTCCTTGAAACATCATTCAAATATGTTCAAATCCCTACTTTAACCAGTATCCCTGCCTTCACAGTAGTGGAGATATACAATAGTTCTCACCTTGGAACACTTTGTGAAATCTGGTCTTCTGTTCCGATTCATCCAGGTCGACCTTTTGACCTTGCAGTATTTGAGGACAGATTGTGGATATCTGATCAGGAGCACCAGCAGCTGAGGAGCGTACACAAGCGGACTGGGAAAAAGCTGCAACGTATCCATGGGAACATGGTCCAACCAGCTTCCATTGTGGTGGTTCATCCCCTTGCAAAACCAGGTACAGAGAGGCAACAAGGATTCATGTTAGGGATTTTTTCAGAAATTATACACTGAGGTTTACGAAAACAATATGCAACTACTCTAACAATATCAAATGAAGGATTACAAAATGATCTCAAATTTAAAGATTAGGCATTATGGCAATTATGACTGTTGTCTTTCTACTACATGAGTCAGTATTTATAAAGCTTATAAGTATCTACTATGCAAAAGTACTGACTAAACTAATTCCTGCAGAATCATCATAGATGACCAATTTCTAAATAATGCTGTGAAGTATTTGAGATCAATATGAGTAGGTCAGCAACAACAACAAAAAAAAAAATCTACCCATCCTAAAAAGTCATGATTGAGCTTCTGTTTGTCATTTTGCATCTTCAGGAGCAGACGTTTGCCTTCACAGGAATGGAGGTTGTGCCCAGGTGTGTGAAAGCAAACTGGGATTCGCCCACTGCTCCTGTCTGCCACAATACATCTTATCAGCTGATGGTATAAGTTGCTTGCCCGCTGATGCTTCCAATGGAACAGCAGGTAATTTATTTTAATCTACGTTACTTCAGGTGCACACTTCTTTATGAGCCATGAGGTAAAACTGTCTAACGATGAATACTTATGTTAACTTTAGGAATTTGTTGTGCAGAATCTGGAGATACTGAATCCACCAATTTAAAGTCTCTCAAAAACAAAACATTCAACGATGAAAGCAGACCCCTGACAACCCCTGGGCTGTCAACTGATGAAACGAAGGCTAATGTAGACTTCGATGTCGACAGTGAGCCAACTCCCTTGACAGACAAGATGGTTTCAGGTAACAGTGTACCCTTCAGAGCTAATTAGTGGTAGTTCTTCCCATTCCCAAGAGCTTTTTTTTAACTAAATGTTACTTTGCCATTTGTCTCCTTCTCTGTCAGACCAGCATGAGTGCTACTCACTTCGCTGTGATGTAAATGCACAGTGCCTGCTGAACGCTGGCAGCCCAACCTGTCTATGTCTAGAAGGTTTTACAGGTGATGGACAGTTGTGTGTGGGTGAGTATTTCTGTTCCTGTCCAATACATTTGTATGGGATGAAGTAACATTACATTTGATACAGAGACACTGTTATCTCACTTACTGTAGCAGGGGTTTAAATTGAAGGTGACATAGGTGACAGCATTTGAAGTGAAGCAGAATTGAGTTTAAGATTTATTTTTTTTAAATCACAGAGGCAGAGCTCCTCTGGAAGCAAAGATGATCACAATATTTAAGAAAACCAATAACAGGAGCTAAAGCCAAAATGCCTTAAAGGAAAGTCTAAAAATGTAACTCTTCCAATAATTCATATTATTATTTATTTACAGACCATTTAAAGTGTTTCCTTGGTTGGTTGGTTTGTCTGTGTGCAGCACTCAAGAGGTCATGTGTCAACTAATTTGGCAAGCTTAGTCACACAGAAATGATCTATCACGATTCTTCTGTTTGACCGTAACACTGAAAAAAAATGTTCATTTTGATGAGCTGGTATGATAAAATTGTAAACCTGTGATATTCTGGTCACTGTAAATATTTTAGATATCTTTTCCTTTTCTTTAAAGATATTGATGAGTGTAAACAAAAAAGCAAAATGTCAAAATACTTTGGAAAAGTATATCTGCAAGTGCCAGGCTGGATACAGAAGAAAAACATACTGCTCTTGCTACTGATCATGTAGTGTTTAAAATGATGAGAGATTAGACCATAAATCAGTATAATGGAGGCTTATATCCAGTATGATTCAATAAAACTAACACGTACAACCCAAGCATCTATCATTACTGGGATGTAACATAATCCCTTTTATTATAATACAGCATTTATATGTATGGGTCACCTCAAAGCAGGACTAGTATTCTAAACAGCAGACTATAATTAAAATTGTTAAAAAATAGCATTGACATATTGTATATTTGTCTAATATAAAGAATTATATCCCTAATCCTCTCAAGAGTTGGAGACAACATTGCCATATGTGCCGACCAGTAGCCCTCCAGATGTCACCACCCGGTACCACAACAGCAACTCAGTAGAGAGCTGCCCCTCCACCCATGAGTCCTACTGTCTGTACCAGGGCATCTGCTTCTACTTTCCTGAAATGGAGTCCTATGCTTGCAAGTAAACAACCCCCTCTTGTGTAACCCCTCAGAATGACCCCTGACCTCCAAGTTTAACAGTTTACTGATACCTTGTGTTTCGAGGTGTGCATACATGATGCTTGCTTTCCCAAATTGACATAATTTGGTCATTTGTTCTGTATCAGAGGAGTTCAATTATAAGCTGCTTAATTCTTTTTAAGAAATGATCAGTTGCGCTCTAATATGCAATAACTCAAACTGTGATCCGGAGAAGATAGAGAAGTGTTCTCTGAGAGGTATCTTTGGAATAAAATTTCATCATAAAAAGGCCAACATTCTTATAAAGTATGAGAATACTTATCTCACAATACATTGCAAACTTTCTGGTGTTTTCTCTTTTATCTGCTGATGTGTCATGTTATTAACTACAGTTGACAAGCAGTAGGTGTCACTATTGTTCCATGAAAAGAGCTACTGCCTGGGGACACAGTGGCTATACATTAGGACAGAGCATTCAGTTTGACCCTTTCATATTTATACACATATGAAATATTCTACAAACAAAAAATATATAAGTTTAAATTAATTTAGCAGTATGGTTGCATGAATGTGATTTTGAATGTTATAATTATGCCCACCTCTAATGGATGATGTACAATAGACATTTAAACCCATTTTATAGTTTGACTACATCCAGCTAATGTGTAGTTTTTGCCCTTTTGCTTATTATATTTTTTTACATGAAGTAAAAGTAACATGTATTTTGTAAATTTTATGGTTACTGAAAACTATAGCCTTAAATAGCTGCAGTCAGTCAGGCCCATACATATGTTTTTTTTCAACATATATTGAAGAGATTTACTATTCAAAATGTACATGTACGTATTAATAATTTAGCATAGTCTTTTGTTTAAATGTGTCATGTGCATTTGAGTTGAGATCTTCTATGTACACTCTTACTTGCTCAATTATAGATTCTGATCATGAGCTACATAATTATGCCGTTTGTCTTTTCCCATGCATGCCTGCAAAATTACAACAAAAAAAAAAAGAAATGGCTGGCACACCTGTTGCTTTTAAGAAATGAAGAAAAGAAAGTATAAGTTAAAAACTGTGACTTTATTGAACCTGTTGCAGTTGTGTATCCGGATACATGGGGGAGCGCTGTCAGTTCAGTGACCTGGAGTGGTGGGAACTTCAGCAGGCTGAGGAAGAGAAGAGAAGAAACGTGGTCATTGCGGCCTGCATGGTGGTCCTTGTTTCTCTGCTCTCAATCGCTGCCTGTGTCACCTACTGCTACGGGTGAGAGGGAAGAAGGAGGAGAAGTGGCAAATGAGGGCCAAGGCATAAAAAACTGCAATTTATATCTGCACATATGTCTTTGTGTGTGCTGGTGTATGCATTGCAATGATGTATATAAGGGTGCTCTGATTAGCAATGACAAACTGAGCTGAGCGCTGACTACAACAGACTGCATCTTCTCATACTGTTTCTATAGTTACTATCACTGCCTGGCAAACCAGCACCAGGCTTTTTAAAAAATATGAAGATTCTGATGTTCCAGCGGTACTAGTCCATCTATCCGCTCAGTTACAAACGCCTTGCTGGCAGGACCTTGCAAATACCAAGAGGAAACAGAAAATCCACATTGAAATCTACACGCGGAGAGCTAGTTAGCTGGTGGCTGTAACAGCGTCCTGCAGTGTGTTTGGCAAAGGGAGCTAACAGAGCTAATAGCTTACAGCAGAGCTGAACACATATCAGGACTGAGAGTTTCTGTTCAGAGCAACGTGAAGTGTTAAACAGTGAACTGCATTTTAATGTAAGTACACAATAACTTCACAGTAAATAAATGTACTGAAGTACTTCAGCTGAGTATGATTTGGAGGTAAATATATTTTAACTTTGGAGTGAGAGACACTTTGCATCAGTACATTTTACCAAACCTGAGATGAAAGTAACCAGATACAAGCAGTAATCAAGTGGTGGAGTAGTGGCCTCAGGGCATTAAGTCCTCAGAACAAAGACTGAGACATTCTGTGTTACTAAATTCTTTGTCTTATCTCTTTGTTTAATGTTTTTTTAATTATGTTATATTATGCCACTAATAACGACTATAGATGATAAAGTAAAGAAAACACTGTGATTGGTATCAGCGGATACTGCTTCCAGCAATCTGTGATCAGTGATGGGCCCCAAAAAATGAAAAGCCCCCTTAGTATAATTTAGGTATTGTTGCGTTTAGTCTTCTAGATACTGGAGGGATGGGGCAGTACAGATAGCCAGAGAGGAGCTGCACCAGCACTGAATGAGCTGACAGCATTTTACAGTGTCTATCAAATGCAGGGTGGCATGAGCTGTGTAATGTAGGTGTCTCAGTGTGACAGCAAGGGGTTTGGGAGCAGATCACACATGGAACGAATGGCAGCATGCAACTCCGGTTAGCCGAGAGGAGCATACATAAACTACATACTGCGATCCCTCCTCCCATTTATTTCCCCCTGAGCTGCCTCTAAGTAGCTGATTTGTTTTACGGTTGTTTCGCTGGCTTATGGATAAGGCTGTTGGCATTCCACACTCTTTTGACTCACAAAGCACACCCCTCCCCTCCACCTACTACATCCTAATGTTTGGAGTCTGGGTTCCCCTGTGGAAGTGCTAGCTTTCAATTACATGCTTGGTTTAGCTTGTTCTACAGCAATTACACATAAAAATAGGTCATTTCTCAGCTACAAAATGGAGCCGCTGAGGTATGACCCCAGTGGAAACGCTACATGGCCGCCAATAGCTCTGCCTCAAATTGCCTTCTGCACTTGACTGCAAGTGCACAACGCAGTTTTTTGAGATTGGTGGTATTGTTTCTGCAACATACCCACACACACAAGTTAAGTATCCTACAGCACACAGCAATATGAGCTAAAAAGACACAACTTGCTTCTCATGTTGTGTCTTTACAGCCTCAAACACGCAAACAAATCCACTAAAAGCACAGGGATACACACAGTCCCTTGGGTCTTTAATCACTAAACCTTCATTTATCTCTTATATGCATACTGAAATAATTTGAAACTGTAATATTTTGTAGTTTCTGGTCATAACACAGACCTGTGTGAGTTCTTTTTACACCATGTGTGTGTGTGAAGAAAAAGGTGCATGGTATTACACTACTATGCAGAGCACAGGTCAAGTTTATATTTCTGACCATGTTGAATTTGAATGCTTCGTGCAAGGGCACCACTTGCGCAACTTCATAACCATGTAAATGCCAAGTCTGTGAATATTTACATCTTAATTTGTGTTCATTAAGCATGTGTGCCTTTACTGTCTTCCACGCAGAACTAAGAAATTCTTCCACAAACACCCCTCAGTGGATAATGTGAGTGAGACCAGCGTGACAGATGAGAGCACGTCATCTACTACCAGTGGGCCTCGGGTAAGACTATCATCCTTTCAGTATAGGAAGTCATGCCATGAACCAGGGATTAATGTGAATGAATCAAAGTAGAGCCATAGTTCTGAATCCTTGCCGTCTTTGCATAACATGCAAGTTAACGTCCTTTCAAATTAATGCAAATTAATTTAAGTTAATCCAACAAAATGTATAAATCCTCTTCAGGCATTGATTGACCTCATAAAAACTCATCTCCTTTCAGCAAAACTTCATATTCAGAATTTTTTTCCTTGAAAAAAATCAGCTGCTGCTCACCTGCAGCTTCGACTCAGCTCATCGAACACACAACCCTCATCTAATTCAGCTTAGATCTCTGACAAACTGTTTAGAGGAATGTTTGCTGTAAATTTTTCACCCCAAAGCAAAGATGTCCCGTCAGCATTTGACATGAATCATCACGTAACTTGGTAAGCTAACGCTGGCTAACATTATATTACATTACATTTCATTTAGCTGACGCTTTTATCCAAAGCGACTTCCAATAAGTGCATTCAACCATGAGGGTACAAAAACAGAACAACAGGAATCATGTAAGTACATTAGCTTCAAATAAGCCAAACTACAAAGTGCTACATATAAGTGCAGGATGTAAGGGCAAAAATTTTTTAATTTTTAAAAAAATTATAAACCATCATCTTCTTAGCCAAGGTGCAATCGGAAGAAATGGGTTTTTAGACCGCTGCAGAAGATGTGTAGACTTTCTGCTGTCCGGATGTCAATGCTAGTTCCACCATTTAATTTTGTCGAGTGACCAGGTGTCCCTCGCAGTGAGGGAACAGCAAGCCGATTGGCCGATGCAGAGCAGAGTGGACGGGCTGGGGTGTAGGGTTTAACCATGTCCCGGATGTAAGCTGGGCCTGATCCGTTAGCAGCATGGTACGCAAGCACTACTGTCTTGAAGCGGATGCGGGCAACTACTGGTAACCACTATGAACAGCAGATTTGTTTCGACACGGTTACCAGTTGACCAATATGTCAGCTCCTATTCGCCGTGTCCCCAGCATAAATGGATGGAACAGTGTCTGGCTTCAATATCAGTTTTGAAATGATTAATCGATTATCAAAATTGGTAAATAAGTCTCTTACAAGACAACAAAGGAGCTTTGGTTATAAAAATACTCATACTCATACAACTCTAAATTAATTCCTTTATGAATCTGCAGTTCTACACGGTGGTAGAAAATGGTGTGGAAGGAATGGTCATCCCCGTCATGAGCTGTCCCAGGAGAGCGGTCTGTCCATCCTGCTCTTCAGAAACAGGTACCTGAAACTGACATTAACGCTCTGCCATTCATCTTTTTAGACAGTACTATTATTATTGCTTTTTCTACCACGTTGATGCCATCATTGCTGGTCAATACAAATTTCACACTACCGGATTTGGACTCGCAGACAGATCCAGATATTTTATATCTTGGTCACACTGCCTGACTTTCAAAGTTGTGCATCGCCCTGTACTGTTCAGACATGGGAAATGTCTGCAAGAAACCGCTCAATGGAAACGTTCAACTAAATTTTCCCGCATTTCTTGGGTCCAAGAAGTGAGCGGAACTTATCTTGTAGCCATGTTGCAGTTATTGATGTTGTGGCTGCATGTGGTTTCTGGATGCTGTTCCAGGGCTCTTCCATCTCTCCTTTTCGACTCCTACCCTCACTTAGCCCATGTCTGCCCTGATTGGCTGTAGCTCGTTGCATGGATCTCTGACCCATGGCATCTGCAAGGAAACGGCAAGCCCTCGGAGAGCTCTCGGTTTACATCTTTCAGACAGTTCACACATAGTTATCGAGTGCCCATTTGCCAGCATCGGCAAACGCATATCTGCTTCTTATCAGGGGGTTTTCAATTGCAATCTCCAAAAACTGTCAGGGCTACAATCCTCTGAACTCTGCATAACCTGCTAGACGGTCAGCTTCGAACGTCTCTTCCTTCGTCTTTGAAACTTCATACAAAGTAGGGATGCACCGAAACGAAAATAATAAAACACTTGGCCGAAGGCCGAATACCGAACACGGTTTTTCGCAGTTTTTCATTTATTTTGCCAATTTTTTCACCATTGCATAAATTAAATAGCCTAAATGTGCTTTTTACTTTTTTGTCTTGCTTTT
>JBBPCS010000204.1:12250539-12262841 GCA_037974645.1 Hollardia meadi | reverse complement strand
CATCATGGCCACCTAATCATCCCTCATTACTTAATTGGCTCCTTCAGTCCTCTACTCTCCACCGAGATAGCTGATGTCTGCCAAACAAAGAGAAATGATTTCTGAATCACGTAACAGATCATTAACAAACTATGTTTAAATATGAAAGAGCATCAAGGGCAAAGTTGAAAATATTAAAGAAATGCAACAATATCATATTTGGATCTTGCTAAGAGTAGTCTGCAGCATACTGCAACTAGCTATGGCAGAAGACCCTGACAGTAATGCTAAAATGGATAATCTACCCAAATCAGTCACTAGCTGGTTTGTGTTATTACGAGGGCTGCACAATGCATCATTTCATTACTAACACTGTGTGACAAGCTTGTACAACAAGGTACACCGCAGATAATTTTATATGCTCGAGGGAAATTAGCCATTGCTACAACATCACTAGTCCTGAAACAAACAAAAGAGAAAAGTCCTTCTAATTGTATGCAGATTTACTGTAAACACTCCTAGGTCATGCACACATGCTTTTAAATTATTCATGACCAATTTGAAACAACTACAGTAGAAATTAAAAAGTGAGATTCCAGACAAAAAAAAACCAAAACCTTGTGATATTCAAACTTATATATATATATATATCATAAAATCGGTCTTACCTTTGAGGTCTGAATAGTTTTCTTGGGGTCAGCTCTACCTCCGTAGTGACAGATAAATATTTAAAAACCTTACATGGGTTCATAGCTCACAGATTAATCCAGCCACTGACAGCATTTTTTCATATTGGTTTAGAGCTGATAATAAAATCAGATATCACAGGGTGCTTCCAAGGGGAAAATGCAATTGTCAATACTGAATGCTTAGCCATTGGTTCAGACTTAAAAAGCATGTTGCAATTCTGGCCTCACCACAATCAGTGATTTACAATTACAGTTACATTTATCATCAGTGGTCAGAGGTAGAGCACCTAATGTGACATCACAGAATGGGGTGTGATGGGAGTGGAATTTTGGCCTACTTAAATGCACATGCATGGTTTTTATATTGTGATGAGCTGGAGCTAGTACAAGGGAGTGCATCAACACTGGCAATAAATTAATAAATTACTTAATTCACAAAATATGCTGCCATTAATTATAAAACACTGTATATGGCAGCCTTAATGAGCTGCAAATGTAGGTGTATTTTGCTGTGGACATATTTGATTTATTTGTTTTTAATTAAACGTTAAATCTTAACACACAAACCTTGTGCCTTTGTAAGCCAAAAATTACTTTAATTGGCATTATTGTTTGTTAAATTCAGAGCCTTGTAGAACTCTGCTCAAAGTGCCTTACCTCATGCTAAATAAACAAATCAAGGCATGGCGTGCAAATCTGTGATTAATGTTGCTGAATGGTGAAAAGCATTGCAGTTAGTGTGTCCTTCTGACCTAACCATAAAACAAATTAGTTCTTAGTTCTTCAAATTAGTTTTTACTTGTTTTTTGTTGTTGTTTTTCTTTCTCTCCCTCTGCCTTAAACTCATAGAAAACATGTCACGCTTAGTCAGTTGCTCCCTGAATATTAACAAACAACCTATCAAATCTAATTTTCTGTGGCTGTTGCCTCGATCAGCCATGTGCACTTGCCCAGCCTGACATCCTCTCCTACAAGGGCAGCAGAGAGAAGTCAGCACAGATCAGCTGCTCCGTGATTGGCTAATGCTCTGTCAGCAGACATCAGAAGATGAACGTTATTGGTCAGTTGTCAGTACCAGGGTAAGGACAGCTCCTACACATTGCTCCCATGCTCTGTCTCTCTCCCTCTCTCACACACAAAGACTTTGTTTCAACGAATTAAAAAAAAAAAACTGTTCTAAGTCTGGCTTCAAGAGCTCAGCTGAATCCAAATTTGTGTCAAAAATAATATGCTAAATGTGACTTTTTTACGAGAATGAATGCCTCCTGCTCACCGTGAGCTGCTTCTTTTTTCCTTTTATTTTTACAAACCCAGTGCCAGTGAATGCTTAATGAAGCCTATGCTAACTTTACGCATGACTCATTTTGTTTTGCTTAGAACCATTTCTTGGACCTGGACAATAATGACCCTTCAGTGAGTTTCGGCAATGGCTGGTTGAATTGGACCAGCACGTGACCTACATATGAAATGCATCAATGCACACAATCACAAAGCAATATTTACTTAACCCCGGTAGCCACGCTGAAATATCAGTCTAGTGTAATGTTGTGGCTTGTGTGAAGCCTTGCAGACACTGCCGTGGGCAAACAATAAGAGATCTTAGTTTTCATCTTAAGCCATAGTCAGTCCAAGAAGGTTTTAGTAATTAATCAGTTATAAATAAATAAAAAAATAATATCATAATCATTTTCTAAGCAAAAACACCAAACATTCTTTGATTTCAATGAGTCTAATGTGTGGATTTACTGCATATTTCTGTTTTATGTCATTGTAAATGGAAAATCATTGGGTTTTGAGCTGTTGATTGGATAAAACAAGCTATTTGAAGGGGTTAATAATGGAATGGAATGGTAATGTTGGACCCTGGAAACTTGTGATGGCCATACCACCCCCCACCCTCACATATTATTGGCTAAATGATAAACTGAAAAACAATCAACAGATGAAATAATGAAAATTATAGTTACTTGGGGCCCATGTCGTTTTCTTACAGAACAAAACATAAAATGGACAAAATAGTGTTTTCAGTGAGTGTACCTTGCTTTTTCATTCTCCTGTACATTACATCCGTATATAGTCTTTCAAAATGACGACACAACAGCCTATGTTTACTTCAATAACTTTAAGACCACCTGTATAGATGGGGGAACCATGGGGTGACTGAGGGCGGTGTAATTTACAAGCATAGCGCAGGTTTGGCTCAATATGCTACTGGGCCAAGGGCTGTGTAAATGGATGAGGCATGGATGACCTTTACAATCGTATCGCGGTAACGGATGCCGGAAGAATAAATCACAGGAAATCAAGGACAAATCCTGATCGTTAAAAGACGAAAAACGCAACAGTGGAACGAAGCGCGGAAGAGCATCGCCAAAGGCCTGCGCGAAGTCGTTCATTTTTACGAAGCACGGGCAGCAATTTGCGGATGATGACAGAGAGCCTGATATAATGGGATACGGCGAGGTTTAATCCCTGTGAGAAAGGCTGATGCATGTGCGCCGATATAGCCTCCAGTTCACATTTGGCACGAACACACTGAACGCGCTGAATTTGCAGGGGGAAATCGTTCGCTGTTGTAATGTGGGATTTGAAACGAGGCGCTAGCGTCACATCGCAGTGTAGCCTTACCAGTTCTCCTGCATCCATCGGATGGCTTCGTCCTCGTTGAACTGTCTCTCGAATTCGTACTCTTGCAGAGCTAGCACCGACATGCTCTCTGTGTTTCTGTTCACACTGCTGAAACAAGACGATACTCGGCCGTGGTGTCTCTATTTAGTCTGTTTCTTCGCAAGCCTCGACTCGCATCGCTCGTGCAGCCGTCAGGACCTCGCCGTTGTGCGCGAGCAGCTCGCCAGTAGCGAGACGTTCATCCTCCACCGGCTGACCGAGCCTACGCCCTCATCCTCAGAAAGGTGAACTCCGGGTCCTAACGCCGACTCTGTTGTTTCCTCTCATAATGTAGAATGTAGAAATACAAGAAAAACGTGATTATCCATGGATAATAGGCTATAAGGTTATCATTCAGAATTTAATTTAAAATCAGTCTACGGTTGCTATTAGCTATAAGTCTTTAGTCTCAGTGGCAGACTCAGGCTGTCTGAGGGGCAGGGGGG
Organism: Hollardia meadi; assembly: GCA_037974645.1. Taxonomy (NCBI): domain Eukaryota; kingdom Metazoa; phylum Chordata; class Actinopteri; order Tetraodontiformes; family Triacanthodidae; genus Hollardia; species Hollardia meadi. Next base: position 12,259,060 of record JBBPCS010000204.1, on the reverse strand, counting down.
AAATTTTTTTTTTTTTTAAAGGGCACCAGCTGCATGCGGTGCAAGCACAAGCGTTTTATTATATATGACTATAATAAATGATATATGATTATTATATTATAAGTATATTATGATTTATTATATAATGCTTTAACTACTTCACCTCTAAAAAACAAAATAAACCCCCCCAAAATACCAAAGGGAACTATTAACTATTTTTCTAGCATCAGAGCCGGTCCTGACCTCTCTGGGGCCCTAAGCGAAATTCTGCTAAGGGGCCCTCCTACCTGACCCGTGAGCCATGTAAAACCTAAACAGAACAGAATGAGGTATAAACAAACAATATTTATTGACCAGAATATTTTCTATAGACTCTTCAGATTAATTTTGGGATTAACTTTGGGATTAATTTTGGGATGAACTTTGGTTCCATTACCAGCCTGGGCATAGTAATTCCTTGCATTTCAAGAGGGCTTTCGCACAGCTCGTGCTCAGTCCCTAACAAGCAGTATTGAACAGACCCTTGCACCCACCTTGCCTGTTGGGGCTTGAGGTGCCCGCCTCCCCCTCGACAGAGACCGGCCATGATTTTTACTGCATTTTGCATGTCGCACGAAGGACTCGAACGTCACTTCCTGTGTCCACTATGTGGTGCTAGCAAATACCCACTAAATCCACGTTACGTTTTAGTACATTAGGCGGAGATCACACGGTGAAAATTTCATGCAGTTTATAAACACGGTTGCCTGTTGGCGTTCATCAAATGTAATAAATGGTTGTATTTCTCTCAAACGTTTGTCAGGCGTGAAGTCTGGCAAAGGCTGGCAAGCAAAGACACAGACAGACTGAGATTCACTGCACTGCCCAGCTAGGTTGGCAAGACAATCAGACTAGAGAGACATGCACTGCCCGCTAGCACATCAACGTAACACTACTGTTATTTGCCAACATCAAACTTGGAGAGGAGAGAACAAGTTTACCTGACTGCTGTTCCCACAATTCACTCTCATGGAGTTTTTTTTTCTCTTTTCTTGTGCCCAGATGGATACTTCCACTTCATCCAGTCATCTAAGGTGTCAACATTACACTTGCTTTGACATGAGAGGGGGTGGGGCCCTGCTTAATTTGCAGGGCCCTATGCAACGTGTGTAGTAATGAACACACACACACAATTTTGCTTTAAAAATTGATTCCTTTTAATCTTCTCTTAAAAGCTCCATTTCGATCTGTAAAAAAACAGTCTATTTTATGGTGGAAGACAGGAGGAGTGCTCCATTACAAGTTAAAGTCCTTGGAAAGTACAGACATACCTGAATATTATCAATAAAATACTAGTATCAAAATACTTATGCAGGAAAAAGGACACTGTCAGTGTTCTATGTTTATATTATTGCCTTTATTATAATGGATGCATTAATGTTGTTCGCTGTACCAGAACACTAGGAAGAGGGTTTTGGACGCAAATGCAGATGCAACAGGCAGAGCAGGTTCAGTACAATGATTTATTGAAGTAAACTCACTGGTACTAGACAGGCAAGGGTCAAAACCAGAAATTCAGTCCAGCCAGGGCAAACAAATCCAAAAAGGGTCAAAAGCAAAATCCATAATCCAAAACACAAGCAAAGTCCAAAAAACACGAGACAGAACATAAGGCGACCACGGGGACGAAGGGACATGGGTAACACGCACAACGAACTGCCAAAGTGAGAGGGGGACACATGGACTATATACACAAGGAAGGTTAACAAGACACAGGTGAGACTAATCAGGGCAGGGACAGACAATCACAGTGGAGGGAAAAGAACAAAGACAGGAAGTGTGAAGTGAGACAAGACACACAAGTAAAGACCTTTCAAAACAGAACAGGAAACAACAAACTCAAACCACAGAGGAAGTAACACACACAGGAGTATAAACTCAAAAACCATAACACAAGAAATAAACACTGAAAAATAAACTAGAACTCGAAACCATAACACAAGAAATAACACACTTAAACTGAAACCATGACAAATGTGTAAGCAGCATCTGAAGGATGCCAATGTTATTTCCTTTATTTACTCTGGAACCTCTGTGGCATGATGGTTTAGACAAGATTTGGAAGCTGGCATAAATCGAGAGAGGTCTGACATGAGTCCTATTATCAGATCATGTCATAAAGGCCACTATTGGACAGATAGCAGATATTGTCTACTTGCTTTAAAACTACTGGAAAACTTATTTTTATCTGAATCTTTGTTTTAGTAATGTTACTATTACACCACTAATGCCACCAGTTTTGTCAGTTTTTCAGAAATAGACGGACATCATATATCAGTTTATATCACTTTTGCATTACTTATGTGGAGCATCAGTTGTACACGATGTGCCATTTGTTGCACAATCCTTACCTTTTCCCATTATGGAATACTCTTGTAACAGCCTTTTCAGCCTATTAAGGTAGGAACTATTTATTCACCTGGCAAGAAGCCTAAGAAGTGGAGTGAGCCCATTTGGCACCACCTGATTGAACTTTTACCTAGATACTGACTACATGGCTGCAAGCAAATGCAGACATGCAAACGTGGAAAAACACTACACAGTGATAATTTCTTCAGACTTGGTTGCAGGTTGCAAAATGTTTGATGTCTGATATTGCAACTTGACTTGGACTTTCAGCACATTTCCCAATGATCTCATACACAAACACTGGGCCAAAAAATCTGCTGATTCAAACATGAAAAAAATAGTGTTGTATATAAATAGAACCACAGTACTGTGACGAGCTACGGTTTTGTCTTAGGAGAACTCAGCGAGTGAAAGTTTCCACTTTAACAGCGTGCTTTATTAGCTTTTCAGTGCAGAGCATCAGCACAGCAACAAATCATCGCTCACATATGAAGGTGGGTCATCAAATCGATCACAGCACTCAGAGTCTAACTATAGCTCCTAATACTGACTGAAAAACCAACTGTAGGAAGAGGTGGAAGACTGTACAACAAAATATCCAACACAACATTGCAGAAACACTGACACTGACTGGCTGTCCACTATCTCCCGGGACACCAGTTACATTTTTTTGTAGTTATGTAGTTAAATATATTTCAGTTATTATTATGGTGAGATGTGTATTGTGTGTCATGCAGGCTGAATCACATCCATTCCAGCTTATAAAAGTTTTCTTAGGTTATAAAAAATAGTGCTGAAAGAAATAGTCACATCTATCACTTAGATAAAAGCAGCACTACCACGGTGTAAAAATAATGTTACAAATAAAAGTCCTACATACTAAATTTTAAGTAAAAGTATTACCATAAAAATATGTCCAAAGCACTTAAAGTACTCATGAATAGTTCATTTCAGAGTAATGTATCATTAGATTATTGATACATTATTGTGGAAGCATCACTTTAATGTTGCAGCTACTGAAAGTGGGGCTGATTTTAATTAGATTACTGCTGGGTTGCTTTTCTACTCAAGTGCTTTATGTAAAAATGGATACAAATGGACTTAGTTATATCCCACCACTGCTTTGTATGCTGTGTGTATGAACTGGAGTTTATATCCATTGATCTCTTTATTATGGAATTATGGTCTAATGTGTTTGTCAAGAAACTGACATCACAATGTCGAACAAACGGGGGAGACTAGTGTGACTGACCACCAAGTGTGACATGAACAATGTGTAGGGTGGAAAAAATTGGAAGCATAACCATGTTTTGCTATTGAATTAATTAAGCTAGTGGAAAATCCCCAAATCTTGCCACACTACCATTTCTCACTGATCAGTCAGTTGTATCTTATGAATGTGGTCATGCAAGTCAAAGTCAAGGCTCATTGGCATGTATTCAATTGGACTCATAAGCAAATGTGTCCCACATTTGCAGAAGGTGTTAGCACAACAACCTAGGACAGTGTTTTCAGGTGAAGTGCAACACTTGCCTTAACATGTTTAATGCAGCATGCAAAGTTTGGTAGTTCACATCTATTTCAGGATGTCAAATTTTCAAATTTATTTTCAGTCACATGTACATGTAGCAAATAGAATGACAAATGTGGCCAATCGGTAGAAGATGTACTGATTTGCCAATTTTCATAATTTGTGGACATAAGTAAAATACTCAATTAGTTTTGTGATTATTTTAATGGTTAAAAGAGTTTGCTATGATCCGTTCATTGTAGTATAATTGATTTAAATCACAAACACAGGATAATGTACTTTTTAAAACATAATCGTACTATTCAAACAAAAGACAACAGCCTATTGAACTACAGTATTAGGCTAATCGATATGTTTTCTTTCTTTAAAATGCACTATAGGCTCCAGATCAATGTCCCACTTTGGCAAACAAACTGTAGCATATCAACTTGAAAAACCTGAGTGAGGAAAACGGGGTCTTTTTGGTTGGAGTCTTTAACTTTAACTTTAACTAAAAAATATTTCTCTTTATTTGTAACATCACAAACATGAAATGCACGTCTCATGTTATATGTTTTGTTAGTTATTTTATGGTGAATACCCCTTTAAATTGAGCATACTCCAGTGGTTCAACTCAGGTAGGCAACTCGCTCAAGTGACATTCTTCACACGCTGCATCATAGAAAACACGCCTATGGGGCTATTATTGTTGCAAAAACTATTTGCAAATGTCAGTGGACAGGTGTGACTGCATCCCAATCTGTGTGTGTAATCAGATTTGTAAGTGTGTAACACAATCTCTAGATGCATACTGAGATTTGTGAATATGTAAGGAAATCTGCAAATGTGTAATCAGAATGTACTGTATGTGTGTGTAATCAGATTTGCGTATCTACTAATCTGCATTCATATTTGCAAGTGTATTGAGATTTGTGGGTGTGTAGACAAATTTGTAAATGTGCAGCCTACAAGTATTTTGCTCCAAGAGCCTAAAATACAGACAAGTCATCAGTTACAACTCAGACGAGACTCTCAATTGGCTTTTACACATGACATGCAACACTACCTTGCCAGGCCTGCAAATGCGTGTGGCGATTTGCAAATGCGTGTGGAGGTTTGTCTGTACCTCAGTCGCTTTAGGCCTAAAGCCTTCATACTAACAGTCGGCGGTATTGCACCCAGCGTGGCATTGAAGGGTGTTCGCTGTGCTGAGGCCAGTGATAAACATGGCTTGACCAGGACCGAACCCATCCTCCGAGACCGACGGAGGCTAGTTTGACGACAGGGAATACAGTGACGTTACCGAGGTGATTTATAGGATGAGGGTGACGAAGACGTGGCAAGTTCAGGCGGGGACAGAAGAGGCAAGAGGGTATCAGTTAGGGCCCACGTCCGAGAGACCCGATCAGGTGTTACGGCGGGGTCAGCCCCGTCGTGTTAGGTGCCAAACCCAGCAAGAAAACCACCTCAATGCTACATTCCTTGTCGTCAAACTGACCTCCGTTGGCTTCGGAGGCCGTGATTTGTTCCATCCCACTGTGTTCACTGGGCTCAGCATAGCTAAAAGGCAGCTACAGCTAAAGCAGTTAGCGGTCTTGTTGCTAAAGTAACCATCCATCAGGAAAGTCTGTGAATCACCAAGAGTTGAGGGGCAGAGCAGACGTGGGACATGAAATAAAAAAAACAGAAAATAATTTCTCCATTAAATGTGATCAATTTTCACCAAATCAGTGAATGAAGTTCTAAAGTTGTGTTTTTGTTCAGTGATCAACAAGGCCTGGCTTCCAGTAACACTCCACTCTTGTGGCGTCTATTGTTTTTCCAGCTTAATTCTTATCTCATCTATTGTCTGATAAATACAATTTGCACAAATGTAGTGCCCCATATCGCCATTTTCCCGATTCATCTAGAGTAGATAGATTGGGCTACATTAATGTACAGTATCATACAGTATGGTCGATTAAAATCACCGGGTGCAATACCGCCGACTGGTGGTGTGAAGGCTGTATAGCCGCCGAGGTACAGACAAATCTCCACACACATTCGCGGTTCTGGCACGGCAGAATTGTTTGAAAGGTCACGTGTGAAAGGACAGCCAATTGAGAGGCCCGTCTGAGTTGTAACTGATGACTCTATTTTAGTGCTCTTGGAGCAAAATACCGACTTTCCAGCCATGATGTACACATTTACAGATTTGTCTGCATATTTGCAAATCTCAATACACTTGCAAATATGAGTGCATATTAGTAGATACTTTTTACACATCTGCAAATCTGATTACACACACACACACACATAGATTCTGATTACACATTTGCAGATTTCATGTACATATTCACAAATCTCAGTACGCATTTAGAGATTGTGTTACACACTTACAAATCTGATTACACACACAAACGGATTGAGATACAGTTACACAGCTGTCCACTCACATTTGCAAATAGTTTTGCAACATTAATAGCCCCATACACGCGCCCTTTTGCAGGTCAATTAATTATGACGCGGTCAATTTAAACCGGTAATGCCATGCCCACTGTTTCGGTCTGCTCATTATCGCCTGTTAGTCGCTTCAGAATGACTTTGTGGAGGGTATAATTGTGTTTGGCGCTATCAGTTGTTGCTCCTGGTGCCCCTTACACGTCTCCCATACAGCTGTGGCCACTTCAAGCCCAGAGCTGACCTTTTCTGCCCCGCTTGTGTTGTGGGCAGCCTGGAACCACTCACTGCAACCCTTCCCTGAAACACTTCACCAGGGGAGTTAAGTTTTTGCTGCTTTCATCCTTGTGAAGTGATATTTTGGCTCTTTGGAGTGGGTTTGTGTGTTCCTGGTTATGTCAGTATGCGGCTTGGTTATATCTGTCACTGTCTTATGGACTAGCTACTAGATGTTAGCCTATTTTGCATGGCACTTCATAGATTTCCTGCTGCAATTATGAATGTCAGTGATTTTGGTATGAATACAAGTGTATGATTATCTGCTGCATGGCTGCCACGCCCTCTGCTGCTGTTTCCATGTGGTTTGCTGGGTGTATATTTAGTTAGGAGATTCCCTGCAGTGGTTAGAGATGCTTTACGGCCAAATAGCATTAGCTGCCATTTGCTCACCTCTGCTCATAGGATACGATTCTACATAATGACTGGCATCAGGCTTTGTATGTAATGTGTTTTTAGTGGGGGGCCAGGGGCTAATTATCGTCCCTCCAAAGTTTCTTTTCTGTGCAGAGCTAAAGGCATGGGGCTGCAGGCACTGATGAGGTTAGAGCATGAATGGCAACTCTGTTTTCACATAAATAAAACTGTTTGACCCTAGCTGGCTGCCTGAACTGCACTTACACTCCTGCACCTTTGCACTCTTTGCTCTTTTTCTCCCTTGTTACCTAATTAGGCTTTCCAAAATATCCAGCTTTCAGATTTCATCATGACACCGTTAGTTTCCCACGGGTCTCTTGAGCGTAATTGTGCTGTAAGGTGTGACCTCTCGCCTGCTTGTCTAAACATATCATCTTCATGTCTCCCAGTGGAGCATCTGCCGCTGAGGGCGAGGGTTCAGCATCAGCTGGGATTTCATCATCTCGGTTCATTCTCTCCACATCAAATAAATCTTGCTTACTTGCATGTCTGTTGTGTGAGTTAGCGAGTGCATCTGTGTGGTGGATCTGGCCTTGTGGTTGAAGTTTGGACGGCAGACACGCGTGCGGCTCATTGGAGCTTGAGAGTTCATGCGTTCATGAGTTGTGTCACTCGTGTGAATGTGCAAGGGGATGTGTGTGAGTGGGGACTGAAAGGTCATCACTGGTCTGAATTGGTGCTGAGATTTCAAGAGGAGAAGTTTTGAAGCAGAACATCTTAAATGTCTCAGTGCTTACGTAACTTAAAGACTTCAATTACTTTAATATTTGGCGTCTTCCCTCTTTTTTCCTTTCTTGCTTTTCTTCATTTTGCTTTTTGGACTGATTGTCAGACAAAAGAATCAAAAACATAATGAAAGTAATCTTAACTCAAACTCCATTTACTAGCCTTTTGTGGAGCTTTCTTTTTTCTTTTTTTTTTAATGGTATTTCATAATAGGAGCGTAACAGAACATTCAATTCAAACTTTATTTCAGACTCAAAAAGGTCCATAGTAAAAAGAAAAGAAGAGAGACCACAACAATATGGCATTCAATTTAAAAATATTGTAGTTCATGACTACCTCTCCAGTGTTTTCAAAGCCTGCATGAGTATCGAGAGCAGCTCTTCCGAGGGTTGGTGAAAGCTTCTAAGATGCAATTTTCCGACTCATCCAGTCGACACATAAAATTGTACATCAGATGTCTTACAAGTGCCTCACAACAACTGACAGGCACTATGCCATCTAGGAACCTGAAGCAGCAACCTCACTGCATCATTATAAGCCACTAGGAGCCTCCGCATACTGCGTTTCCTGTAGTAACACCAGAGATGAGCTGTATACAGAGGTGTACAGAAGGCTCTAAATAATGCACATTTTACATTGACAGAACACTAAATTTGTGGAGCAACATATTGACCTGAGAGGGAAGTTTACAACATTGTCGATAAATATCTCTGTCATCATTCAAATCACCTGTAAGAAAATGACCAGGGTATTTTATTTAATAATAATTGCTGCAGACCAGCACTA
>JBBPCS010000204.1:12236924-12250439 GCA_037974645.1 Hollardia meadi | reverse complement strand
TCTGTCATCATTCAAATCACCTGTAAGAAAATGACCAGGGTATTTTATTTAATAATAATTGCTGCAGACCAGCACTAAATGGACTAAAAATTAGCAGGTCATCAGCATAAATGAGATGATTGACGACAGAGTTTCCAAGAAGACAACCTGTGTTGCACCCATACAATTGTTTCAATCGGTCATCCATATTACACACTGAACAAGATAGGAGACAGAATACCACCTTGGCGAATTCCATTGCTTGCATGAACCGGGGCAGATATAACATCGCTCCATTTGACCCACATTGTCTGCTGGTCATACCAGAAGCTAAGTATTCTAAGCATATACCTATTTTGGAACATCTAGTGAGTAATTTCAAGAATTGTTTTTCATGATTAATTCTATCAAAGGCCTTGGATGCATCAATAAAACACATAAAACTGAATTTTGGCTACCATATTTAGCAATCATCAGTATAAATACACGTCAGTGCCATGTTTCTTTTTTAAAAGAAGCCCCCCTAGACATCCTGTGTATGTTGCAGTGCGATCGTATCCCTTTCAGAAGCTTTGTAATCCAGCGTCGACCTGCTGTCTCTTTTTGGTAACTTTGTAAGATAAACATATTGTAGCGTTTTGGGGGGCGGGGCGGGGCGGGGCGGAGTTTCCCAGCATGCTCTGAGGCATGTGTGCACGGACATTGTAGTTGAGTAGATTGTGTGCTAAATGTTACCTTAACGTTTTCTGTGCATGGTAATTGTTGTTACTGTTCTTCACGTTAGTCTGTAATGTTTCTGGCGAGTTAGTCACTGTGTGGGAGGGGGCCGTGTTACACCACGAGTGAAGTTAGTTGTATAATTGATGAACCTGCTTTGGTGTACAAGTTTTCGTAGATGTGCTTTCTGTTGTTCGTGCGGTGTAAGGGACACGAGAGTTGCAAATAAATTGAGCTAACGTCACTGCCCCTGTTTTACTGAAGTTTCAGATTTCTTACAGCATGCCTATAATGTTGAAATCCATACGGAACATCTTCTGAGTATTTGCTGTGATCCACTTTCCGTGTTGAAACCAGCGTTTGAGTTTAAATGGTAATCAGAAGAGGCGTGACGTGTTAGCACAGCACCATCATCGATGTGTGATGTTTACTTGCGGGTCTAGCAGCGGTGCCTAAACAACGGAAAAACATGGCAATGACAATCATTTACCGGCCCTGGGGATGATCACATCCTCTGCTTGGACGGTAAGTAGCTCCTGGACCTCGCGTTGTCTCCCCAATTTGCAGACATTGTCAGTTGCTTTTCTTCGTCTTTGAGTTAACCGCTGCTAGCTGCTTTTAAATCTCCCGGATGTCGCGTAAATAACACGTTGACAAATCTGTTACAGATGTGCCAAGAACACTAGGGAGGGGTTAGACACAGGTGCAGACGCAGGAGGCAGAACTGGTTAAATGAACTGATTTATCAAATAAAGGCAAACTTAAAGGTCAAAGGCAAAGCAAAGAATCAGTCAAAAAAACCCAAAAACAAACAAATATAAAATGTATAAAATGTGTATATATATATATATATATATTTAAAAAATGCATAAAACATTAGGACACTTAGTTGAGTACAGCAGTGTTTGAAACCAAAGGATGTGTTGGAGAGAAATGAGTATGAAGGCTTGGTTTCAGTGTTATAGAATCACAAAACAAGAGCAGAGATGCGAGTTACAGTAATCTCAGTAGATGACCCATGACCATGAAATTACCTCTGCTGATGTTTATCTGTGTAGAAATGCAGTTACCAATTTTTTTTTAATGTTATATGTACCTGCTGTAGTGTTTTCCTAAGGAATAGAACTGTTTTCCCAGGATCACCACCCATGTAGGATCATACATCAATATGACTCCCTCCTCACATCTGTGCCTTTGTTGAATCAGCACATTACACCTTGTTACTGCTGTTTTGCTTTGCGTGCATAAAATACACGTTGTCCTTGAGGCACAAACACATCTGTCTTGGAAAAAGTTTGTTAGGACACTTCACAGGCCATCTGGCGCAAATAAGTGTGCTGAAGCAATTAGGCTAGTTGAGTAATACAGACAACAATGCAGATAATTGATTAGTTGTCAAGTTATTTATCAAATGAAAATGCAAAACATTTGCTGTTGTCTCTGTTTTCTATTATTATTATTATTATTATTATTATTATATTACATTATATTATTTATTGTAAATCATATGTTTGGCTTTGGGCCATAGATGGCTGCCATCTTACTGTACCGTATGAACTCATAACTTTAACAATCCTAAAATAAATGACTGGACAAGCAACAGTTCTTTCTATGACAAAGTGTTGTTTTTTTAAAAAGTTTCTTGGATGTTTGTACGAGCTTCATTATTCATTGCTTTTATGAACTACAAAAATTACATGTTTGATATGTTAATGTGGCAACAGTTGTCTCAGCCCCTCATAACCCCCCAGGGAAGGTTTACAAAGGCCTGAAGCATTTTTGGGAAAAATATAAAAGATTAAAAATATAAATAGAAAAATAACTTCTTTTTAACAACTGCACAGTGTAATGTAATTTGATACAAGACCCCTGAAATGTTTTTTTAATAAACTGTGTTGGTACAGATCAGAAAGGTCACCTTTATTTACTTCATGGTGTTGTTGTGGATTGCATTAAAGGGTACCTTAATAGTCTATTGATTGTATGAGAGATAAAATACCATGTGTGTTACCAAGTATAATCATGTCTCTGATATTTCAAAAAATATTTCTATCCTTCAAGTTTTTTTTTATATAGTACTGCTGTAATATTGTAGTAATATTTTCACAGTAAGGTATAGCTATACCTTACTATCTTGTAGAATAATTTCAAATTTATAATCTAAATGATGTTTTAAATGAGTGATGGTCATTGCAGTTTTCATATCAATAAATAATTTCTGGTAAAACAAATTAAAACGTGCCTCAGTGAAGTCACCAGCCCTATATCTACCAGCATGTTGCCATCTAGTGGTCTCATGGTGCCTTTCAACCTAGTATATCTATTTTGCACTCAAAATATCTGATGTCGGCCAAACAAATTGGATTCATAATGTATGGCTTATATTACACTCTGATAATATATCATATCTGAAAGCTGTGGGTGAACCCTTGCAGTAAATCTATTCTGTAATATCTCCCAGCCCTCAGTGTGACATTGCCAATAAGATGGAGAATTGGTGATATGATGTATGAGTGGCGAAGGTGACTATTGTTTTAACCAAAAGGGCACCAGCTGCAGTCACAGAGTTGTGGCGTGGAAAGTGGAAATCTGACCTATTGGTTTAGAGCGGATAAAAACACATCCCCTCTGACCTTTCCGCTTTATTACCCGCCATGATACCTCATAAATTGAGGAGAATACAGTGCTGGTGTTACATCAGAAGCAAGCAGAGAGCTGCAGTTTTTTGTTTTTTTTTCCTGCTCTTGACTTTTTTTTTTTTACACTTGATGTAGCCCATAAGTCAGAGCGTCTGGTTGACTTTATTTTTTGCTGAGTATGTTTTGTGACCTTGTAGATCTGCAACATCGCAATTAAAGAAGGCAACAATGATCCAGTGATGAAGAGTTTAATTGTATCTACTGATTTAACCTTAAGTTCTTGAGATATCGTGAAGTATTTTAAGAATATAATAGGAAAATAAAAGAGGGTATAAAGTAGAAAACTAAAGTTGGTCATTATTTGAATATCATTTTTTATCAGCGTTGCAAAAACCAAACAACAACAACAAAAAAAAAACTTCAGAAAAGCTGATGAAGTGAGAAATCACCTGATTTCAATGTCAGAGAAACTGGTGTTTTAATAGATATAATTATCTCTGGCGCCCTCTGCTGATTCTTGGGGTGTCGCACATGAAGGAGACTGAGTGCCTTCTGTTAATGGTGCACTCACAGATCAATTATTGTCAAATCAAAGAATAAAACATTGCACAGTTGAGACTTTCACCCCCCCCCCCCCCCCCAACTCTTTGGAGAAATGGTTAATACAGCCATGAGCATCATATAAATGAGCCCGAATGACAGGGCTATATTCCAGCACAATCAAAAACAATACAAGAAAAACAACTTTAATTTTTTAATTAAACATTAAATGTGTTGGTTTCTTTTAATATCAACATAAACCTTAATGTTACACATCATGTAGGTCAGTATTATACAGGCCTGATAGTCTGCGATTGCAATAAATTAATCCGTCATAACTTAAAATCAATATAGTTAAATAGAATGTGCAAAAATCATGTTTAAACCCATAAGCTAGGTCACAATCTTACTGCTGTGCTGCAGGACATAAAGGGGTCGCAACATACATCTGACCTTTAGTGAGATGACTGACAAGGTAGAAGAAACAAACAACACATTTCTGCCACACCAACTTTACTTTTTCAGGCGTCCTTTTTTAATCTTTATATTTCCCTTGAATGACGTGACAGTTTTACTCATTCTGACCCCTGGCAATAATTAAAAGGAGTGACTGAGGAGAAACAATCTCTGAAGTGTTGAACTACTAGAGATACACGATCTATAAAGAGAGGGCATGGGTTAGCATTGTTTTGGTCACAAATCAAAAAAAGGTTAGGAACCACTGAGGTCATAAGAAAGGTATGTAAGTATGCAAAGGTGAAAGTCACTACTGACATCGCTGTAGGCTTTTTCATTTTTGCAGATGCTAGCATTACACAGGACCAAGCAAACAGCATTAGACCTCACAGCAGTATGTACTATATACATGGCATCAACGGCAACAAATAAGAGCAGCCCATGTCTAGAACTGACTATAGAGGATAAATCTGAGCCGCCATAACATCTCCTGCGGAGAGATGTAAACCTTGTAGTCTACAAGATGCTACTGCTGCTCCAACCATTCATTTTGTCAGCCAATCCTAACGGTGGTGTTGTGCATAACGTGTGTGTGTGTGTGAGTAGGTTATATGTGCGCGTCTTCCGTTTCATTAATGACAGTATATGGTGACGCCTTCCAGCAGGGATTACCACACCGTGAGCTCTGGCTCTCCCACCGCGTCCAATAATGAGGGAGAGCTGTGGAGACTGGAGGCACAGGCGGCGGGTCGTTTTCCACCAGAGTTTACACGGCAGCCGACATATCTGGACGTGACTGTCTTGCCAGAGATTAAAACTGTCTGAGAGAGATAGAGAGAAAGAGAGCGAGAAAGACAGGCTTTATGCACTTATTCTGGCAACCTGCTTGTGCAATTTAACAGCGGATCTTTCCGGCTATTCATGAAATCAAAGGAAAACTATGACAAATTATATTGTTTTCCATGTGTCACTCCCGTGCTGTGTTTCAGCTAGAGGGCACTTGCCAATCTAAATTTTTTTGCAAATAATAATGACAATGATGATAAAAAGAGATACTCCAATAATTCCAAAATCCATTGTCGGTCAACAACATGTCGTAGAAATTGGCCCAGATGTTTTTTAAGACATCAAGACAACTAAACACATTAAGTTCTTTACTAACATAATCATCAGGATTGGATAGTGTGTGATCGGGTACAGAATAATAGTGGCACGCATGATTTAGATATCATGGGATTCTGATCAAAACTAGGCCCTCGTCTCATCTGAATTGTGTTCAGATACCCAACAAACACTTATGTTAAAGAAAGACTTAATGGACTAAGACAAATCATATTTATCCAATTAAATTTGCCATTCGTCATCAATACATCATAAGCATCGATGGCTTAAAAAACGGGGGGTGTTGCTTTTCACAGCTTAAATGTAGGTATTGGTGTTTTGGTGTTTCAGAATACCTGTTCACAAAAGGACAGCACTTGGTATAGAAATCCCTTTCTAGGTCATGTGGAACATTGCCTTAAAGGAATAACCTGCACGGTTCTCGTTTTTTAATTTTGGTGACATCTTTGACGCAAGCTGATTGTCACTGTTGTGGTTTTGAACCTCATCTACCCAGAAACCTGCTGGCAAGCAAACAGTGAGTCAGCAGTAAATTTCCTCGGATTTTCTCTTGTTACCGAGTTGCCGCCAGTCATGCTAGCTCTGCATCCATCCTGCTTTATTTGGAAACGTAACATGCATCACTTCCTCCACTTTAACAGGATTTCAAAGATTGTGATCAACTGGCTATGAGTTGAGTCATTATAGTGAAAGATTGTGGTGAAGTCTGCGACACTAATGTTCATTTTTGAGAAAATGTTGCATATTGTTACCTTGACTTTAACCGTTAAGGGCAGACTGAGATTTCAGCGGGCACCCCTCCCCTCCAGGTCTCTGCGGATGTTCACTTCCTGTGGAGATCAAGCAGAGAGAGCAGATCTTAGAAAGATCAATACTCCTGAGTGGATTTCCTATATCAACCACACTGAAATCCTACCATCTGTGACATATAGGTTGAGCGTATAAGTCACTGCTGGGTGGGATCCAATCCAATAAGTCGCTCTCCACACCGTCTGTTCTTGTTGGGTTGGAAATGCTGTAGGCTGGGAGAGGTGGATGAGTGGAAACACCAGGTACGCCAGGTGGAGCGTTCACTTTTTCTTTCCCACCAGTTAACTGCTTATTTCACTGTTCGCTGCCGTTTAATGTCTAATTCATTTTCGGAGATTGTCATCTTATTTGACACATATAAAGATATACACAGCAAGGAGTAAAACGGGAATAAACAATCATGAAAATGTTTGCTACAGTCAGTTAGCTTAGCTTATCTTAGCTTAGCATAAGGACTAGAGACATTGGGAAAATCTAGATCTGTGCAGAGGTAACAAAATCTACATACCAACATATTTACATGTGATTTATTGATTAAATGTTATTGTAATATTTGTTTAATTTGTACAAAAAGCATAACTTTTAATAGCTTTCTAAGTCGGGCACAGTGACCAACCAGTGGGACCTTCAGGAAGTTACTGCACCTGAGCAACAAATAGTCTGGAACATAACGCCTCACGAAACCATAATGTGTCACTTTTTACACTTTTCTGCGAAAGTAAAGTGTTTAGATGTGCTTTTAGGTGGATTTTGTAGCTTCGGACAGAGGCAGGCTAGCAGTTTCCCTCCGTTTCCAGTCTTTGTGCTAAGCTAACTGGTGGCTGGCTTTCGCTTCATATTTAACAGACAGATATGGGAGTGGTATCAACCTTCTCATCTAACTCTCTGCACGAAAGTGAATAAGTATTTCTTAAAATGTCAAAATTACTTCTTTAACAGTGTCGCTTTATAAGAATGTGGGTCCTAGTAAATTACTTTACTTTCTATTTTGTAGATTGTTTTCTCAAAACGGGCATTTTTGTTTTTTTCTGGAATTACCCCCTGAATTCATGAAAAAAGAGTCAATTCAGTCTAGCTATGCAAGCATGAACATATTGGGGAAGAGTATTCAGTCTAACTTGATAAATAGCAAAGTAATATAATAATGATAACAATGATTGCAACAAAACAAAAACATATTCCACAAAATGGAAAATTACTAAAAAAAAAAGAATAATGTGCAAACGTGCACAGAAATGAATAAACCAACAATAACGTTGGGAGAAATGAAGAAAGCAATAAATATTACCTTGAACAATAGTGATACAGACATTTTTGTATCATTTACATCTGTCTGTCTGTAATAGTCTAGTTGCTTGTTTCAAATTGTGCTGATATTTTGACCACCGGGTTTGTGTGGAGATGGAAAAGTGAATGCCAGAAATTGAAGGGGAAAAAACCCAAAACAGATCTATATTTACACGAGGGGAAAAATGGAATGAGCAACATCTGGTTTTAATAAGAGAGCTATCCAAAGAAATATTTTTACGAGGCGTAAACATTTTACACCAGAGTGACAGTGGATGAACAGACAGAGCTTGTAATTCTTGTTATCAATGGATGCACCGGTTGTGAGGCTGTGAGTTATAGGCCACAAGCTGCTGCTGGAAGTATGGAGACAAATGGCAAGTGGCCCTGGCAGAATTGGACAAAAACTTGTTGATCTTAGGCCATGTGTAATTTAATAAGGAAAATGTAGCAGCACACCATTTATCTGTGCGAGAAATAGCCTGTTACAGGCAATAAAAACAAAGGCTGACAATTTGACTGTCAGGCTAGATGTCACTCAGATTACCCGGACTGTAATACAACACGCGGAAAGTATAGTTGAGAGTTAGTATTTGTATTTTTAAGGCGAAATGTGCAATTTTAAACATAAAAGTTGCTATATCTGTCTCCAGTGTGTGCTGTGCAAACGTCCAATAAGATGCAGATTCAGTGTGTGCAGTGAAATCTGAGAATCTGGAGGATTCATCTCAGAATGAAAGTGCACAAAGTAATATTAGTTTGGCACAGTCTAATGTATTACAAACACAGAGATGGGGTTACTTCAATGTTTTGCAACAATCATATTGAAGTGGATTTTTGCAGAGATTTATAGGTTTATTTGTAAAAATACTGAATTGTTCCAATGACCGTTTCTTCAGTTTGATCCCAAGATGTAACACTGTAGTATTTTAAAGAAAGCATATATAGAACACCCAATTTTAACTCGCTTAAACTTTACTTTAAGCGAGAATTTTTTTTCTTTCTTCTTTTTTTAATGAGTTTATAAGAGAGCCTGAAAGCACTTGAGAGTGTAAAAGAGTGCAAAAATAGTTATAAAATTATAGCTAATGTTTCCCTTTTGCAAATGAAAAAGCACAGCTGGTATAGGGCAGCAAATGAGACTGCAAAGTTTTAAAATTCAGTATTGTCATTGGTTGATGGCATCTGGTTGGCCAGTTGTTCTTACACCAACTTCCATTTGGTGAAAATAAACTGCAGTAGCACTCTATTGAAACTGCATTGGATGAGATACAGTCACCCTTTTATGACAATGTACACTCCAAATGCTACATATAATGCTATAAACAATAAAATACCATTTTAGTTTTAATATTTTAATATTGAGCACTGCATGAGCTCATATATGAGAAAAACGTACATTTAAAAGGCAAAGTTACCTGCTGGTAAAGTTAATGACCGGATATTTCTGTAGTAACGTTCAACTTAAAAGACAATATTTCACATTAATAATACAATTGTACAATTTAAATCTTGTAGGTGTCCATAAATATTCCTTTGTCCCTCATAACTGATCCACGTGGAAGCAGAGAGCTTTTATTGAGGAAACATTCATATCTGGCTTCTAGCTTTGAACTGAACTCGGAATTAGGAGGGATAAATGATGTGACGTGTTTCCCCGAGTGATCCTCTCCATGATATTGTACTTTTTATGCCCAAATATGACATATTTTTACAGCTGGAGAGTCAGGTCAGCATGAATAGTAGACATTGCCTTTGCAGGGACAACTCTAAGAAAAAACAAATCGCACTTTAAACTGTGCTACACGCACATTGCTTGTAGGTTTTGCATGATTGTGCATGGAGGTGGTTGGAAAGCTTATTGAAGAAACCTCCTAACTGTAATTTCTAATTGTATACTTAACAGAGCAATTTAGAATCATTGCCATGAAGAAAAGTCCTGAGATTCAATTGGAAGCCTTTTTCATGCTTTACTCCTGTTTTGACAAAATGTGCTGTTATCCGATCTTTGATTTTTAAGACGGTATGAACAACCAGGAATTTCACTCAGGCCACCAAACGAACATGAGCCGACATGAGCATTAGGATGATGCCAGACGCTGACAATTTCCAAAGGATAATTCACCGTTCGTGTGGATGGAAAAATTGTGCGACGCAAAATGAAAAAAAAAGAAAGAAAGAAAAAGAGGTAAAACAAACAAAAGCGCTCAGGTGTAATTTTCTATCTGAAGCTGGAGCCTGGGAAACTATTCTGCCAGGCTGCTCATCAGACACAGACTTCGGGTGGCTGACAGCGACGAAGAGGTAAACGTCAATTAAGACGTTACAGTAGATGACAGGCCTAAAGAAAACAGTACTGAGAGATACCATCTGGTACAGACTGTGTAAACTGAAGGTGTCTGAACACGATGCTTCAGATAAGGCTAAAATGTTAGCAGCTTTAGACATGACAGGTTAACATGAAGAGGCATGAGGAAGACTGGATCACTGGTGTGCATGCAGGCTTCCTATTTATGATTTTTTTTTGGTATACTCTCTGCACATTTGGTATCATAATTTTACAAAATGCATGGATTCTCTACTAAAACTCACTGTATACAGTATGTAATGTGTTTTTTGTGGCCAACATACAGGTGTTTTTTTGCAGCTTGGTAGGTCTACTATAGTTAGCCTGATGATGCCACTTGAATTATCCAGAAAGTCTCTTCTGCAGTAGAGCACCTCACACAAACAGACCCATCAGAGAGCTCCAGCAGCAGTTTTTTGGACTAATTGGGTGTTGAGTGTCTTTTCATTCGTCCTGTTTCTGTTTTTAATGCACAAGTCTGACCAATTAGGGGCGTCAGAGAGCAAAATTACTTAGAGACTCCTCAAACCTTTACATTTTAGCTCTTTAGGTGCTATCAGAGCATGACGTACAGCGGCTGATGCTAAGAGTTAATTTGTGAAATACACAACAAACATGTAAACTGCATTCAGATTTTTATTAGCTTTCCTTTATCAAATAAACTCATTCTCCCTTGATGGATCATTTTTCCGCCGCTCCTTCAAGGTCCATGAGAGCTGCGCTACTGATCTTTTCACCATGCTTAATGGGTAGAAATTGATTTGGAGAGAAAACATCTCAGATGTGTGTTTTGTTTTCATCCTTCTTTAATAGAACTTCAGAGAGCAGGAAGTGTGTGCGTCATGAAATTCGCCCTGGTTATCTGCTTTCACACGCTCTGGCCAGCCGCCTGCCCTCAAACAGCACCAAGTCCCCAGTGTGAGAGGGGTTGATGCACAACTCGCACACATTCGCACAAGATACACAACATACAGCTAACATGCATGCAACAGACACAAGCAGTGAGCGAGTTTGCATGTTTTTGCCTTTTACCAAGCACGCAGACACAAATGAACACATGAAACATGCCAATATTTTTTACACAAAGCACACTTAGATCAAACACAGAGCCATAGACATATATGCTTTTCATTTTTCAATGCTAAAACAAATGTGAGTATTGTTGCAGTGAATCAAAAGCCAGTTCAACAATTTATGTTGCTTCATTTTGCTGAAAACCCGGACCGAGGTGAGATAGATTTGAGGTTACCTTAAGATTTTTAAGAGTTCAGCTGAGATGGACGGTCGTGAGTCTTGTTATAAAGAACTTCTTCTCCACGGGCCTTAGGTGAGGGTGAGAATGTGTGAGGTCACCCCATGTGACCTTTAGCTGAAGCCGCTGGGCCGCCATTGGTCAAGAGCCAAACCCCCAAACCCTCAACCTCCCACCTCCCCCAGACACACAGCAGCCCTCTCTGCTGCCTGACCGCTGCACTTATGGGCAAAGGGCTGAGAGGCTATAGTTGTGTGTTGGTGGGTCAACTGTGTATCTTCACTGTAGTTATTATCCCTCATCCTGACACACATATAAAAGGAGTTTTGTCCCTTTTGCCATAGCAGCTCCAATTAAAAACGCCTTGCTGAATACTACTGTCTGTCTGTGTGTGTGTGTGTGTGTGTGTGTGTGTGTGTTCGTATACTATTACAATTATTTCAACCAACCATATAACTTTATTTGACAACACAAAAAAGCCCGTTAATTCAAATAAAATGCTTGTTTGATATCTATTATAATATCTATTATTAACATTGAAAAGAAAGAAGAGGCAAATGCTTCATTTGCATAGTTTAGAAGACAATAATGCAAGAAAACAAACAAGTTTGAATTTGTCCAAAGATTATGATGCTATCTAGGGGCAATTTACACTATTCCTTTGCTATATGTCTTGATTAATACAGTAAATTACTGTACCTGCTACATGTTGCTAAAAACGTCCTGCACCGTTCAGTTCATATGGAGTGTTTTCATGTTCAAAGACCACACACACACACACACACACACACGGGACAACTATAGTGCAAAGACCTGTGTTTTTTTCTTCTTCATGCAGGCTAGTTGAATTCTAGGCTTCATTATCATGTAATTGGACAACATGCTCCCTCATATATCGCACGCAGCGGTATTACCAAAGCATCCCATGCCTCTCTGTGTCAAACCCGCCGCTGCCTGACTATTGAGAGACTGTTAATTATTTAGACTGGAGGTGTAACGATTCATGTTTGGATATTTGCCCTTCCTCGCGTTTTATTTGAATTCCCAGTGGAGGGGAGGTGAGCGCTGCGTCGGCTCCGCGTGTTACTTCACATTGGATTCCTTTTTAATCAGCTGGCGGAACAAATCTCACATTAAGATGTGCTAGTGTGTTTTTAGGTGTAAGAAAGCTGAGGCACGGACAAATATGAATTTGGTTTAAACAGCGATTGATAATTGTTTCTTTGTTGGAACATGAACTATATGCTTATAAAAACGTATTATGTATATTTTATGCGCGGTGATTTATGGCTGTTTTGGACTTTAAAATGAGTTTGGTGTGACGCATAAATGACTCTTTCAGTGCCTGAATTTAGAATGTAAATTTCAGCCAAAACGTGAGCGGAATATAAACAGCCATGGTGACAAAAACAAGCTTATTTTGTGCAATTTCTCTGCAGAAATCTGTAATTAAAAACATGCGCGAACATGCAGCACCAGCAGCTAAAAGGCACATGTGTTGTTGTTGTTTTTTCATTTAAGCTTTAATAAGTTCTTACCTTGACAGAAGAGGAGAGGCTTAAAGGTCTGCGATCCTGAGCGCCGTTTCAGCCAAATGAGCATTTCCCACTGAAGCCTCTTCTCTTAAGGTCATCCTCTGTTCACATGTTGATTGCGCGGATGTGTATTGAGGCTGCAGACTTGCGTATTCGCCTCGACGGCAGCCGAGGCTTATCCCCTGTCAGCTGATTATTGCTCCGCGTTACCGACTCCATCAAAAGGTGACACTTGTGCAGGCAGCGTTTTTAGAGGCAGGTCTAATTCTGGAGGGTGAGGAGTTCAGGCCGCAGGATGCGCGCTGCAGCTCAGAAAATCAGTTGTACTCAGAGATGTAAAAAAGGGTGCAACGCTTTTCTCCTATTTGTTATTTAACAGTTATGAAAACAACACTTGGGCTGATTTATTTTTCCTCGTCATAATACCCCCTCGAGAGATGACCCTGAGACCTCTTGCAGCATGACATCAGATCCTAAATCAGCTCTCTCACCAAGCGGCCACATTTTTGTTTTTTTCTTGAATAGATGGGCTACTTAATTTTATTGTAACAAGTGATTTAATGGACTCTAAAGGCAAACAACTGACGCGACCAACATCCTGAAGCTGAAAAGTGCACGCAGCGCAGCCTACAAACCCAAAGTCGCACTATTTATTTGTGTCTTTTCTTCGGGGGGGGGGGGAGTCTTGCGGTGTTTTATACCCGGTGTCTCCGCTCTGCGTTGCAGCCATGAAGCTGCACTCACCGGCCGCCTCGACCCACACACACACACACACACACACACACACACACACACACACACACACACACACACACACACACACACACACAC
>JBBPCS010000204.1:12208521-12224667 GCA_037974645.1 Hollardia meadi | reverse complement strand
CACACACACACACACACACACACACACACAATAAATGCAGGTAAACGACTCAGTAGCCCGTGCCGAAAAACATCAACCGTGCGTCATGCGCATCTTCAAATCACGCCCCGCCTGCAGAGGGTGAGCAGCGTCTGGAGAGACATGATGGGTCGGCTATATATTCTCCTCTTACCCTCTTATACAAAAGGGGAAAAAAAAAAATCAGTCAAGAGCCTCCTCTTTCTCACGCAGAAAGGTACAGAGGAATGCCTGAAGTTCAGAGAAGGCTGGCGGGTATGAAATCTTTCGCCTCAGGGGCAAACCGGCGGCTTCTTTTCATTTCAAGCGTTTATCGATTCGCCGTTGTCATCTTTGGCGACGCAGAAGGACACTTGAAAGAATTTCTGATGGGGCTGTGATGTGAGAAAAAAGGGTGACCTGCTCTGCTGATGCTCTCTCCTGATTCTTAACGAGCACATCAGCCCTCCAGCGTCAGTACAGTTGGACATTTCAACTTTTCCTCCCCCTGCATACTGGAGAGGACTTTAAAACACTCTTTTCTCGGATCATCCAAACCTCCACTTTAGAGGAGAAACGATAGAATGCCCTACAAGTCAGCCTCAACAGACACACACAATCTAAAACTTAGGCCATTGTAGTTTGGCTCCTTTTTAATACTCCCCCCCCTCCTTTTTTTATTGAGTGAATAATCCCCCATAATTCTCACTGTGATTAATTACAGCTCTTAAACTTAAACTTTGTGCACATAATATGATGCATAAAACACAACACATTCCCTTGTGGAGCCAATATATGGACCCGAGTTGGTTATTTAAAATGACTAAATATGCTGTTTTATAAAGCCAAAACAGTATTGTGGAAATATGTACAAGCATAAAAATCAGATATGCACACTCTGCACAATATGTTCCTGAATAAATACTGTGTTGGAAAAAAAAAGTAATACATATGATATCAACTCTCTTCTGTGCCAAATTGCGCTTGAGATATAAACGTATTAATCCTATTATGAAATTAATTACAAACGGACATATAGGCTAGAATTAATGGTTTTACAATGAAAAATTTCATCTACCTGCAGCCTTTGCATCCTTCTCATGCCATGAGGAATCAATTATATTACAATCTCCCCTCATCTCACATCGTGACTTCTAAATTAATTCCTAGGCCATCATTAAAAGAGTATCTAAACTGGTTTTCCCACAGCGTTCAGTGAAATATACAAGTGCTTGTGTTATACATCGTCATCATTCTGTTGCACCGGGAAGCTTGAGTAATGTGGAGCCTGAGTTTCTTCTTCTTCTTTTTTTCAGCGTTAGCCTCAAACCACATGTGATTGTCGCCTAGTGTTCTGTCTGGCCAACACTCTGTGGCCAAGTAATAAAATTTGGTGTTTCCAAAGCCACAAATCTTTAAACAAATCAGTTTATACACTGCTAATATGTTAGAAATAATGTAATCGCAGGGAATTTAGTTTTATTGTGTGGTGTGGCTCCTCTATTTGAAAGGAGGATGGATGCGGAGAGGAAGGTAGAGAAGAGAAGTGAGGAGGAGAAAGAGAGGAGGAATAGAAAAGACAAAACATTAGACGAATCTCCTTCGAGACAGAAATATCCTGTGTGTATTTCCATTTGTCAAGTATCACTCTAAGAACGTTATTAGCGAAAAAGCTGCCTGTAAATTAACCAAATTAAAAGGGCGGCTTTTTGATAGCTCTTGAGCTTGTTGAGCGGCTTTATGCCTGATCCTTACTATTCCCAGCTCTGTCACAGTACCAGAGGGAGACGAGCTACACCAACGCTAAGCACTCCAACTCAGCAACATGGCTTGTGGTTTAGAACATTATATGCAAGGCCAGTAAATGACTTACATGATAGGCTAACCTCACTTCTCCCGATACAGTATGGCCGGCTAACAGGGTGTATATTTAAAAAGTACTCAGCTTTTCGTATTTGTCTTCTTCTGTAATTATCCTATCCTCGGCTTCCAAAGAAAATGCTTAGCTGATGTCATTGTGGTTTTGGCCCCCCGACTGCTCTAATATTAATCCCATGCATGAAGCAGTTTCAAAAGGATTACTTTGAATTAAACTCTAGTCCATGTTTTTATGTGAACACATTAACTCCTGTCATTGCTGGTCAGTCAGACAAGCCTGTCTCCATTTCTCTTGACTTTGGACATGACATGGTTTTGGTCAAGCACGATTAAAAGTGTCCCTGAGACTTGGTCAGCATTCATCACACTGACAGCCCCAGCCAGACGGACAGACAGCACAGCAGCGCGTTTATGGCACGCAGTTGATCTTGGGGGAAAGTAATAGTCGGTGCATGCATAAACACATGCGGCCTCAGCCTTAATCACAGGTGCGAGCGGGCCAATAAATTGCTCGGGCAGGTCTCGATCAATTACATGAAAAATCAATGGGAAGCTGCCACTAACCTGCCTAAGGGGAAATCGGCCAAGAATAAAATTGGTGTGATAAAATGACTATCATGCCTCCTACTCCGTCGATAACATGTAAAACAGTTCAGCTACATGCTAACTCTCCTGTCAGCAGACCTGAGGTGGACCCAAAGGTCACAACTGGAATCAGTTCCATCCTAATTGGTCCACTGTGGCAGAGAGAGAGAGAGAGAGAGTGAGAGAGAGAGAGAGTGAGTGAGAGAGGGTACAAGGAGATGGAAAGGAAGGAGCTGGAGAGAGACAGAGGCAGATTCACACAGTGGAGTGTATATGGGTGATGTGTGTATAACAAACCTTCAAAATTTGTGTACACACATTCAAATAAATGTGATTTTGCAGAATTAAGTTAATTTTTGACACCATCCACACTAATGTCGGCATTTTCAACCTGCTGCAACTTAAAATTGAGTGTGACAATCTTAACTCAAAGTCCACTTACTAGGTTTTTTGGGGGCTTTCAACGAAATCTTATGGTCTTCATCAGTGGAGCTTGCTCACCCATGTCTCAGTTGATCTCCTCCTCATAGGACTTCTTATTTATTGTTCAAATAAAAAAATTAAAAACATTCTCCAAAATGGATAAAGTTGGGAATTGCACTTTAGTCTTGAGTCTATTGCTCCAAAACATGACAAAACGTAACACTTTTACACGATGGGAGGCTTCTATGAATGGTGTAACGCTATAGCCTGGTTCATTTGTTTACTGTCAAGTCAGCTACTGTATATTAGCACTTTCAGAAAAATCTAGAGTTGTAATTACTATGTCATACTTGTATGTGGACATGCTTGCTGTGTACAATCTTTATGACAAACAAGGCCTCGATGCCAGCTGTGTACCTGGTTGGAGAAATACCAGAGCCAATCTGAGTTTAGGAGGTGGGACTAAAAATGGTGCCACAGCCAGAAAAAGAGCGTCAGGAACCTGGCGACAAAAAATGGCAATAAGGCGTGAATGAGAACGATGCAGATGTATAAATTGTTGTAAGTTGACTTTGTTCGACAAGACAAATGTTAAGTTAACTGCTCCTAACAACTGCTTCTTTGTTGACAGCGACGTTGGTTTGTTGGACAAAACAATGACCCATCCAAACAGAACATGGCGAACAAGAACGTAATGTCTAACTGGATGATGAAGTGAAAACAAAATGGCAATTCAGTGTCTATTATCTGGCCATTAAAGCCAAAACATTTGTATTTTACTGCCTTTTTGATGTCTCAGTATCGACTGCAAACTGGAAATAAGCACTGACAAACTAGCATGAATAGAGAAGTTTTGATAAAAGAGCAGATTTTCACAATTAGACGGGCAAAGGTGGAAGAGATGATTGTGAGAAGATCGAAGGAGAAACTAAAGCAAAGGGGAGAACATAACAAATAGAAAAAACCCCAGCGAGATGCAGATCAAAAGGTAGATAAAAGGTGCAAAAGATGAAAGATATGAAGACAGAGCGAGAGAGATAGAGAAATGACGGGTGAGAAGGTGGCTAATCTGAAATCAGGATGCTAGTCCCATGTCCTGTGTTCTGATTAGTTTCAGTGTTTCATGCTTTCTCTCTGCTTTTCATGGAGCCCCATCTCAAGGCTTAACTGTATGAGTACAGTCACAACGCCCGACCCCATGCAATCACCAGACTACACGTGACACATGAGCACCTTAACGATGATGCTGGGTCAACATCCCCTCATACTGTACCGCATGCCTTGTATATCTCTGTGTCAAAACCCTTATATGTGGCAGATTTTAAGAAACTGCGCTGTAATCTTTGGAAGACTGTGCCGAAGGATTTCACATAGACCAACAGCCCTTTGGCCTTCAAACCAGTACTTCAGATTCACTAATCTGTAAGTGGGGGAACATCACAGAATAGCTGATAGAGGGAGGTGGATGTTTGTACACTCGGAGCGCTTCACGCTGGATGCAAGATTTGATGTGTGTGTGTGTGTGTGTGTGTGTGTGTGTGTGTGTGTGCGAGTGGCGTGGAAGAGCGAAAGAAAGGGAGAGCGAGGCCGTGTGTGAATGAGGAGGGTGAGGTGGGGGTGCCTAATCCAGTCCCAGTGTGAAACTGTTGACATTTGTGCTTTTTTTCCCTTCATTATGTGACTGGGGCTGTTTTGCGCTGGATTAGCTACAAATCTCCCATGCAGCACATTCAGCATGCCACTAGTAGTTTAACTTCATTAATAATGGATGAAGAGATTGTAATCCAGGAGTAAGAGAGCATGGAAGAGCACCAGAGAGAGGGAGAGAGATGGGGAGAGAGGACACCCCTCTGGCAGAATCAGGATTTTCTTCCAAGGCAATCCTGTGACGGTGATAACATCACCGATTATTGCTACCCACATGTAATATCGCATCGATACCTTTTGTCTCAAGCTGTAATTTGCCTGGAACCCACAAAGGTAGGGGTGTGTAATCGAATATGTGAAGGGGTGGATAAAAGGGGGGTGACTTCGGAAGTCTCGGCGGTGCATATAGTATCTTCCATTGATTGTGTTTACTCAAGCTTCTCATTGCAGACTATTATAGAAGTCTGGGGGACACACCCTGGCCTAACAGAAGGATAAGGGGGGATTAAAGGCATACGTATTCCCTATTTCTCTCTCCACTGCCAGCGTTGATTCCTGTCAACACAACAGACACACGGTCTGAGCAAAATAAGAGCCAGTGACGTGAAGGTGGATTGAGAGTGCAATTTTTATACCGATTGGAGAAAACTCTGTTACATAAAATAATGGGTAATAGAAGGCCAGAGGGCTACTCATTATCATCAATTGATGCAAGGCAAAACAAATTAATGTATCAGTTTCAATAAAGCTTTTTTTAAACAGTCTGTCTGGTCCCCCAGTAGGAAGTAGAGGAGTTCATATTTTTTTTTGTCAACAATAGCTTTTAAATGAAATAATTTAGGATATGAGGAAGAAGTAGGTATTTACCGTTAGCTGGGATATACTGTACCTGAAAAACAACTAAAACAGTGCCGGCCTCAAAAAATCTAATTCCATCAACTGAAAAGCCAAGGCACAAGTTGGCACAATCAACCGTAAGTGATTGCAATGTACTAAAAATGTCACGTCAATAAATAATCTTTTGAAAAACGCAAGCAGAAAGAGAAACCAGACCCAGAAAGCCCAACTGTTTCCCCAACAGTAACTTTTCCATTTGAGTGCTGGTAATTAAGATATAGGCCTGTAATCCTTATGAGAGCCCATCATTACCAGTTTGGTAATTATGTGACATTCTGCTACAGTGGAATTATGCAAGTAAGAGAACGATAAAAGGAACGAAGAATACTAGAGAAAAGGCCGAGGCTTTGATCTTTGCAGTTGCCGTTTCCCAAGCGGATCGCCGCTGAAAGCCTCAGTGATGGGCTGGTAACAGTGTTGGTTGTGCCTTGTTCTGTTCTGTTTCAGAATTGCTTGTCCATTTTATTAACCTATTGTTTTTAAAAAAAAATAAAATAATCTACGTACTTTTAATGTAAATGATGTAAATTCCAAATGACAAATGGACTGAAACCAATCATCTTGTTTGTAGCCGTCCACCAGTTGCCTTTTGTTCAGTTCACTCCTGAGATTGGATACTGAGCCACGGCACGGACATACAGTAACCAGTGTGAGTATTGATCTTTGCAAACACAAATGCAGTCAGACAAATATCCCAAAAAGGTCGATGGAATGCTCCACTTTTGTCTAAACCCCTTCTGGATTAAAACGTCTCAGGTGCTGCAGGTACTCTGACACGCTCTCACATGAGACGACACAAGGCATCAGTAAAAAAGTTCTAACCTCGTGATGTCCAGTTTGAACGCTTACAAATGTCACTGAACCTTATTATTTCAAGAGGAATCACTCAGATTATTCAATTTCACAAGGCAAATTTGTTCATTAATGTGGAAAGAAAGATGTAAAGCGTACGTTGTTGAAGCCAAGAGCTTATTACACCACAAAACTTTGTTGCTTCAGGGCTGCCTCTATCAGTATTTTGGATTGCTTTTTTCTTCTCAAGTAAAAAAAGGAACAAGAAACAAACCTTAATTCTTACACACCCGCAATTCAGATTACACCCACAATACAAAATTGTAGCCTTCTAATGTGGCAGGAAAAACTCAACAGTGTAGCTCAAACTGCTCAGATGCCACAGGTGGAGACATCTTTTGGCACAGTGGCAGGCATTAATACCCTGAAATGTTTCTGAAAGCCGCCTGTTTGTGAATGTTGAACGAAAAAAAAGAAAAAGAAAAAAAAAGCCTCCTCTCCCACTTTAAACTTAGATCACCTCGAGGCGATTTCAAAACAAGACAATTATCAAAGATTTTACCTACTTATATTTGATGAAAGATGAAAGTGACACTGTCATGGGAAAAGATGAGCTGTATTGATCCCTGAGGGCAAATTTGGTTATTGAGTGATATCTGGTGTTTTCATGCTCCTACAGGAAAATTATTGTAGTAGTGTATTTCTATTTATACTGTAGCTGACTGTAAGAATCTTATGAAGGGTTTCCCAAAGTGTCTTTTTCTAGATTATAATCATAAAAGAATTTCAAAATATTTGTCTGCTGATCATCATTGAACATTTAAGCCTATTTTACTCCCGTGATTACAAAAAAACACTGATTAAAACAAACTTTAAATAGCATCAGAAACTGTGAAGCTGTATTGTTAGTGATAGTCCCCATTTTAAAATGCCTTTTAAACAGTGTTCAGAGGTTCCAAACTTGTTCACATTTGAATAGTGTCTTTACATTTTTCTGATAATGTCACAATCTTAATATTTCATGATAATGTCAACATCTTATTTCATCAATAGGACTTGCTTCAGTAACCTTGACAAAGATTTCCGTGTCATGGAAGCCGCCATCATCATTTAACTTGCCAAAACAGACGCTCACAGATATTCTGCCTTGTTAGAGCTAAGACATCTCTTTTAAATGCATACTGTGATATCTGGCTAGAGAGTCAAGTGTGGAAGAGCACTGTCACACCTGGTCAACAGATGCAACAGGGGAGACATAAAAAAACCTGAAAAAGAGGGGAATAAAACCGACAGCAGTAAATGATGTGAAGTTTGCTGATGACCCTTTTCAAGATGGAACAAACAAACAAAAAAAGAAGCCCATTCTGTCTGATCTGTCATTGTGTTCAAGATTTACAGTCCAAGATCAGCATCAAATTAGATTAACATCCCTCGATATCCACTGCCTCAATGTCTAACGTCTAAACCTCAGTTTTCTGTAGATGACCCACCTCTTATGTTTTATTCTGGCAGAGCAGCTACTGAGCCAGTTGTGGATTTAGCTCTTTGCTCAAGGGCACAGCGGCGGTTGCTGTTAAGGTAGCGGTGAGCACGTTTACTGTCCCAGCAGCGAGCATCCAGTTGCAACTGTAACCAACAGATCATGTAATTAGCTGCAGGCTGTCGGAGGTGCAGGGAATACCAGTCGGACAGCTTTGATGTGTGAGGTGCCACATTGTTGCAAATGAATGGTTAATGGGCGAAGCTTAGGTGATGTCATAGTTCATTGTAATGGCAGTTGCCAGCCTCATAAATAATGCTTAAGCTTGTTTCCAAGTACGTCTTTTGACTGACGTGTTAGTTTGCTCCGGGCTGGTGCTGTTGACCCCTGGCATGCTGTGAATGTCACACAACTGTTTCCATTAATGAACAGACGCAACAGACACACACAACACAAGAGAAGACTTTCATTCCGAGTTTTCCAACTTAAAAAAAAAAAATGTTGTTACAAATGTTACAAAATTAGAGTAGTGGTGGTTTATTATTGTGAAAAACACATTCACAACACTTCATTCAGTTGTCATGAAATATTCACGGGCACTTTATTTGCAAAGAGAGCAATGCCAACATGGCCTTTTTGAGTCAAGAAGCAACTTTATCTACTTTTATTACAGCAAAGGCTTTTCATTTATTTTTTTTGTTTTAAAACATCACAACTACAAATCTTGTGATGTAAAGTAGATCAAAGGTGTATTAGGATTGAAATGTCCCCTAAGGATGTAATTAGGCCTCCAACTGGCAATCTTTTTCATTAAGATTTAATCTGTTGACTCGGTTTTTGATCATTTAGTTTTGGATCCAACAGTGATCAACAACTTAGAATCCAAATATCCTCAATTTACAAAGAATAATAATAAAATAAACCAGAGAAATTCCTTATTTTAGAGGCCCCAACAAAGATTTTTGCGTGTTGAATGACAATTATAATATTTAAAAATTTACAGAAAATATTTCATTGAGTTTCTCAGTATATCAGTTTTAATCTGGGAAATTAATGTAAAAGCCATTGTTTGACCTGTGAGCTTTGTAAAATTACTTGTAGGTATTCATTAAATATTGTAAATGCACACTATAGGCTAATGTCTTTCTGAAGGAATGAGATCAAACTTCTAATCTTTAGGCTTCACGATGCTCTGTCTCTTCACCGGTCCATCCTGACTCTCCCTATTTTGTTTCCATTTCCACACTTCACCCTTTCCCCGTATCTGCTCTCCTAAGCACAATTCAGTGATTCATATGTGCACGGGAAAGTAGATGCCTAATGCTTTCTGAAGACCAGCTTTCCAAAATAATACAGAGCAGAGCAGTAACCTCGTCACGAAAGGGACATTTCCGTGGCGGCTGCCTCTACATGATAAAAAGTGCTAATGCTGAGTGCAAAGTTACATCTGGTTCCCCCTGACTGGGAGGAAAGCTAGCCTGCTGACACTGAGGCTCGACTAAGCCAACGCTGGATAGCTTGTGCTTTCCGTGTCTTTCGGGGGCTGCAGTGCATGCGACGCGTCAGCCAAGGCCACATAAGCCCCGAAGCATTCCCCCTCTCTCTAATGTTTCAATTAATTGCAGGGCTGTCACGAACGGTGTTCAGCTAACAGAAAACACATTGGCTTTGACGGGAAAGCCCCGATTGTTGATGGATGTAATTAGAAGAGTGAAATCTCATTCCAGATTGTTTCGCACAACTGTCCCCCTCCCTCTGCCTCCCTCCACTCTTAAATGTACATCCAACAGGTTTTATTTTAAGTACCATACAGAGTTATCCAGTTATTGTTGTTTGATGTTACGAAACTTGGATTGCTTTAGTGACAAATTGATTCCAGAAGAGCCCTGCAAACATGAGGTGTCATTATTTATGAATTTCAGAGGATTAGCAGGAACTACAGGTGAAAAATGGTTCCAAACTGTCCTGAGCAGCTGCACAGGAGCCAAGGAGAGTGCTATGTGTTGCTCAAGAGCACTTTGATGGAGGTTGACATGTATTCATTCAGTTCCCCCACCCAGGTTTCATTCAGGTCACAAGAAAACTTCTCTAACCTTCAGGCTACTCCAGTGTTTCAAAACTTGCAAAGGGATGAGAGAATTTATTATTTGGAGAAAAAAAGTCTGAGAGAAAAGAAAGCATGGAAGTGGAACTAAAGCCATCATTATATGACTGATAATGCCTGATGTGATGGATCACGCAAATGCTGTGCATCCCTTGTGGAGCCCATGACTTCACTTTGCATGTGTGGTGGGACAGGCGTTCACCCCAGGCAATATTAAAGCTCTCTCATTGCTTTTGTAACATATTCTCATATTTTACTTTTAAATATGGCATGAACTAAATTTGATTAGCAAAATTAATCTGTGCATTGTTGGATCACATTCCATTTTTGTGAGATTCCAGCTGTGGATGACCCTTTGAACCCGCTTTGTACCTTGACTGAGTTATCTAAAATTCATGCTTAGAAAGTGGTTATTTAGGCCAAACACAGCTGATAAATAGGACCTGAGAGGTAGTAGTAGAGGTAGTCTGAGCACAAACTTGCCAAGTTTTATATTTATATTTAACTTATTGCAGCCTTATGAGTGCATGTAGAGGCGCAGCTTGGAATAGTGGTCCCTAATTCTGTAGGTTCATCTATATTTCCCGTCACAAGCAACCATAACGCACAGCATCACACAGAAATTCACAAATCGGCATAAACACATCAGTATCTAAGAAAATTAAACACAACCAACCAAATTTTTTGCAAAAAATTCTCTTCATGTTGAACGGGTCTTGTAAACC
Organism: Hollardia meadi; assembly: GCA_037974645.1. Taxonomy (NCBI): domain Eukaryota; kingdom Metazoa; phylum Chordata; class Actinopteri; order Tetraodontiformes; family Triacanthodidae; genus Hollardia; species Hollardia meadi. The sequence goes on along the minus strand of JBBPCS010000204.1, from coordinate 12,214,139 downwards.
AACTTTGGAGGAGTCTGGAGACCTCTTCAGTTAAATTATGCCTTATCTACTTTGACAAAGACAGACTGTTTTTTTCCCTTCTTTTTCTTGGAAGAATAGTCCAAGAAGATAAAACATTTACAGACTGGATTTGCTGCCATTGAATGGAGGGCTTCAGGTAATGATTGATTGATATTTTCCATTGGCCAGTGAGACATGAATTCAGCCAAGGTTGACAGGTTGCAGGTCCATGATCCTCGCAAAGAGAACCACAGATCCTCTAGTATGTTGGAGGCTTGGCCCTTGCGCACCAACCGAGTCTTAACCCCTTCCATGGTGCTCTTGGTTATAACACAGAGCATTCTGATCACTGGACCTGGAGGGCAGTTCAAACACCACCAGGTCATCAGGGGCCCATATTAACAGAACCGAGGCTTTGTGACCAATCCCACTCAACTTCAAGGATCTTTAGGGGAAACAGATCGATCAACTTCTGACTCCATAACTGGTCTATGGCCGCAGAAAAAATACCATAGAGGAGTTTTTTTTTTCCTCCTGTGTAGCTCCAGCACTCAACCTTACCCATAACTCAAAAAGAAAAAGAAAATACATAAAAATAATAGTAACACATGGATAACAATAACTAGTTTGAAATGAACTGGAATCAAATTAGCACAGGGCATGCTAACGGCAGCATAATGCACTTTTCAAGATTTCATTCTCATTATCATATTTTGAAGACAAAGATAGTTGAAATCAAACACAAAAGAAAATATCTCCTTTTTTTCCTCCGCTGATAAACAAGTTAAAATGTCTTGCATGCCCACCGCTCCTTTCTCTCCTGACACCCAATTAGTGATCAGTCCAATTACCTCAGCATACAAACCACTGATCCCTTTAGCTTTTGAACCAGAGCAGCCAAATCAAAGAATGGGTTGGAATCAGAACAGACTTCTTTTTTTTCTTCATATCACCGGTTTAATAATGTCTAGTGTTACACTACATGAGAGACACAGTCATTTTCCAGTAAGTTTAATATCAGCAGCTTAGGTAAAAATGTCAGGATGGCGACTGACTTTCTGAGGAGGCACCCACCCACCATCACCATCACTCAAGCATCAAGTGAAATTCTTTTAAATCTGTCTAGATTGTATCTTTCTACCAAATGTAACCGACCAATTTATCACACCGAAATAAGGTAGGGGAATCATGTTGGTTTTATTTTACAGTAAGTTAAATCACATGATTCATAAGCTTTAGGATATGGGTACAATTTCACTTCAGACATTATCTACATTCTTTCTTTGTTGCCGATGGAATATAGGACCACAGCATAGCAGTAAAGGGCAGATATCTATTGGTGTCTCAGAAGGTCACGGATGAGGCTTTTATGTCCTTCCTTCCTATCGGCATGCTGTGGAGCACCTTGGCTCTGACCTGACTGTTCAGCAGCAGTACTAACACGTTCTCACTCGTATGTCGTCAAATACAGCGGCTTGGTCGGTGGCCCAATGCTTCAAACAGTGACTGTCTGTTCTCTACCCTCAGTCAAGTTAACAATAAAATATATGCAATGTTGGGGTAGACTTTCCGGTCCGTTCTCATGCCCAGCTCGTCAGATATCGACAAGGTACCCTTTAGCGTCAGGCAAAGGCCCACAAGGATTAAATGTACCAATAATGTAAAGCCATCCATGACAGTATCAGCGAGAAAGTACCAGGAGGGACGGAGGACGGGGTTAAGTGGGGGGTCGCCAACCCAACCTACATCCCTACAAGTTGCAGCCAGTATTATCCTGTCAGACGGGAGGTGAAATTTTGTTGATGACTGCAGAAAAATAGCGACTACTTTAGGTTAATATAAACCATCTTATCGCTGGACAGATTCATGCCAGGACTAAAATGTAGGATGATGAGGCCACCAGATAGGAAATTTATATGGTCTGCTTATATTGTGTACATGTAGTCCATGTTCGATGTTAGATAGCAGCCTTGAGATCAGCCGGTTTGTATGACTTTAAGACTGCATTAACATTGCATGTCACTAACATGCCCTAACAAGTCCTCCAAATGAGATGGCTAAATATGTTGTTTGTTTTTTCTTTTGAGAATGACATTTTCGATGTTCGACTATCCATCAGTGGTGTTGGGAAATGAGTTTGTTTTTTTTCCCTTTCCTTTTAAAAATCTAATTGCATAATTCAGCAAAGGCTACCACTAACACCAAACATCTGAAATAATATCTGATCTAGGTCTGAGTCACGCAAACAGAATGTTGAAACAATAAAAGTACATTTTATTTATATTATTATTATTATTATTCTGTTTAAAAAAAACAAACTTTTTTGGCTCTGTTGCGGGACTTGCAACACATTTCTGTATTTGGTTATGTTGACTGAATTTTGTTGTGTTTTCTGGGTATGTTTTTCTCCCCTTATAGCATTTTTTTTCCTGAATGCTGCACGTGTTGTCAAATTGTTCTCAGCACTGAGATCATTTCTCATAATTTTTCAAAATGGTTTTAGAATGATTTACCCCGACCCCCTCGTCCTTCTGCAGACATTGTTGCTTTGTAATGTCACACTGTATCCCAATGGAAAATAGCCTCCAGCCTCTAGAGGACCTTACCACTTGAATGTAAACAAATTTAGTTTTTGGCCAGTTACTAAAACCACTGAGCCTGTTGTTTTCTTGGGAGGACTGTCTCAATATTATATTCTCTAGCTAGCTTGTGCTGACTCTATCTTCTGCTAACTGTTTTTGTTTTTCAAGATTGAACCATAGCTAAACAACTCTTCTGCAACATGCAATAATGTCATAGAAGCGATATTTGATTCATAAGAGGCTGATGCTTCACCATTGGCTGCACATTCCAGCACCAGTTATACAGACCTCGTCAATTCTTGGTCTCATACAAAACTGTGTAACAACCATCTCGTCTCTATCTGAGGGCATTAAAATAATAAAATGTCCCGTCGATCCGTTCAAGTTCTACTGCTCAAGCTCTTTTTACACTTGCTGTCCCCTACTTCTAACACTACATCCTCATTCATCCCAAAGCTCCCCTTAAAGCACGTTTACAAGGTGAGAAGTGCCAGATCCAACAACAATTGAAAACAGAGCTGGTGTATCAGCTGTAGCCATCAATCATACTTCGATCAATCACCGTCACCTGGCCCCGCGCCCAACCTCACACCAGTCTCTCTGCTGCACCGGCATGCAGCTCTCAGGAATGCTGGGTAATGAGGGATGGCAAGGGGCATCCAGGCATCCTATTACGAGCCATGTTGGGAAGAAAGGAAAGATGTGTCATGTGAGGGTGTGTGAGCTTGTTTACATTGACTTGTGAGTTATGTACTGTAGCTTCTGCTTTCATCCAGAGGAAACGTCGGATGAACTTCCTGCATTACAAACACTGTAAGGAGAGGAAAGGTCGCAGCATGGAGGTGATGCATGACAGAAGTTTACGATGGGGAAGAATCTGGGATTATTGTTGACATGTTAGGCGATAAGAAGGCATGTCTGTGGTGTTTTAAGCTCTGATCATCTGTCAAGCAAGCAGTGTCCCTTACTTTGCTGGCCTTTAGTTTTGATTTTCTGTTAATAAAATCTCATTTTTTGCATAAAGTTCTTTGTAGCCAGATATAACCAGCAATATGGTGGTGAATCTAGCATGGACCAAGAAGACACAATTCTTGTTGAAAATGGAAATATCTGGACATACAAACATTAAACTTGGCAGTGGGTCTGTACTTATTTTGAGGGGATTGACTGAAAAGCTGACCACCATTATCTATAAATATGTCATTCATCAAATATTTGCACCCTGCACATCCAAAAACATAACATCCATAGTTTTAGGCTGGCCATTGTATGAATTTTTTGGCATTAGTGATGTCAGTGTCACTTGGTTGGTCCACCACTTTGGTCTAGATTGAAACATATCACTACATCGTTGTTCTGTGATCAGCACGGATCACCCCCTACGGTTCGGCATTCATGTGCACCGCTGATTAATTGCGAAATTTAACCATCATGGCGTGAAACACTTTTTGATGTAATCATTTTCTAAATCTCGATGTAGAACTGCAGTGGAAAGAACGAGAAGACAGTCACGTGCTGTGTTTCACTGTGAAGTGCCATGAGCAACTTATTTAAAAGCCGTCACTTTCTCTCACTTTTAATTTAACCCTAACCCTTTTTTTCCCCCTCTTTTTGCTGATCCAGAAAAATGATCCGATCCATGACTCAAAAACCGTAATAACCTTGAGTTTTGTGATCCGGTGCACCGCCAGTAGGAACCAATACAGTGGAACGGTCTGAGTGAGGCACTGATGGAATGGGAGAGTAATTACATTTAAGTAAGCTATTCATTGGTAATGTTTGGTTGCAACAAACATGAAGTAATATGTTATACTCCACTAAGTAACATGTTGTAGGTACTCCATCTGATATTTCGGCATTTGCAAGAATATTCAAATAAAGGATTTGTAGCAATTAAGAGTTTACATTGAAGTAAATTTGATATTGAAGTCCTGGCAATTTCAGTGTTTTTTTGATCATGACATCAATACGATTTGTGTAACTGATGATAATATCATTGACATATTAATGCTATAGTAGTTCCCCCAGCATTATAATATGGTATTTCTATAGCAATACCATAAAGCCAAAAGTATATCTACCCAAAGGCTTGATTAAAGTAAGACATCATAAGATTTAGACTTGTAAAGATGTAATATTAGGATGTAACATGTTTATTTGCTCTGCATTAGACTTGTGTATTTGTAGATTTGATGCTGTACCAATATTAATTCTCGGGATAGCGGCTGTAATTCAGCTTGAACATCTAAGCTCTGAGTCCTCAGATTAATAAGTGTATTTTAAATGGCAGCAAATATCACATCATGCCACGGAAGAAATGGAGATCTCGCTGTTAATCTGTGCGACAAACAGCAACTGTTGAAGGGGGCACTGCGCGGTATTAAGTGTAAATCCTCTTTCCTGAAAATTGTTCAGAGCGTAAATGGAAATTCCATCAGAAAATTCAGACTCATTTATTATTCATGGTCACCCCCCTCACCAATGCCTCGCTAGAGGTGATGAAAAACGACGGCAGATATGCAAGTATATCATGTGGGACTCTAATATATCGCTATCCAAAGCAGTGAGCTGGAAAAGACGGGATTTAATATGGTATCTGCTCTTAAGTCCCTACTAATTTAATAACAGTATGCCCAAGATTTATTAGGCATCCCATTTCCCATAAACACATCTGCTTGTTGCAGTTCGATGCAGCCTGTGTGACAAAAGTATTTCAGTGCTGTTTGCTTGGGGAGAGGGTGAAGCAAATTGTGCTGAATATACCTTTAAAGTGAAAAAACTTGAGGATTCACTTCTCAATTCCACTTCATTCCACTTTCCACCTTTCTTTATATCATTTATAACATATAAATACAAACAGTATTTGGTCACTTTTAAGTTTTAAGTTGACCCTATTCATACTCTTACACGCTGATCACTTTGTTTTCAGTCCCTTGATCCTGTCTGATTTATAGATGGTAAAAGAGGGGGGGGGGGGGGGGGGGGGGGGGGGGGGGGGGGGGGGGGGGGGGGGGGGGGGGGGGGGGGGGGGGGGGG
>JBBPCS010000204.1:12188133-12200608 GCA_037974645.1 Hollardia meadi | reverse complement strand
CACACACACACACACACACACACACACACACACACACACACACACACACACACACACACACACACACATCTGAGTCTGCCAGACCAAAGAATTGCAGGTGGGGTTCAAATGCTCCCCCAATGCCAGAACAACAGGTGGATAGGATATGGATTTTTTTTTTTATGATGTCTGCCCTCTCCATGTGTACTTTTCAAGGCGAGCAACATGAGATGACAGAATTTCCTGCCAGAGAGAAAGACAGACTGGGGGAGCTACCTTTCTTGGGTGAAATGTTCATGTCTGAGTGGTCAAATTTTACCGATCTCTACAGCTCCTGGATATAACACAATGGTGATGGAGCCCACTTTCTGAATGCTTTAACATACATAATACTTGCTTCTCTAAATAGTAATTTTCATAAGGGTCTTACCCAGAAAAATTCCATGCAAGCTGAAAAGTTTGCTAAAATAATGTGACAGTACTGGCTATACACTGTTTGATTATTAGACGTTTGGGGAAATGTTCAAAAGTCACGCATCTCTTTTTTTTATTTTCTTGCGAAGATTTGGGTGAGATACCACTCTCAAGCTAAATATGACACTAAAGTAGATTCATCAGGCAGTTAGCATAGCTTAGCATAAAAAAAAACTGGTGGAAAATGTAGCTTGAGTCTGTCCATAGGTAACATAAATTCACCTAATGGTGCCTTTAATGCTTACTAATTAACACATTGCATCAAAAGCAAAGTGTAAAAACCATACCTTTTGGTTTTATGGAGGGTTATGTGCAGGATTATTTCTAAGCTGGGAGCAGTAACTTCCTGGAGTGTCTGCAGGTTTCCTGGCAACCTCACGGTAACAATAACATACACGCTGCATCCAAAAGCACACACTACGCACTATATAGGAAATACGTGTACTATCACTCTACATACTTTTGTGTAATAAACAGTTATATGTATTTTTTCGGATGTATTGCTCAGTGTGCCACTTTCTGAGAGCCTCCTTGCTGGATGGAGAGCCTCGCCAACAGTGAACTAATTCAAGAAAATATATTATGCCGAGCAAAGTGAAACATTGTACTTGTGAAGTGCTGACACCGGAGTCGCCTTAGTTGGGCAGCAACCTGTCTCTTATATTGTTGCCATTGTCATCGCTACCTCATTGCATTGTGGGATATTTATGTCCCGTGCTTGCATTATAATACTGGTTTCGTACTACAGTTTCGGACATACTAAAAAAATCTCACATATTATTGTAGCCTATATGTAATACATATGTATTTTGAATGCAAGGGATGTGACTAGCTGCAGTAAGGTAGTGCTAAAACTATTGTGCAGGAAAAAAAATCTGGTCTTGATTGAATCCTGCTACACATTTTTGTCAGCCATCACTACTTTTGTTGCCGTTTGTTGTTGTTTTACTTAATGCTCTGCTACTGCAGAAAAAAGTTGGAGCAAGTGCTCTTAATTCATTTACAGGGACATTGTTCACAGTTAAAGTCCCATCTAGAATCAAAATCCTTTGAATCAATTTATGCAAACTTTCAAAATTTTATGAACTACCAATTTCCATTTAAGTGGCCACTCAGCTATCACTTTACCTGGTTTTTGGAACACAGGCACATGCCAATCATATTGTCAGAAGATGTGGAACGCTTCACAGAGCTGCCAAGGTCCAGGTAACATCTTCAAACCACTTGAAAAATAACACTAAATTTGTGCTCCATATGCATCCTGAATATGAAGCTATTGCACGCCTTGCTACATAAGCAGTACCTACAGTGACTGTTAATCTGCAGAATATCAAAGAATTATTTGTGCTACTTCTCAGCCCTTCCTCTCCTGCAACACTTTTTAGTCTCAGTAAACACATCAATGTTGCATGTTGAATGTGCTCCTTCTTCAGCGCCATCAAAACGACGCGGTTGGAATTTTTGTATGTTAACATAAAACCATCTGTATGGCTGTGTCAAATTAATCTGTTGTTGTCGCCACTTTTTATGGCAAAAATTTCTGTTGCCATTTTTCTGTCTCTGGCACAGATAAACATGACATCACCATTCTTGATCCCTAAACTGCTAATAGAAAATAGTAGCGCATAAGGTTAAATTGTGAGAGATAATATTGTAGATTTAGGCAGTGTTGCTCACCATAACACAGAAACTGGGCCAAATAAAACTCCAACACGAAACCCAAAGGAAAAATAAAACACGCACTTTTAACACTGTGACACTCGCACTGCAGTTACGTGTCATGAAATATCTGAATAATTATCAAAACCATACTTCAGTTGTAATAGTCCATTTGATACTTGTGGCGTTGCACACACATTTAATTGCGACAGCCTGAGAAAGTTATTGTGATTCACACACTAGAGCTTAAATATCCATTTGTGTTTTATCTTCGTCTAAATGGAGCCAAAGCAGACTTCTACTCGCTCCTCAAAAGCGTTAATTTTTAAAATGTCATTACTGACAGTTTTGATTCAGATTTGATTAAATATCTGCACTTGACAAATGAATTCAATCTGCTACTTATGTACTTGCTTGCTAGAATCACAAGTAAATCACTTATTGCTATTGTATTATGAAAAAGTTTATTTTTTCTTTAGAACCTTGATTGACAATTATCACATTTTGGCCTTGATAGAGAAAACCAACCAGCTCAGTAAAATAAAATGCTCATCACCAAGGTGAGTTCTGTCTGGAGAAACTGTTTTCCATCTAAGCTTTCAGTTTTCCAAACACCCCCACCGCTCTATATTTTCCATCCCACTGAACTATGGAGCATGTACTAATAATCATATTAAGTCCTTTAAGTTCATCTATATATAGCATGTCCTCAATCGCTGTACATAAGTGCTAATCATTTTCAATGCACAAGGGCCAGTATATAGTAAGATCAAAGTTAAGCTCAATCGTAGCTGGAATGTGTTACCCTCTGGGCTATTTTTAGCTTCTCCTTGCTAACTATCTGCCTTTTGGACTTGATTGGAGATTAGCGCTGTTTTCATTCTGGCGATGGGTAAACATCCTTCCATTTATTTTGAAGCTCCGAATACTCCCAGCGCGGCGAGCTGGATACGCACCTGCTATTTTTGGGAGCATATGGTGAGGGGCGTTCTAAAAAGAGACGGTCTTGTTTTACATTCTGATAAATATTATCAGTGTGTGTGTGTTGGGGGAAGCAGAGGGGTGTGTGTAGGTGATGAAGTGTGTGTGTGTGTATGCATGCTGCATGTATGGTGTGTGTATTTGTGCATCTATGTGAGGGGAAACTGAGACTGACCCAAGTGAGTGTTGAAATATAACAACATATACAGCTCCCTCGCGTGCGGTGTCAGTTTGGCGGTGGGAAGAGTTGTTGATGATTAATTTTCCAGGTCATTAGTTAGACTATACTTTAAGTTTTTAAAACAACAAATCCAGCTAGTCTTACTGCAGTGTTTTGCAATCAACAGCATTTTGACTGCATGAAATATATATTGTTTTGTTTTAAACCACAATCTCCTGTGAACTAGTTAGAGAACTGCTGCTGCTGTGATTTCAAACTTTCAAGCAGGTTGAATATCTGGCCGGATCCCCATCAGTGATTTCACAGCGAGCATTTTCCAACAGCTGTCTAAGGCAAATACTTCTTGTGACATCACTAATGTGGGTGTGGCCAGAAGTTCAACCTGCTTTTGGGTTTGAACCTATGGAGCAGGACAACTGTTGTTTTCTGCTTACAGCTTTAACAAATAGGAAATGTTACAACATATCCCCTGCCTCATCGTGCTGTAGCTGTACAGAGCATCCAATAAAGGTTGAAAATATGAGTTGGCCGAAATTTTTTACTAGACTCTAGAATGAGTTGTGGAATATAAGTTGTTCAGTATTGGACTGAAAATCAGAAAAAGATGAATTATCACACATGGTGGTAACATAAGGATACATTGTAAAGACTAGCTGTCATGCTGCTACACTGTCCCCCATGCCACAAACCCAAGAAACACAAGTAAAAGATCAACATGGGAAGTACAGCACAGTAACTCATCAAGTAAACACACACACAAGAGTCAACACAAGTAAAATGAGCAAAATACATAACTGTTAGTCCAAATAAACATTTACCTAGAATTGATCTCACATTAGCCTCCGGCAACTAGCTCACTGTGGGTAGCTTTGGTTAGCAATAAAGGGATCACAGTAAAACTAAAAGAAGAAACATAAAAACGGACAATCTAATAAACAAATTAAAAAAAGGAAAAAAACATTCAATTGAACTTGTTTATTATTATTATTATGTTATTGTACCAAAAATAATTAATGTAAGCACTCTAATGATACCCGTAGTGGGAACAGGGCGAGCACAGGCCTGACAGCTGGTCAAGTTTTGAACTGTGAAGGTTATGATCACAGTGAGTGATTTCGATCTCACCACTCACCCACTCACCATGGCCCCAAGACCCCTGCCCAGGCATTCAGACAGCTGGACCCTGGTTCTGGTTTCATTACTAGTTTGGTCACTACAACTACAAACAGCAGATTGTTGTCACATATTTTGCCCTTGTCTGTTGTCCATATACCATTTCTTGATGTATACCACAAGATACCACACTACAATATGCACTACACACAACAATATGCATAAAGTCTGGAGGCAAATATACAAAAGAATGGAGATTCCAAGAGAAAAACCTTCTCCCTCTGTCTTTTTCTCTTTTATGAGTAATGTCGATTTTACTTTAAAAAAAAAAAAAGCATCCTTCCCCCTCCTCTTTTCTCCCCCCCCTTCGTTCTCCCCTCTCCACTACTTTCACTTGCCCCTTCACGCCAGCTGTGGTCTGCACAAAAACTGATTTTCAGAGTGTTAACCACCATGTTCTTCCTGCTGACGGCAGGATTTCATTTGCAGAGCACAGGGGGCCAATATCTAGGGTAATTCCCAGGGTTTAGTGCCACTGATCTCTTCCCAGCTCACCTTGGGGAGAAAAATTAAAGCGGCGATAAGGCCTTACCCTGCCCAGCACCGTGCTCACCCTGTCCTGCTCGCTGCTTCACTGCTGTCGACTATTGGAGGCTCACACATAACACTTGGTCAGTCTCATATTCACTGTCTGGTAAATATGGTAAGTTAACATTTCTCAGCAGACTTTCTTGAAGTAGTAGACAAAACGCTTGTATTTTATAGTTTAAAAAAAAAATTCATTATATGTATTGTCAAATAGTCCAACCTTATAACTGCTTCAGTACCAGCAGATTTCAAGTTAATTGGTTTTGCAACAACTGTCACCTTAAGTTTTGCATGTTTGGACTGAATTGCAGTTGTTGAAAACACCATAAACGCGCTATTCTTTTTTACACATTACAATAATACAGTTACCAGTGATTAGCAATGTTATTACTTACATGTTTTGTGGTCCCTGTAGTGTTTTTGTTTAATTACTTTCACGTCTCTACGGTCTACAGTTCTGTGAAACAATAAAGATATCAGAAATTACTACCTACGCCTGCAAAAATAGACAGTCATTGTTGAATAAGGAATAAGAAATACATCTCTTATATGAATAACAAGGTCTACACTGACATTTTCTTCAGACTTGTTCTTTGCCATTTTTATTCTTTGTCAGTGTCTCAATACATCCAACATGCATTTTGTCTGCATACTTTGTCATTGTTACAATACCACAGATTTTTATGTTAAGCTATCATAAATATACTAGACACAAATGTATAGTTACATCTTTTGAGATTACAGTGTTATCCGTTAACAAAGAATTTTCAATTTCGTCTTTCTTCGCTATTTAAAAGAACCCTAATATGGCGAACCATCCCTGAACTTCCCAGCAGCAAAATTACTTTTTTTTTTATTGTTTAATAGAAACCTTGTCCATGACCATTTTTTTGGGACTCGGATAAATGTCATTTCCTGTGAATGTGACATCTGCAAAAATCCTAATTTAATTTAAAAGTGGGTTACACACTAGAGAAGAGAGATGCTTGAGCAAATGAAATGTCAAAAGGCTGATTCACTTTTTTTTTTTTTTTTTTTTTTTTTTTAAAATTAAATAAAAATAGAGCAGATGTGATTTTCATTTATGTTAAATGGAATGTAAAATTGGTTACGGGGGCTACTTATGAGGAAATTAAGAAATAAAAAAAGTTTCCTCCAGGTTTTAGGGTTGAGGGGTCAAGGACGTCCCCCTGGTAGTACGCCTCGATGGCAGCAATTAAAAGGCAAAGTCTTGTTAACCATGTGCTCAGGCTTAGCACAGTGGAAGATTAAGAGGAGCAGGAAACACATGTGCTTTATGGCCTCCTTCATTCACTACAATACAGACATTTCTTCCTGCCTCTAAAAGTAGTGAAAGATAGGGGTAGAAATATCTAAACTTTAAATCAGTTTCTTTGAAAAAACATCTTTCAAAGCACACACTGCCCCCCACACACAGCAGTTTATTCCCTCACACTGGGGGTCCCGGAAAACGATCTATTTTTGCACAACAGGAGGGACTTGTGGATATAAGTGAAACCAAATGATCTAATGCCTCCCTGATTAAATGTTATTGTTTCTTAAAAAAAAGTGCATCACATAATGCTCCCTGTCTCTCTCATGCATGATATGACCATTGGTTTGACATTTTACCGTACAGAGCGCACTGCAATGTGTTTCCAATCGACGGGAGATGTGAAGCCTGCGATGGGATACGCATGCCGCCCTTTGAAATTATGCACCAGGACGGAAAACATAAACAAATGTTTGCCACCAAGCACGTTCAAACCTCCCCTCCTCCTCCTCCTCCTCCTCCTCCACCTCCTTTCACCGCCCGCCCACCCCCGCTCTCCAGAAACCCACAGCCTCACATGTGATACATTACCAGGAAGGCAGAAAACATGTTTTTGGAATTAAACTATTAGGAGCCCTTTCAAACAAGATACATTTCCTAATTGGCTCCTTTCATAACATTTACATATTGCCTTTTCTTTTTCTCTGGGAGGTGGGTGTTGGTTTGCTGGGTGTCAAGTAGAGGTGTCCAGTTCATGGGATGCAGCCTGGTGGAGAATCAGAACCACACTGTGAGAAAAAGAGTGGCCGCGTCGACATATGAAGCAAAACAAACAGTCTGACTTCTAAGCCTTGGCAGACCCTGCTGACGGGTCCCTTGGTTTCTCTGCTTTCCTCCCAGATGCCTTTTAAGCCTTTTATTCTGTTTTTTACTGGCACTCTTGGTGTGTGTGTGTGTTTCATTAATCCCCAGAGGGATACATTCAGAAAGAGAGGGAAGGGAAAAAGACAGTGAAGGAGGGATACAAGGCAAAGTGTGAAAGATGTCAACGTGATCTCATGGGATGCCGTATGAACGGCATGCCACTTTGAGGTCATTTCGTGTGTCATTTCACACATTTTAAGCTTTTCGTGTGTCATTTAACGCCACCTGCATTTTATGAGTATTAGACATGTGGGAAACGACAACGTCAGGTGACTTCAGTCATGTGACATTTGTTGTTTTAGTCACATGACCTACGGTTGCAATTTGGTTAAGTTTAGGCATTAAAAAACGACTTGTTTAGGTTTAGATAAAACAAAACTTCATGGTTTCGGTTAAAATCACTTTAATTATGTTACGTACATCACGTAACTTACGCTCCAAAAACTTACGCTTGTAACTTAACTTACGGACAAGAACAACAACGGTCACCATCAACTTTTGGTTTCATACAGGACTCAAACTCCAGTCTCCTGAGTCAAGGTCCACTGCTTTTATCCACCACCCCAGCATTCTCCAACTGCAGAATTTCTCTTTTTACTATGTCATCTAACTTTTTTTCTCTATCGCATTTTTGCCTAAATATTCATTCACGCTGAAATGACATAGGCGTGTTATTCAGACGCCTTTTGTTGAAACCAAGCTGAAGATGCGTAGATGGCTCCTAAAACACTGTCAAATGCTACATTTAAAGACACACACGCACATACACAATCCTGCTGTAACAATACACCTATAGCCAATATGAAATGATACAGTTGGAATGGTCAATTCCTGCAGAACCCAAAATGGCCTCATACCACACTTTAACAACTCTTCACTTTCGCTGTCAGGTTGAGCAAACACAGACGTCATGACAATCAGAGGAGTCGTCTTTTACCCCTCTTCCCCCTGCCCATTTCTGAGACACTACTGCTGCTGCTGCAGCAGAGAAACTCAATCTATTGTTTGATGTGGACAGACAGATTGTCTTCCAAAGGCTGCCAAATACTTTGTGTAAACAACCCATATTTTAACCTTCCCCAAAGTGTGACTTAATAAAGATGAAAACACGAGGTGTCCGTTTCCCCCTCGCTGGGGAGGCTAAATGAAAACCACATGCGTAAATACAACCTGGTGCATGCCGTTAAGTGTGTGCATGAGAGAAGAAACAGTAATCAGATTGGTTTCCTGTGACAAATAACATTTATTTTAAACCAGCGGCATTTTTCTCAGGCAGAGGCAGTAGCTCCAATGGTAATCAGAGCCAGACTTGTCTTGGCTCTAAGGTGTAGGGATGTTACTACCTTTGTACTAATGGGGAAAGTTGGGGGTCAAATTAGCACTGCTGTAAGACAAGGTGGTACTCCTGTTTAAGTATAGCCTTTGTTTCGAAGCGGATGGATGATTATTTTAGATACAGCGCTTAAAAGTTTTATTAGTTGGGCTTCATTTTCCTCTGTGTAACAACTTAACGCCTGGCCTGAAGTGGAGCACTCTTTGTAGGTCAAGATTTTTTTTTTTGAGTCACCCACCAATTACCAATTAGTGGTGCTCAGTAGGGCAGTACTTCAATAGTTACTCTTAGTAAAAACCTAGAACTAGACTGGTGAATTGGCTGGGCTGATGCATCATCTGATATTGACTTAGTGCCGATATATCAGAATTACTGTAAAAGTCAGTCGATGAGTATCAAGAAATTGCAGTACAGAAATGCCAAAATACGTGTGCCACAACTTAATAAGATTAGTTATTAAGATTAGTTGCCCAATACAAATTGACAAGTGTGTTTTTCAACTGTAAAATTGTCTGCTCAGTACATATATTGATCAAATTCTTAAAAAACAATATAATATAATATAATAATATTTTTATTTTATATAATAATATTAAAAAAAATATTGGTATACATTGAAAAAATACTATTGTTCGACATAAAAACTCAAATGTTGAAATCTTTATTGGCCTCAAAGTATCGGTCAGACTATAGTCACATCAATAACATATGATCATCATATTCAGTTTTGTTCAATTGAATGAGACAATTGTAACTAAAAACTATAACTACATGAATTAAAATGTAAATAAATACATATTTACAAAAATAAAAGCATATTATCTAATTGGTATTGAATCTCACTTTAATGATACCATGACATATATAGATATTGATTCATTTCATTAATTTAATTAATATTGATTTCAGTCAGCCAGTGACAAGAATGATACGTATATAAAAGCTCTTGTGAAAATATTGAGAATAAAGTGACATATTTTTGGGATAATGTTTTACTTCTTGCTGCATATCTACTTTAACCAGTCCCTTTGCGGATCTACTTTAATTATTTAATGTGGAAGCTTATCTCCGTTTCCTTCCAGTCTCATAATAAGTGATAGCTTTGGTGCCCCATGTAGTTCAGCTTAACTGTGATCAAGTGGAGGCCCGTGGGAGCCCCCAGACCGCTTACGGTCCCTAACAGACGAACGTGCCGGCGATGATGGATCACACAGTTTTCATCACAAACTCATCTGCTTGCCTCAACTTAAGAGCTTCTGACCTAAGAGCTCCCCCCCTGTTGGGACGATTTTAGTTGGACAAATTTTCCTTCCTTCAGGGACTCTACCGGCTGTGAGGGGAGTGGCTGCAAGACTCATCTGCCTTTTATTACGTCCCCAAATTGAGTGTGTACACAGTGGATGTGTTAATGGACAGAAATGCAGTGCAGGGACATGGCGTGCCGGGCTGGTAAAGAGAAACTTCTCCCTTAGCCTGCTAGGTAGCCAGAACTCTCAGTTTATCTCTAGTGTTATGTTTCTTGGCAGAGGTTGGAAACTTAGATGTTTGTGTGTTATTTACAAGCTGCACATGTATTTTCCTTAGAGACAACCTAAGAACTTCACAAATGTACACTATTTCCCTTCTTACTTTCACTCTTTTGACCTTGTGATGTGATCTAAAACTACATGCCACTGTTGACGTCAGATACCAAAGTCAGTTCCCAGCTACTTTCTTGTATGAGCCCAGACTTTACAGCTCGACAAAAGGGCCATTTGCTGAGAAAATGATCACCACAACTCTCACCAAAGAAAGTAGTCACTGTTTGCAAGAAAAATCCAGATATCAAAGTTTTGTTTTTGGCTGGTATTGACTATTTCAAAAGACCATTAACAATGTAAACAATGCATTTTGTATTATTCTTAAAAAAAAAGTGGATGTCCTCTTTTAAAATCTGCTAGCTAATTTGATGAGTGGGTGAGAAAATTTGTTTCACACACTGCACACACAGTAAGTGGGTGAGGATTACCATCGAAGGGCTGTCGGTGATGGGTGCAGTGCAAGCAAGCTGTGGCCAATGTGGAGAAAATCTCATGGCAACAGTCAGCGTCAGTTGTTTGATACTGTAGCCTGGCATGACGAGTGCCTTTCTGAGCCCACAATGGATCGCGCATGACCACAACACTTAAATATAGAAGCACAGGCAGCAGAACTGCAAGCATTGGCTGATGTTAGGCCTTGTTGTGATTTCTAGCAGGCATTAATCGCAATTTATGTACCCGTTCAAGAACAAGATTTATCTTTCAATTCAGCAACATATTGAAAAGGCACCCCACTGCCTGTACAGATCAAAAGCTTGTGAAATTTGTCTCTCTATAGTCCCCAACATTATGGAAGGCCAGTGATTTAGACTGGTGTACACCGCTTTGACTTTCTTACTGAGAGTTTTATAAGAAGATTGATGGCACTGTCATGTCTCGATTCTAAATATGGAGCCAGAGCCAGTAAGTGATTGGCCTAGCATCGAGTCTAAAAGAGCTGCTTAACATATGGCAGTCACAATCTTCCCATCTAACTCTCTGCAAGAAAGAGAGTGAGCATTTCCTAGTGTCAAAGTGTTCCTTTCATGTTTATTGCAGTTGGTTTTCACGTTCACATGCAAAACCCTAGTCACATCGAACATTAAAACAACACGCAAGTCACTTGAGGGGGACACATTTATTTTTGTGCTAACAGTGCTAACACTGGTGTTGTGGGGTTTTGTGCGGTGTGCTATCTGTAGCTTAATAAACATGGCATGCAGTTCAGGCAGTGTTAGTGTCATGCGCCACCCTCCGCATGAAACATTGTTCATCCAATCATAGCTGTGATTGGAAAGCCAACTTTCAAACTGATTAAATATCCATGACTTGCCTTTGCTATTCTGTACAGGACCTCACCACATATTCAATTGAGTCTTTGATTTTTTCAATAATGCGTACACCTTGGTAGGGGAACCCACTGGTACTTCCACAGACTTCAACGATCAGCTTTGACAAACTGTTTTCGTCTCACTCTATAACAACAGCTGTGTCAAAATGCCCCACGTTTGCCAATAAAAGATAACCAAACAGCAATGTTCCAGACGATGGAGTGAAACATTGAGGGGGTGTGTGTGGGCAGGATTAGAAACAGCTTGGAGTGTAAATTGAATTAGCCCTTTTGAGATGACTTGGGGTAAGAAATGAAATGTCATCTTCGCCCATGCAGGCAGAAATACAAAACATGTGAATGTTGAAGAGCATCTTTTTTTATCCTTGCTTTTTTTTTTTTTTTTTTTTTCTATGCTGACTCTTTTTTCCTGTACTAAGATGTGTCAGGCATAAATCATCACAGTGACGATGAGAACCAGCCGTCTGCAGTTCCTCAGGACACTCTGGGACAAAGAGACTCATACTGTATGGTGAGTCGTACAGCTGTTTTCAAATTGTGTCTCAGCTTTAACCGTGCCTCCTGCGGCGCTGCGGCTCCCACCAACCAAGAAGAGTTCACAAGATTGATTCATGATTTAGAAATGATTCATGCAAACCACAATTCCTCTGTGTTTATGAAAAGAAACAAAATTTTTGTCATTGTCTCCAGAAATACCTATCTAAACAAGCAATTTAATAGGACTACGTTCTTTAATGCACCAGAAAGTAGTGGAATAAAGAGAAACTGCATTGAATAGTGAAATATTGCATAACTGAAACTACAGTAATAATTAGTTCTCAGTTTAGGACACTTGCTTTGTGTCAATAATCCACAAGTAAATACAAAACGCAAACTAAAAAGTGTTTCAGTGAGCTTAATTAGCATCTTGTACACAAAGTGATTGTGTTTCACATGAGGCATGAGCGATTCTGTCACTATTTTTATAGACATACAGTCAGGTACATAAGTATTTGGACAGTGACACAATTTTTGTAATTTTGCCTCTGTACACCACCACAATTGATTTGAAATGAAGCAA
>JBBPCS010000204.1:12138658-12188033 GCA_037974645.1 Hollardia meadi | reverse complement strand
CTCCTAATGTTTTTGCTATCTCTCTGATAGGTTTATTTTGTTTTTTAAGCCTAATGATGACCTCCTTCACTTGCATCAACACCTCTTTGGACCTCATATTGAGAGTTCCCCTGAACAGGTACCACATGCAGGTTCAACACTTGGGATCAACTCTGGACCTTTTATCTGCTTAATTTGTCATGCAATAATGAGGGAATAGGCCACACCTGGCCATGAAACTGCTTGTCAGTCAATTGTCCAATTACTTTTGAGCCTGTGAAAATGGGGGACTATGCATAAAAATGGCTGTAATTCCTAAATGATGAATGCGACATTTCTGTTCAACCCCTTGAATTAAAGCTGAAAATCTACACTTTAACCACATCCTGATTGTTTCATTTCAAATCCATTGTGGTAGTGTACAGAGGCAAAATTACAAAAATTGTGTCACTGTCCAAATACTTACGTACCTGACTGTACAACCTCAACCTGCCGGAGGACTTTTCTCCTCCACGACTATGTGCAGCTCCCTGGTGCTGGATTTGAAGTCAATATGCAGGACTCATCAAAGGTAATAAGGTTGGGAGCAGACAACTGTTTCTCTGCTCCCCTGGCTCCTGCAGCGATGCTGTTGGTAGAAACTGGCTCGAGCTGTGGATTTATTTTTTTGACAAAAGTTTTTGTTGAGAACACACAGACACAGGTCAATATGCAGGACTCATCAAAGGTAATAATGTCGGGAGCAGACAACTGTTTCTCTGCTCTGATTATGTAACAAGGATCTGTGTTTTATGATCTTGCTGATGCAATCAAATTTCAGAAAGAACACCAACACACTATATTCAGTGGCCAAAGTAATAGCAACACAGAATGTTTTCTGAGGATCCAGGATGTGGTACAAGTCCTGATCTACAGTATGTGCAGTGGGATATTAGCCCTTCCTCAATTTGGAAAGCCCCCAATCCTTTGAGGTATGACTTCAATATAAATGTGTTGGTTCCACAGAAAGACTTGGTAATGGTGTCCCATCTTTTTACATTATGTACATAAGATGTTTTTTGTATTATTTTTTAATTCATTTCTAAAGGAATAATTTGCTTTCGAAACACCAAATTTAACTATCTATAAAATTAAATTTGCCTTGCTTTACTTTGTAATATGAGAGAGCATATTAAACATGTATTTAATTGAATTGCGATGGAGCCAGAGACTTTTTTTTAGAGCCAGCATCTAGCAGCCACTTGTGGAGCTGCGTCTTCAGGCACAGTAACATTAGGCTGTGGTAATAGCTGCTTAGTTTGTGCCCTAGAGTACTTGTCCGATACATTAGTCTAATCTTACTTTACTCCTTTAAAGACCTTGCACGGGATGTTCTAAATGGTGGCTGCCGTTACAAACAGAAAACAAAACAGCTCCATCACCATGTTTGTTGGCTGGCAACAGATACTGAGGTCAATAACCACTCGTGGTATCTACTGATGATCTTCATCCACATTTTCTATTTCTCATAGATGAGGCCAGTGCTTCTTATCTTTTCAGTTTGGTGCAACAGAAGCTGAGTTATCTAGATTTTTATTTCTTAGTCCAATACGGGTCAGGCCTAAGAAACACTGGGTCCTACATTTCCCATCATACAACCCAACAGCGTGTTTTTCGTGCCTACTAAATGCCTACTTTTTTTCAAGGAAAGCCAAGAAATCCCTGATGACACCATCAGGGTTATTTTCCACAAACTTTGGACAAGTCCCTCCAGAGCCACTGCAGACATTCCTGCGCTCCCCATGACAAGTAAACTTGTGAAGTGTACTTTATGTGTAAAAAATGGTGGAGTGTCACTTGCCTGGCATCAAAATCATCTTTTTGAAACCCATCATGAGCATATTTTGCTGACTTTTCTGAAATTTTGATAATTCTGAAGCCATATTTTAGGTGGTATTTAGCAAAAATTCTATAAAAGACAACATTCTCTGTCCTGACATTTGACCACTGATCCTTTTTGGTGATGAAGTTTGAATGCGTTTGTCTTGTCATGACTTTCACTACCCCATGCTATAGTTAATTATTTTGTAGTTAAGCTGGACTTTTGCAATTAGTTGACGTTAATGGTCCTGTCTCAGTAGTCTATAGTTGTTTTTAGATCAGTAATAACTTGGTGACCCGTTAACCTCTAAAAGTTTATAGTGTTTCCATTGTTTTGTCCATCTCATTCTAATGTGGCTTGTTGGCTGAGGTCTCTGTTATGATTTTGTGCCTGTCATAGAGGTTTAAAATGTAACACAGCTAACAGGACGTCACCTACTGTAACTTTGCTATATCTGTATCTGCTGTGTGCTCAGTGTGGGTGGGGGGTATTTTACAACAGATACAAGGCACATACTGTACGGTGATGATGGGTCTGAAACTAGGTTATCCATCACCGGCCGTCCTCAGTCCACAGGCCCCTGGCCAATACCACATCCATTATCAGGTTATGGGGATACAACAGGGGAAAAAAAGGGATTTTTCCCAACAGGAGACTACATTAAAAACGTATGGATAGATGTGAGAGTCTGGCAGACGTACTAGAGTCTTCACTCTGAGAGCACACAAACTCAGGAATGTCTTCTTGTAAATGATAAAATAGCATGTACGGATGATTGATTAGAGGTGACTTCAAGAATCCTGGCTGACTTTAAACTAAACTTAACATACTATAAAAATAACCAATAACAAAACAACTGATTAAGTTTGTTTTAAATTCAGTAAACCTAAGTTCTATTAACTTTCTTAGACTCTAATTGGTTTCAGTGTAATGAAACGCTATTTTTGCTCTGCAACATGAGGCAGAAGAGAAGAAAAAACCCACTGAGACTTGGCCAAAAGTGCTTTTTCATATTGTAAATTAAGAAGACTGTGGCTTTCAAAGCAAACCATTAGGATAGTTAACGTAGAACCACTTTAAAGGCCAGCTGCGGGACTGACATGAATAATAGTGCTTAATTTGTTTAATCTTAGCAGAAGCAGTGGGTGGCTGGGGTGGGGGGGTTTCGCTGGTACCCTGCTGGCACTTGAAGAGAGCTGCTTCCACCACAATGTGGTGCAAATGCCCTAAATTATCGTTTGGCTGTGTTACTGTTGTTTTTTTGTGCTGTTACCCTTTCATTTGTAGTTTGTCTGTTGTTAACATGTGTGCACAAAAGACGAACATGGTGGGACTACTGTGGGAAACTTGGAGCAGAGTGAAGCCTGGCACGTGCCAGGAATAGTTGATTGAGGAGATGATTTGCGGTTTCTTCTTCAAGGGCATCATTAATTTGCCCAGGCGCTATAAAGTCGCCATAAATAAATAATTTAAGAACCTTATCACGTCATTTGGAAAGTATTTACAAGGGCAAGTTAATTGGACCCTTTCTGCAGCAGCACAAACGTTCACTTAGCCACATTCTAATGCTACATGTACTGTATGCTGAGCCATATTTCAAATGCCAATAAAATTGTCTCCTTTTGGAAGCAGATTTAAATGTAGCCACTCACAGTATGAGTGGTTTAAAATACAAAATAATGCAGATATCAACAGTTTTGTGAGAACTCATCATCCAAGGGCTGTAATTTATGCTGAGCTATATTTCCTGTATTTTATTTTCCTAACTGTATTCAGTGGTGCAGCATTATGTGTTGCACCAGCCAGTGCTAGTTTGGCTGTGGAATATCTACTGCCGATTTTTATACTGCTTTTCAATTGGATGCAGTGTTACTTTCTCGTAAAAGATGGTCATGGAGCCGTGACATCAATGATTCCCCAACCTGCTCTGCTCAATGTTGGTTTGCGTTGGAAGAGGAGATGTTGTTCTACGCTACAAGAGGCTAGACAGTCTTATACTATTTATTGTTAGAATCCCTCAGCACACATTATAATTATGTGACAGAGCTAATACGCGGTGCTCTGAAATGTAAACTTGTGTGAAATCAAATATGTGTGTAAGATTTCAGACGGGCTTCAAAAAAAAGAAGAAACGTCTGTTAAAGTGTTAAATTATAAACACTAATGTAGTCTGCAGCTGGAGCAAAAACAAATCATGGTCATGAACGCCCAACATACAGAGGAGAAGGCACATACTGTGGGGGCAATTGGTGTGTGTGTGTGTGTGTGTCTCCTACCTAAATTAAACCATGTGGTCACCAATAGTCCCTCACCACTCTCCCAATCCCCCCACCTCAATCTCCTCGTCCCTTCAACCCAGGCCCCTCATTGACCTTCCAGGCGCTCATTGTCCCAAAGTGAGACTTGATTACTGGCCTAAGCCCTGTGAAGGTTCGCCTCAGTGGCCACAGCTGATCTTTTATACTAATTTCGGATTAATGTGGGGTCTGCAACACTGCGTAAACACAGCCACTGAGAAGGCCCCTGCCACACAGAGCTAAACATTAATCCTCCTTAATGCTGAGAGTCAACTTCCAGTCCTTATCAGAATTTGTTTTAATCTCTGCCTAGGCTGTACAAAACTCCACTGCTCAATAGTAAAATGTACAACACCAAACAACAAATGAGCCAATGAGCTGTGCTGGAAGAGGGAGAGAGACAAAAAAACAAAAAACAAACCAGCACAATGGGGTGGCAAAGATTAGAAATTGAGCCAGTCTTACCTTAGAGCTCTTTAAAACAGTCGTCCTGGTTTGCAGATTCTAAATGAAGATGTAGTGAAGACAAAAGGAAGCTATATCTTTAGCTTTGCTTGTATGAAAATTTTAGGCTTTCCTTCCTTGATTTCAGCCACTGCCACAAGAAAGTTTCCCTACTCCCCGTCTCTCTTTATTTTTCTCTCTTGCCAGTACGAATCCAATGATGTGTGGGTTTTGACCATGTGGGTCCTAGTCCCTGTCTGGTCTAGCGCCCTTCCCTAGACTGAGTGTGCTTGCCTGTAATTTTCTCAATATGAGATCTGCGATATATTATTTCAGCAAATATCTAGGCTTGGTTCCGCCGCGTTTCAAATACTTTGATTTATGACTGGATGTTTTTGTATCATACCCGCTGGTATATTCACAGTATGTTAAAGTAAATTACTTTCTTTTTTTTTCTTAAAATACTCAGGGACACTTTCTCTTGTCATGAAATACACTTACCAGATGAAAAGTATGATCCCTGATTGTTTTCATATGCTTGGGCCATGCAGAAAGCTAGATAAAAGTGAAAAGACTTTCTTTTATGTTATTAAGCCTTCAGGTTAAACTGTAATGGACTTGCTCAAGGAAATACAAATGAATCCCATATTTTACACTGTGTTTTAAAAGTTAGGTCATTCACAGTAACTTATTTTTATCTTGTGATAGCAAGAAAAGAGGATTTTTAAACTTCAATTCAAGTGATTTTTAAAAAAATTAATTCTGACTGTATTTAAATATTTAATTTTAACTAAATACAAATGGAAAGGCGCCATTTGGAAGTAATTAATTATGATCAAAGTATAATAGAATAATATTTTTTTAGTTGTGATATGTGAAAATATGCATATATTTCTATATGCTAATTTTAAAATACAGAAGGATCCTATTGGTAAAGGAGCTCCAAAGGCCCTTTGGGTGAGGAACACTATGTAGAGGCACCAGAGGGAATGAGGCGACTAATCTCTTTGTAGCCCAGTCCAACAAACGCTGCCGCAGAACGACATGTGGACTGTGAGTCAGTGTGTGTGTGTGTGTGTGTGTGTGTGTGTGTGTGTGGACTGGACCGTGTACATGTTAAGCTGGTAAATGTAACCACAGTCGGCGGGGGGAAGGAGGCCACATAATTGTAAAGTTTTAAAGTAAATGCCAAAGCGAAGTGTAAGCTCTTATAAAAGAGACAAGCATGAAGAGAACAATTTGGGAATAATGCACATACCTACACACACATTAGCGCCTTAACAGACCTGCTGTTTAAACTGACTTTTCACTTCCACACGCCACAGCCTGGGTGAGACTCTGTTTGACTTTTTCGGAGTCTCTCTTTGTCCAAACGCTATAGGCAAAACAAAATTATTCCATTCTGCGGTTTGGGGGAAAAAAAGCTTTTAATTTAATGGTTACATTTGGCAAGAATCCTCATCACTCTGAAAATTCATCACTCTGAATTTCCTATTTTCTTCCACGTGAAGATTCATCCCGCTGCCCTTTAATTACGCTGGTGAAGAGATCAATGAGCTGGGAGGCTTTTCCTCCAAACTTGGGTCAATAACTTTAGTATTCTTTGAGAAGGTTCTGCGCTGCCTCTAGCCACTCTACATTATTCAATTTTTACTGAGGTTAGCGCTACTCTTTTATGAGCTGTGAACTGACCACAAATGTACGGAGTAGTCCATGCCAAAGTACATCCCTTACCCCTCTTCCCATCCTTTCTCAACTACTCTTTTTCGAGTCTATGGGAAAGGGCAAAAAAGATGGCAACAGCTTTAAAATGGAAAAATCCTTTAATGCAATTCCTACCTTATCTAAAACACCTACATATCTGTCTCCAGTCTGCGGCCTTTGAAAGGATATTTCAGGCCTGGGATTGAGGAGGGAAAATCTCCCTTCAGAAGCAGGGCTAGGGATGAGTTATAGGCTTCTAAGAGGCTGGAAATCTCTGGGGCCTGACCATGGCTTTAGCATACAGCTCCAACCACGGCCAGGGTCTAGAGCAGAAGCAGCACCCTCAGCCCTTGTCAAAGGAAGAAATATAGAGAAGCATGAGATGATAGCACTGATATTAAGAACTAAGAGGGC
Organism: Hollardia meadi; assembly: GCA_037974645.1. NCBI lineage: Eukaryota > Metazoa > Chordata > Actinopteri > Tetraodontiformes > Triacanthodidae > Hollardia > Hollardia meadi. The sequence goes on along the minus strand of JBBPCS010000204.1, from coordinate 12,181,334 downwards.
CAGGTTTTGGTTTCATGGCGTTTTTGATTCACACATTTTCCAGTAAAGTTCCATCGATGATTAGTCCGAGTCATTCTGCTGTAACCGTAGTTATTCTGCAATCAACTGCCATCGTGAAATAATTAAGTTATGTGGGAAAACAAGAAATAATTGACTTAAGGTTAAATTTAGGCATGATGCACCTTTGTTTAATTTGACAAAAAATTCTTAATTATCTTAACCCTAAGTCTACTTACTAGCTTTAAGTGAAATTTTAAGCTGCCTCTCATGGTCCTCCTATCTCCTTCCTTAAGAGATAGGTATGGAATTTATGGAATAACTGACTTTAACCCTTAACTTTGAATAATCAATATGTTTTAAGACATATATAAACACTCTTATTTGAGTAATAATTTATGTCTGATTGGTTTTTCCACAAAACGTTCAATTACCTTGTTAGAAATTCTTAAAATTACATCTACTCCCTCTTCTCCCTTCGAAGTATGCAAGTGTTTTTTTGTTTGTTTTTTTTGTTTAAAAAGTTTAACTACTGGACACAATATGTCTCCTATACTTCACTTAAAAGTACATTTTTTTCTGGAGATTGTAAGTTTCTATATCGTACGTGTAATTGCCTGTTGGACCACGATTAGCTTCTGAACTAGTTTTGTATGTAGATTTTGTAAAGTGAGGTTGAAGGTGAGCACAGACAAACTTTCCCCCTTCAGCGGATGAATGTGAAAACAGTCCTCTGCCATCAAAAAATCTGCACAAACATCATTCTGCACAGTGAAGGTCAAACATCAAAGCAAAACACAGTTTGAGTTCAGGCGGACTTTAAGGTTCCCTCGCTAAAACTTGACAAAATGTGACATTAATTGACGTTAAGTTTTGGTCAAAATATAACTTTACTTACAGCACAGGAATCCTTTCTTGGAAATGAGAATGGAGCCAAAGTTATATTTGATCGTCTACCAGGTGAGTCTCCACACTTGTTTCCAGCACTGGTGATATTATTTGGATTTTGCAAAATTTCGTGACAGGTTGAAAATGTGCTTGTGACGGTAGTGTAAGCACACTCTAAGTTACAGGCTTTGAGGGAGGACATGCTGTTCTGCCCAGTGTCTCAGTTGTCTTTGCCCCTCTATTAGTCTGACTTTAACACACTTCTCTAGTCAGAGCCAGTAAATTTTCCAGCAGAGGATAAAGTTCAAGAAGATAAAATCAAACAGATGTCGGAGTGAGGGTGAGTCTTCGTCACCCATAAAAGTGCTCTCATCAAAGAGCTGAATCATTTGTTTTGAATTATTACATTGTTATCAAAAGGGACGGCAGCGGCCTGTTTGAGGAGGAATCTGATCTGTTTGTCTAAAAACATGGACAGGGATATTCCAGCCCAGAGGAACCATGGGAAAAGAGTGGCGGCTGACAGGCGAAGGCAGCTGGGGATGGGTTTGATTGACAGCCATCAGCTATCTTTGGAACTGTGTTTACTTTTGTTTAGTGGAGTCGAGTGTTGACTGTCTGGCACCTCGCTCTGTACGCCACATTTCTTGTAAAATTCACCTCCTGGGCAACTAAATAGGCAGGAAAACAATTTCAACAGGGATGTTATGTTGTATGTTGTTGTTGTTGTTGTTGTTTTTTTTTGTATTTATGACACTCCAACACTGCACATTTCCTCTGTTGTAAATTTGATTAAGCTTCTCTAATGAAATTTGTGATAAGATCAAAACAAAACTAAGACTCTGGACAGATAACTTCAATAAACATTGATTCTTTCGGAATCATTTGGCACATATTGGACTTATTTAGTCTTACACCAGAGGAAGATCATACCACTCAGGTTCATACGTTCATACAAAGTTCATGTTAAGGTTACATTTTTGCCTTATCTCTTGAATCTTGTTTCAACTGATGAGGGAGGTTAAGTCCTAGACAATAAAATGTTGCTTTAAAAAAAAAAAAAAAGTCTGCCCAAGATACCTTGTGATATATATTTACTAAAAGCAATAGATACAAAGCATCTGACCAAATATACACAAACTATTTGCATCTGTTGTTGTAATTCAGGCCCACGAGAGTTTAAACCATGAAAAAGTCAGTGTTGTCTTTTGAAGGGCCCAAAAACAAACTGGATTTCAAAGTGTCTGCGACAAAGGAAATTTGAGGTCAGCCTGGAGGGGGATGGAGGGGGAGTGAGTGTAAACTAACTTGGCGTTTGCACACTTTGCCCATGTGAACATTAGCTGACTGAAGAATGCAGTTTCAGATAGTGATGTCTGATACTCGCCTTCACTTAGTTGTCTTGATAATAAAAAGTTATTTATTGTCTTTGTCTGAACTGCAACAAGGTACCTTTATGTGAATGGCTATCAGTACTGTTCACAATTTTTTTGAGTAGAAAAAAAAAATAAAAAAAATAATATCTCCCATGGATTTTGAAAGGCAATACCATTTCTTACATTTTACAATTAGACACTGCTTTGAAAATCTCTGAGGTTTCTTGTGGCAAAGGCGGTAGACAGTGCAATGTCTCAATGAACCACAAGCGCCTAGCTAGCTGGGATGACAGGAAATGGTTTGAAAAGCAGGCCCCAGAGTACTTTTGCTCCCAGCAGGCTATCCTCACATTCACAGTGCGGGGGCGGTATGCCAGTAGCCAGATTACTCACCACAGCAGTCAATACAGTATCTGCTGCATTCTCTCAGTCTACGCTGAGGTTAGCGGAAGCTCATACCATATGGTCCAAGAGGTTGGTTTCCCGATAACATCAAATATACAAATTTCTTAAATGGAGCACAATGGGTAGATGTACTTTGCTTTTCCATGAGTGCAGGATACTGAAAGGAATACTGGAAAGAAACCAGACGGAAAGAGGTGTTTGAGATAACCTGCAGATGGTGATGGTATTTAAAAACAAAAAAAAAGAATAAAAAACTTACCAATGTTTTTTTTTTTCAAATTAGAATATTTGACCTAACAAGTGCCTACTTTGAAAGATACAACAAAGTTTTTAAAAATGTGACCACAGCTACACGATCTGTCTCTCTGGGGTTTTTTAGTCAACTTGCCCCTGTCCCCGGAGCTACAGTGATTGACCTGTGTGACATTTTCCGCTTGATTATACAAAATATAGTGAAGAGTGACCTTTGGTAAACATTCCTCATCAATGCAAACATTTTATGGGCTAGATTTTCAACCCCATTAAAACGCATGCACAAGCTTAGACCTAGCCAGATTGGAATCACACAAAAAGGCTTATCTACATGCTATTGTGTCTTAAATTGTAAGGAGAATTTCTCCATGGACATAGCATGACATCCATTGGTCAGTTTTAAGATACCAACTGCTGCCACAGCAGTAATAGTCCAGACATCATAATTATTATCAGATTTAAAAAAAAAAACCTCAGTTTGAATTAAACTTCTTTTGATGGAACATGAACAGTAAATGGTAAATGAACTTGCATTTATATAGCAATTTCCTAGTCGACCAACTATCAAAGTGCTTTACAAGACTTGCCACATTCAGCCATTCACACACATTCATACATTGATGGGAGCCTGCCATGCAAGGGGCCAACCTGCTCATCACAAGTGATACAGCGATTCCCATTCAAAGCCCCCCACCATATTTCTATGCCATTCACACACACTGATAGAACAGCCATCAGGGGCAATTTGAGATTCAGTGTCTTGCTGGCATCTTCAACTTGAAGACTGACCTTCAGAGAAGTGGACGACCCGCTCTACCTCCTGAGCCACAGCCGCCCCACAGTACTTAGTTGTGATGATGATGATGGTAGATAAATGTATGATAATTTAATTTCATGATTGGGCAACTTGGTACATTTGCAGCTCCAATAACTGAACACAATGAACCCAAAATTAACGACAATAAACCTTTAACAGTGATTGCGTGTCCTGGTGCCCCAATGCTCAAAGAAGCATATCTTGTAACTGTGGCATTCCTGGTTTGATTCTGGCTGGAAACAAGTCATCCTCTGCTCTCTCTCTCTCTCTCTTTCAGTTTCCTGTACTGTTCCCATTCAACCATCTAATTCCAATTCATTCTCATCCCAACTCGTCTTATCCAGACGCACAAGGTACCCTATGGCTTCTCCGGCTGACACACAGCGGGCCCTTTGGCCCGACGCACTAAGCCTTCCATTTAGCGTCTCTAGTTGACGCGCAAAGGCTCGCGCCCCGCACGTCATATTCTGACACACAGGGTCTACGTTGCTTTGCTTAAGTTCAGGCACAAAACATCAGTGACGTTTGGTTCAGATTAGGCACAAAACCTACGTGGTTAGGTTCAGGAAATGACTGGTGACGCTTGGTTTCAAACGGGACGCAAACTCTGGTCTCCTGGGTGAAAGTCCTGTGTGTGACCCTCCACTCAACCCTTTCACTTTAAAAGGAACATCGCGCATCATCTGTTCAAGTCATCTGAAACTGACGCGGACGGCTTTACATTGCTGGTACATTAAACCCTTGTGCGTCTTTGCCTGACCCCAAAGCGTATTTTGTGTGTCTGGATGGGACGCGAAGGGTCATGCCAAAAAATCTATATCTGAGCTGGGCATGAGAACGGGCTGCTAATTCCATACTTTCAGAAAGGTGTTCCTAAAAATTGGTCAGCCCTCCCTATGGATGGTGTGTTTGCCTCTTTACATTGTGTGGGCAGATAGTGTTCATACCAGACACGAATGTTCGAATAACACTGTGGCTTTAAGAGGGTATCATACATGTGCATGCGCATACATGAATGCACCTGTCGATGTGCAAAGATACACAATACATACCGAGAGTATTAATCCTGAAGCAAAAAACGATTCACCGTTTTTGTTCTTTTATTGCTCTCCACTGAAAAGAGACAACGTACAGTGCGTAACCTGCGTTTAGTGCACACCCACACATGGATGGCCACAGCAGGAATAGACAGCATTGTGTTTATTAGACACAAATGATTGGTTAAATGTTAGTAAACATGAACATTTCGTTACTATTATTCTAATATTTACAGTATTTCAGGGTCCTAAATATGCAGGGAAATCTAAATTTATACAGCAGAACCCCAGTGGCACCAAACATTACGATATTTTAGAGCTCCCCCTAAATTTCTCAAATGAGGCTTTCTGGGGAGCTCATGTCTCTTTCTGTATTTCAAACTCTGCCCAACAACAGATTTTGAATTGGTAAACAGAGTGAACATTTTTTTTAATCTTAAGCTCTTTAGAGATCATAGACTCTTTTCTGTTTCAGATTCAGAGGACCTTTCTTTTTACCAAACACTTGCCTGAGAGCATTATATTCCATTAGCTTATATTTTGAATTGTTACCTGGCGACTGAAACTTATGTTTTCCTTTACATAAATACAAGTAAAAACATTTCCGCCATAAATCTATAAATTTTAGGTAAGATGCCTGACCCCGAAAAGTCAGCGAAGAAAGCTGGTGAATTAAAAGGGTTAAGTTTCTGCGCTATAGTTTATGTAATTAGCAAAAGAGATGCAAATTTCCTTTCTTGGCAGCTAAAATCTGAAACTGTTCAAGGATGTTCCCTGATGTGAATTTATCTGAATGAATATAAAGCACAAAAAACTGCATGCTCACCAATGTTTCCCTCGATAATCAAAGTTTCTAATAAAGTTCATGTGTAAAACTTGTGCATTAGAATTCTGCAACTCCAGCAGCAGCACTCGCACATGCTGATTTGATATTTCACATTGACATTTAACAATAATCAGTGATTCTATGCAGAGAGACGAGCTGTCAACAGCAGCAAACCTTCTCATCTGCCGGAGGCGACACAGGCCCATAATGAATTGCGGAGGTTTGCTTCTGAACCCCCTCCATCCCTCAGTTATTGATACAGTGGGGTGGGAAGATAGCTCTATTTTCTGCATAGATGAATGATGAGTGCAGGACCGTTTACACACTGTATTTTCCAGTGTTTGCCCTGAGGAAGGGAGCCTTGGTGGAATTTGTATTGACTCTACAAATGTTTAATGAGCAAGCAACAACAGCAGCTGGTTGCACAGCGCTCATGAAATGATGACACAAGACACACGTGTGTTCGTGCACAGCAGTGACTGGGCATGTGTAGCACACAGAGTACTTTACAGGCCATGGTTGTGTCGGTAACATAATACAAGAACCATTTTCTGCCTTTAGCTCAGCAGTATTGCTTTGTGGTGGTATACATAAGGCAGAACAAATTATACATCATTTCAAAATGAGCACAAAATCATCAGAAAATGAACAGAATTTGTTTCTTGTAATAATACACTTTGCAAGCATAAACTGTCATACTGAAACAAAATATTTTACAGCTAGCATAATTTTGAAATTTGAGATGAATGATAAACAGGTATTGAGGTTTTCCTCCAATCTGAATTTGGTTGAGGAAGTATATGAAGATATATATGAACAAAAAGAACAAATAAACATACATAAACTGTATTTTTAAGACCTATGTGGCTTTTGAACCCCGTATCAGTCTGTGGCTCCAGAAGAGTAAAAGAGCAGAAACACTGTGGCACCAGGCATTGTGTCGATCTTTAAGAGAGCGTGGGCAGCCACAGTCCACAAAGCTAACCCTGTCATCTGGCAGCAGATTTGCAAGAGAGATAAACTGAGATCCTGCAGGGGATCAAACCCAGCCTCTATCTGTAACAGAGGATTTAGCCAGCAGAGACTAAAGGGGCTAGAGCAGAATTACTGTGTACGGAGCCTGAATGAGTCGTCGCATTTACCCTGCAAGTTGGTTGCTTTTGTGCCCGGATACTGTTTAGCAGGATAATACTACAATTTTTATCCTGTGTGACAGGTTAACATGCAGGTCTGTTTGGAGGGGAGGTATAAATGTAACAACAGCACTTTAGATACAAAACCATGAACTGAGTGATAGGCAGTAAATTAACCCGACTTGCATGTCTCAACCAGTCGGTTCTGGTTGTGGGCTGACCCAGTATATAGACAGACAGCATATAGACTGCACCCAAAACATAATTAGTGATGTAATGATTTTTTCTTTTCCAGAGATAATGCTTTAGAAAACTATTGTTAATTAGCAATTACTTTCTCTACTACTGTTAAAAGGTCAATTTGTTTTCTTTTTGTTTTAGCAGGTACTGCTGTATTATATGCGTACTACAACATTTTATGCAAGGCAGGATTTTACAAGACGACTAAATTTACTTTCAGGGTAATTCTGTACGTTGAATCCTTCAATGACCTTTTACATGTCACCCAGCAGTGCTATCAGATTCGGTTCTGGTGAAAACCTCATGGGTTTTATAAGGTCCACACTTATTAATACTATTAATAGACATTTAGAAGAGTGGTGTGGAGTCAGGTGGTGCAGTGTCAGCTGGGTTTTTTATTCTGTTGACCAACCAAAGCAGAAGCCAATCATGGCAAAGATAACTCATATGACTTTAAACGTCATGTAGGGCAAGTTAACGGAACAACAAAAACACTTCAATCGATGAAAAAGGTCTAACAGCACCATACGTAAATATTAAAAAATATAATATGTTCTATATGTGCGTCCTAACAAATCTTGCAGTATTTTCTAATACTGTTATTGAATCGAATGACCACCTGAATTGTGGAAGGATAAATGTTAGTGCTGATCCCACTGAAAATCAACTTTTCAGTGTACAATTCTTTTACGTCTTTCAGTCACTAAGGAGCATCAGAAGCACACGCATAAACTGGCCATCCCATTAAGCTCACGGCCACCGCCTGTACTGTATAGCATTTTAGTACACAATTGTGGTGCAAAGGCATTTAGTGGCAAAGCACAATCTCATATAACTTAGAAACCATTGGTATGCTATGTGTTCAGCACGTGGAAGTGGTATCTTGCTTGGTTTTGGTTTCCAAACCAACAAAATTGGAGGTGTTTGCTGGTGGGACATGAGTGTTGGATTATGTCCTGTTTGGGAGCGTGGGTGATCGGATCTGAGGAGAGTTTGTTACACCCTGCCAATAAATCTCCTCTCTGGTGAGAAAAAAAGAAGTGGCTGGCGTTACTATACCCACAAGACACAGGCCATGATGTACGCGGTGCGGCATGTGAGTAGCGCAACGCTTTTGTGTTCGAACATCTTCATAAACAGGATGAGATTACAAAGTATCTGTGATCATACATTATCAGTGTCATAGAAAATCAGATTGGATCCTCTCGTGCACTTTAAGAGCTGTATTCTCCTCACCACGATATACTGACCGTTTCTTAATATAGTCAACTCATGAAGAAGGAACAGCCCTGCATTCAGCAGCAGGTGAGAAAGAGGAGTGTGATGGCTAATGTTGCTCTGTCCTTGGATTTGTAAGAAGTACATTTCCTGAAATGTTGGCCATTAAAATGAGTGATTCAGCTTTAAATTATGAAGAGATCAGTGATCAAGCAGGATTTTTCTTACCTGGCAGCAACAATGGCAGCCTCTGCAAACTTTTCTGCTTTTTTTTTTCTCTTCTTAATCAAATTGGAGGATTCTGTGTTTCATTCCATCCCTTTATTGGTGACTATTTGTTAGTAATTACTGTACATGACAAAAATATATTTGAGAAACAGCCTTTAATCATATATGCACACTGCCAAAAAAGTGTATTATATATATATATATATTTTTAAATATTTATCTACCTATTTATTAGTTTATCTATTTATTATTATGATTGCCATACAGTCCAAAACAAAGCAGAATTTTATTGTAATTCTTGAATGAAAAACAAGAAAATTAATTAATAAAAGAACAAGTATCATTAGCCAGTTTTCTTCCATTTGTCCAGGATATTCAGAATTGAATCAAAAAAAAAAAAAAAAGATGCATATTGGCATGTTTGTGAAATTAGCATTCTGGATCATCTGTGTACATTGGAGGTCAGAGTTGCAGTGCAAACTATTAGCCCACTCTCCAACCGCTGTTGCACAGCCCTACTTCTTATTACTACAATGGTGGTTTCACCTTTTCAGTTTAATCATTCCAGTAGATATTAAACTCTCCCGGCAGGCTGGGGGCTATATATTGTAGGGATTTACTGAGGGATTTGCATCCTACTCTCTGCTAGTTCAAATCTCTGTGTCTTCTCAGATCAAATTATCATAACCATCATCGGGCACAACTCCACAATGAAAATACAGTGCAGGAAAAACGCTGTCAGCGATTCCATGTGCCCCTCTCCCAGAATTATGAAATATGGTTAATGTGCAGTGCTATGCTGTAGAATTGGAGTGTTATCCCATGGTACCAGAGCCATTGTGGAAAACATGAGTTATTGTCAAATACCTATGTGACTGACATAAAAAATCTCCTTTGTAGTCGTGAGTTTATTACATCCCTGTGGTTCTTAAATCACATTTGACCTCAATAGAAGGCATACATTGTGTTTATAATTAAATTGCACTATAGAGGGTCTGTGAATAGTTGAGTAAGTGTAACCCTTACCCTAGCCAAAAACTGTTTAGGCGAAATTGAAGGGTCATTATGATCAAAACATTGTTAGCATAAAGCATTTCCTTGAAGACCACATTTATGTGATTGTTTTTAAACCTGAAAAATGATATTGTATTTTTCCACGCCTAAGAGCTGGAAGCTCACTGAAGACTCTTCATTTAATAGAGCTGATGGGACCAAACAGAGACGCCGAGTGAAAGTTTTCATACGGGTGAACTTTCATCTATTACGGCGTATTATATATCCAACTTAATACATCATCAAGGGGGTTAACACACCATCGCGTGACTAGCTGTGATGCCATAAGACTGAAAGTAAATTGACGTGAAGCGGCAGACCCTGGGACCCTTGATAAACGTGGAAACCTTTATTATTATTTATCTTATTTTGGGCGTGTAAGCTGAGAGCAGACGGGGCGGGTCAGCACAATGTCCGGATTGTTCCACGCTGCACGCACATACATATTGAGAGAGAGATGAAGGCTTTCACCTATAGGGGCACCGCTTTACTTCTCAATCTTTAAGCCTGAATATGGCTAGTGTGGGAAAAAGTGCGTTTTCTGCCTCTCTGCCTCTGACTGCAAGGGAACAGGTCAAATCCTCTGCCAGGTGCCCCAGGCTATTTTTCCTTCCCTTTTTTTTTTTTTTTTGAACACCTCCACACCAAGACAGCAAAATCTTTGTCAGAAGACAGAGGAGGGGAGGGGAGAGGAGGCAGAAACACTCTTCTGTTTTCACTTTGTGTGTGTGTTGAACCCTCTGGGGCTAAAATAATTAAGATCAATATATATGAAAGTTCAAGATACTTTTTTTTTTTTCAAAGTTGGTTAATTTCAAGGTAATTAAACCATGATCTGGATCTCATGTGAGTCAGCGAAGCCTTATTGACATACAGTATCATTGGCAATGAGCAGGTTTACTGCCGTATTGCCTCAGCATCTGCTAATTACCCTTCTGCTGTAATTGTACTGTGTCTCACTTTGTGTTTGGACCAATTATTGTAGTAAAAGATTATACACATGAAGTCTCTTTTACTCTCTAATTCATTTACTTAGTTTAGTTTCACTTCCACACAATCATAGAATTGACAATCTAGACAAGCTGTACTGTTTTGATTTAAAGACCATAATAATCTCATTCGGATAATGTTCAGAAGTTATAATTCCTTTGATAGTACCGAAAGAAAGTAGAGAAAATGCCGACCCAGTGATAGTTCCTGTTTATTTGCACAGTGTAAGTATATTACAGGAGTTGTCTGGATGATTTACCAGCTTTATACTACATTACTGCTTTTGCATATGAAAAAAATCCACTATTGTGAGCTTATTTATAAGAGAACTGTGCAATGTGGAAACATCCTTCTCTCCTTTGTCTTTAATTGTATCACAGCTACTGGATAAAAATAAATAAAGGGCAGTAAAAACATGTCTCTAAAATGCCTGTTTGAGTTTCTGAAAGGAAGATAAAAAATATGTGTATTTTTATCATAGCTTTTCATGAATGTTTGATCTAATTCAATTGACATTTAAGGGGCCCAAGTGCCATGAAATTGCTGTTAACACAACAGCAAAATGACAATGTCAACCTCCAAAAAACCCACCCAAAATAAATTGTAGTTGTGCGGTTTTTACCTCCCAGCATCGACATGATATCATTACTCTGCTGAGCATCTCTGGCCAGAGTGACACCAGTCCATTAGACCGTCAAAGCCCTCAACTTTCCCCCCACCACCACTTGGAGGTCACCTTGGGGAGGATTCCACTTTCCACCAAGCCCACCAAACAACACCCTTCCCATCATGCCATTGTTCAACCCAATTCCACCTGGGATAGATACAAGAGGATTGGAGAGAGGCTGAGCAGGAGAAAAAAAAGTGTGTGCATGTGTGTGTTAAAATGACGCAGTGTGTTTGTGTGGATGACCAGCTGTCCCGGGGTTCTTGGTGGAAGGGTGCAGCTGTTTAGGCAGCTCTATGCTGATAAAGGCAGTAGGACTGTGGGGAAAATTTAGACAGTTGAGAGAAGAGAATATACATAGAAACACATGTGGACATGTATGCAAACATATTAAGAGGCGTAATACACACAGGCAAAGGAGTTTGTTCAAGTGCGTATTTATTCTTTTACATTAAACCTTTACAGATAAGATAATCAGCTAACCTTGATCCATACATGGATAAGGAACAGGACTACAGTTCTTGTCACTAAACTGACCAAGGACTCATCAGAGTGTGATTAAGTCCTGTTAAACCACAGTCATGTTGCACTAGTAAGAGCTCTGAACTGACCAATAGGTTTAAAAATGCATGTAAGCTGGTCACTGAAGGCGAAAATAGAAATGCAAACTTGTTGCAGAAATAGACCAAAAAGGCCAATCCTTTCGTTCATAAGGATTTGGGGCATTGAGGTAATGAGAGAAAGAGAGAAATGGGGAGTGACGTAGAATAAAAGTCCTCGGCACGGACTCTGACTGGGGATGTTTTGGCTCATGGTCAGCACCTTAAGTCCCTGGGCCACTTGAGCTGTGTTTCCACCCAAGTGCTTGGTATAGTACCCCTGGTAACCGTATGTAATGTGCCTAAACCCTAGATCCGTTTAGCAGTAGACAAGGTTACCAGGGCTTTGAGAGTAACCAATTTCACTTTTCCAGCAGTTGGGAAACAACAGCGGATAATTTCCTTGTCTGTGAGAAGCTGCAGCATTTATTCACTGACACACTGTCCATAGCCTACTGCAGGCTACATTACTGCGAGACCAACAGCATGCAAACTGCTAACGTTTTCCTCTGCTACGTTTCTATTTATGGTCACTTTTCTGCTGCTCTCTCTCACTCTGTCTACGGCACACTCACTATGCACACACAGGATTTATGTTTTTTTCTTTCTTCTTGGTGTGTGATTATTTATTATAACAAGGTGACAAGCTTTGTTTGAGAAAAGGCTGCAGGCGACAAGACTAAAGTCTTCTGAAAACACATGGAAGTTGGGAAATCCTATATCGGAGCACAGATGACTCTGGTTGCTTAATCAGTCGTCTGCTGTGTTTTAACCCCGCCTTTTAGTATCGGATCAGTGTGCTTGGTAACTCAACAGACATGTAACGAATAAACAGGACAGCACAGAATGGTTCTACTGGTACCATCCAGAGCTTTTTGGTAATGGAAACAAACTAAAAATAACCGTTCTAATGCGTAACAAACTGAACTGAACTGATCTGGACTGCTTGGTGGAAAAGAGGGTTTGGATACTCCCGTGGAGGCAAATTTGAAAGAGCTGATCTTGAACAAACAAAAAACATAGCCTAGTTTTTTTTCCTAAATAGATTGGCTAAGGCAGGATTTGGGCACTTTTTAATACATCAGACCGGCGATACATCATGAAGCGCCAAGCGCCAAACTGCGCCCCCTCTTGGGGGAAAGAATCGTACTTCCTTATAGGAAACTACTGTGAGAGACAAGTCTTCATTTGGGAAGTGTAAATATGAATAATAAATATGAACTATCATCATAATTCATGTTTCCATCCAAACTACTGAATTCTGAAGTATCGAATTGAAAAACTGAATAGGACGGCAAAGAAGGTACAGCCAGTGTACAGAATTAAGTTGTTGCAGGTATTTTTTTTAACGCTCTGAGGTTCATCAGTCACCTACTCCGGTGTCTAAACTGTTAGCTACTAGCCCTTAACATCTAAGTCTAATGGCATGAAAGGGCACTGAAGATGGATCCAAATTAATGTTTTCTATGGTGGGCATATATTTACTTCACATAGTGTCTTTGGGTCATTTAGAAACTTATTTAATTCTGATAGTTTTATATTGGTTTTGTTTTGTACTGATATTTTTAAATTAAAGTATATGGCTAGTGGCATTTGTTTTCTCGGCCTGATGTATTATAGTAGGACATTGTAAATTGTGTTAATAGCATATGGGTTAGGGGCTCAACATTAGCATCTCCCATGTCATGGGAGAAACAGTCAGTCACACAATGAGGGGGCCACTTGGGCAGCAGGGGATTTGTGATGGGGTGTCTAACTCTAAGCAAGGGGGACAGTCCAAGCAGAAAGGTCTTTGAGATCATGAATTAACACTTAAATGAGCCATTCTGCATAAAATACATTTTTAGATTTTTGATAGTAGTACAATTTGCTAATGATACTTAGCTATAATTAATGTATAGCACTTTTACTCAAGCAGATTTTTAATGCAGGACTTGTAACGTGTCTAAACCACCTGTAAAAAACCACTGTACCGCTGTTAATAAGTACATCAAGACATTAGTGCTGCCACAAGCAGGAGTTACATGTTGCGTACGGAGGCCGGCCTTAACATGTCCAGCATTTCTAAACTGATTTGCTATAGAGGCAACCACCCAAAAGTACATACTCATGGCATCCACAAATTGGAATATAGTATGAATTACATAAATAGTGTTGAAGCACCTAAATCACAGGGATCAATGTGTCCTGCTGTGTCCTCCGCGTGCCTCGGCTCGGATTAACAAAAGCTGGAACAGCATGGGGTCACTGTGTGCCACCTAATTTACAGCTGACATCCCATGTCTCCTACTGTGGGGATGGCATGATGTGAGACACGGATGCCTGAAAAGGCCTGGCATTGTGATAAATTTGGAAACAATACTCATTGCGGTGCACATACAGGATGATTAATTGTAAGTGTTCCTAGCCTTTTATGGCAAAGCCAAGTGCGGCACAGAATTTATGTACACCTGCAGCTGCTCTTTTAAAAGGGTTACTTCTGTGTGTTTGTCATATTCCAAATATTTTGATTTGGTTTGTTTTGTACAGATAATGACTGTATATTCTTTCCCCATGGAAAATCAGGATTTAAGGTAGAAAAAGATGTTGTGGCTTGAGAAATCTCAACACTGATGTCCAGTAGTTCATTCTTGAGTGACGTGGTTGACACTCGATATCACTTTCTGGCAACAAGATGCCCGTGGCAAGCTTCACCAAGCAATTAGCCAAATGGATTGGTTCTTGCATAGCAAACTATTTTAAACAGTGGGCATACCTCCCCACACTATGTGCCTACTTCATGTTGTAAGATATTGATACATACATCAACATTGATATTTATAATGTTAGAATTTAAAAATATGCCCATAATACAATGTAGAATTATAGCCATGGACAATACCGGTGACATACTTGGACAGTTACGGAAAACATCTGCTTGGCCAACATACAGGCAGCTCTTCAAATCCCTACAACACTCTCTGAGTTCTACTACTGTGTTACATTATTGCTACATCATGTGAGGTGTATTAAGCGTTTGCCTATGAAACATCCAGAAAATATGTTACTTAACTAAATGTCCAGACAGGGAGCTATTAAAAACAGTAAATAGAATACTATCTATGCAGATGGAGCATCTTTATAGAGACCAAACTGTCTCATGTTGATACACCAGTGACAACACTCGTCTGAATAAACTGTCCGCAGTAATGCACATGGAGAGTGATAACGTCATTTGAAGGAAGAAAAAAACAAAACAAGGAAAATAAATATCTACAGCAGGTCAGTGGTGTGCCAAAGTAAAGAAATATTATTCCCAGAAGCTTTGCTAAGGATTCGGGGAAGTCTTTGGAGTTGGATGCAAGGTTATACAGAGGGCAGCCAGAACGGGTGTTTAGTTTGGTAGCTCGAGTCAAACAACAGCCACAGAATGGAAAAGATACAGAAACGTAATTTACCTTGCATCAGTGGAAAAGTCTGGCGAGACAAAGAGGTGGAAGGCAATGTTTCAATACAGGGGTGAAGTGTAATACTGAAGTGAATATTGAATGATAAGGTGATGAAAAGTGCTTTCAACAAATAAAGCAAATTTTTATTTATTTTATTATTTTTTTTCTCCGAGAAAACTGGAGATAATTTGATTTGAGAGTGATTCACCCGGGAGAGCTGGCTGGTCTGACTGCAGGAGGATTTGTGAACTGGCTTTAAGGCAAGTTCAGCAGAACACACAAAATTTTATTAAACTTCCTGTTTTCACCAAGTGAGAGCATGCACATGCATGTGCTAGCACACACGGACACACATACACCCATGAATGCAGCATTTAACTGAACTTTCTGACCCCTTTATTTGTGGGCTGTCAGGGATAAATTATATTTTATTAAAGAGACAGAAAAAAGGGACAAAAAAACCCAACCTTCTTTGTGATAATGACTGATTTTATATGTTCCTGGGGCCATAGATTGGTATTATCCTTATATGGCAGCAATCATTGCTTGGCCGTAACACTAAAGCCCCTGCTCTCCATCATTGTCCATCCTTCAAGGTCAAATGAGTAAACAAGGAATACCTACCACACCAACAAGTAAAGATGATGGGTTCTTTATCAGACTATGACTCAGGCCATTTTCTGATAAATTTAGCGACCAGTTCATTCTTTGTGGTCATTGTTATTGAACTCAATATTACGCAACAACATACATCTCAACATAAAAAAAACAATACAGTAGAATAAAGATCCATAAACACAACTGCCTGTCCAGTCAAATCCCATCTTCATCAGAACTGGCTGTCTTATGGTAAAACAAAATAAAGCAAAGGTGAGTAAAAGTAAATGGGTTTTCCTATTGAATGTTATTGCTTTAGGAATGGGTGGAGATGGCTATTGATCTGCCTCATCCTTGGCCATTACCGTTGGGATGGCAATCAGCGAGGCCTCTTGGTTTCTGGGTAAACAAGCATTTTCTCCTCTCATCGCAGAGCGGCGTACAGATTGAGAGCAGTAAAAAGGCTTGGAAAAACATTTCTTCTGGTCGCTCCTGTGCTGCTGACAGGACATTTGAAAAGTGTCTGTCGTTCATAGATGGCCTAAACATGATTGTTTCTCTGCTTGCTCTGCCCCCCATGGGGCCATATATATATATATATATATATAAGGGGACATTTACAAGAGCAAATGCTGGCCTGGAATGCATAAAAGGGGCAAAAAGCCTTTGTTGATATAAGTTGTTTTAACAGGCTGAGACAATTTCTCCTCTCCCAATGAAACTATCAAATGAGACAATCAATTTATCACCTAGAATATTGCCCTGGAACAGCTGATAAAGTGTTAAATATTCCTGGCAAACTCAAACAAGCTCCCTGCTATTCAGTTCATGAGCTAAAAGTTCAGAACAATATTTGTTTACATTTTATTCACAATGGACCTTTTGTGTTCATGCAAATAATGGGGATATGAAAAGCATGAAATTCTGCTAATTTATGAGATGAAATTGTTATGTTCATTCTTTTTATAGTTTTGCCTTCTTTTTTTCTTCTTTCTGTCTATCTTAACTCAGGATTGAGCTCTATATTGTCATTAACATTATCAATTCTTTCTGAAACCGTAGCGTGAGTCGGGTGTGAGTCCCGAGCCTCTCACTACTCTAAATGCCATTCCAAACTCATTACCTCTGTCTCGTGTCTGGCCATACACCCATCATGTTCTGACCTTGAGAAAATAGATAGAAAGGTGACAAGTGAGTAACGAGTTCCATAAAGGGAAAAAAAAAGAAAAAAGTAGCGCTTAAGTGTAAGTATACTCTTGCCATACTGTTGTATATTTGGGTTACGTAACCACAATTTCTAAATATAGAATGGTGTTCTATAGTTAAGTATAATTTATTTTTAAGTTATTAAGTATGAAAAACTAGCGTTTGATGGAATAGTGAGTTACCAGGCGGATAATGATGGGATGATGGTCAGTCTCTGTGCTGTTGCTTCACACAGGTGAGATGTGGCCTTGGTATAAAATAAATGATTAATCACATTTTGGGTCTGTGAGGTGCAGGGAATCCTGCCTCTAACAAATGAAGGAGCCTAAAGTTCCGATCTCATTGATGTTTTGACTGAACCGCGGGTGTGTCAAATTTTCCTGTAATACATAATGATTAGATGTTTTAATGTAGAAATAAAATGCATGTTATTTACCAACCAATATACTGTACAACAATAATCGGTTAAGCAATCAAATGATGATCTCTGACGATTTCTCAGGGCTTATAGGCATTTTTTTTTACTGAATAAACTGACTGAATATAAATCTTATTGTATTCAAAACGTACGGCAGATATGTGCAAATATTAACCTTTATTGCAAAGTGTATTATGACAAACTGTACTTTAAACAAATAAATCAAATGGAATGTAAATATGACAATAAGCTCTATAACTCCTTTATTTCTACATAGCAACAAACATTTCTTCCACCAACTGTTAACCCTACAAATATTTCACATGTCTTCAGTTTTATTCTAGTCTAGGAAATCATGTTCTGTCTTTACACACCAGGAAGGATTTTTCACCTTACTGCATGGTAGTAACAAGGACTGTGTCTTAAAATGTAATTGTTCTTGAATGAATAGACAAATCTGCACATTAAGTGAGCTCCTTTCCCCTGTGTTCAGACAGATCAGGCCACTGGTATTGATTCATTTATGAAAATGAGTGAAACAGGTATTCAGAAAAACATGCAAGTATGATTGAGTCAGTATTAGATACAATGACTGGGTGGACATACTTGGAGAATTGGACTGTATTTGTTGTGTTGTAGCTGATTCATTAAATAAGACAAGAATAGCCACAGTGAACATATAGTTTATACAATTATAGAATGTTATATTCTCAGTTTTCACATGCAAATTTTAAAAAAAAATCCTAATTTTGTAGAAAACAATACAACCATACTAATGAAAGACTTCATTCTACCAGTGGCAAAGTATGTGAGGACATGTGTGAACTCCAACCAATTAGAAGACCACATTAGACCACATTACCAAGTATCTTAGCAACAGGATCACAGCAGATTTAAACCTCACTGTCTGCAGCTATGTGTGATAACCTCAAAGCAATCACCCCCTCTTTTTTCCCCCCTAATTTTCACCAGATTGCCTTATACATACAGTATGTTCACTTATTTAATAAGGCGTGGTGCAACGGTTGAAGATTTGCTTTGTGTCATGAGTGGACAAGTTAAGACCCCACCTTGTTAGAGGTTTTTTTTTTGGTCAGAGATTGACAGGAGTCCCACATACCTTGATTAAGCCACGTTTTTAAGGCTCATCTTTGAACTGAGGAAATCAAAAACTGCTGTTGGAATCCTTAATGCGGAGGTGTCATTTAGAGTCAAATAGAATGCAAATTACTTGTACAATTGAAATGTCAACTTAAACATGCTGCGCGCCTGGCCTGTGGCTACCCGAAGAAGTCATTTAAAGTCATTTCGTTGATTCAGAGTCCCACTAATCCTTTTTCATTTCCTTATAGTCTCAGAGGTTACACGAAGAACTGGGAGTGGGGGTTGGGGCGTGGGTGGGGGGACACATCTGGGAATCGGGTTGATTTCCGCCTTTGTCTGGCTGGAGTTATATGGTTTGTAGTGATTCATATTCTCATGTTTTTGTTCAAAATATGTGCACCCCAATTACAGCAGGGATTTGCTTATTCAAATAGGAAACCTCCTCACTGACCAAGTCAGCTAAGTTGGTTAAAAAGAAAAATTAGAGCAGGGTATATCCTTGTAAATGCTATTTCTTAATTTATGTATTGGAATATTTTACATTTTAGAATGTAGAAATATGTTTTATTATTTTGAGCATTTTCTTCTCCAAAACTATAATAAAACAAGATGTTAATTATGAAATTTTAGCATAGAAAAGAAAACGACTGACCAATAAAACGTCAACTTGTCTTATTTTCATGTACCGTGTTGGGTCAACCGGACACTACCTAAAATATGAACCGTATTAAAATGAAGTGATGAGAGAGATGGATGCATGTGTCTCAATGGAGGTCAAGTCCATGTTAAGGTCTTTTATTCTCAATCATTCATGTTGATTTGTCTCCTTTGAGCGTCTGAGCTGAAGTCTACAGTGTTCCAAATAGTGCACCCTGCTGTGAGTTATTAGTGGAGTTCATAGAAAGCATTCATGATTTAAGATTATGTAATATAATTGTCATTGTGTTGCATTTCATAAACATGCAAGGCTTGTTTTCATTCACCCAAATTCCCAAGTGGCTACTACAATGATTTTGATTAGTAATGCCAACATCCATCATCTGATTCGGTCACGTATGAAAGGATCCATTCCAATGGCATGCCATACATCCAATTCCACTGAAATTTATAAATTGTTACTGCTTAATAAAATAGGTGAAATTGCTCCAAAGGGGCCTTAAACGGTGGTGGCTGTGAGGATATTCATGATTTACGCACACACTGTGAGAGGCCCAATGTAAACTTCAGCCATGCACATGCACAAACATCTACCCAGGGACATTTACCTTTCGCCCTTATTTTCTCCATCTCATTGACACATGGACATCAATTTCTGCTGCATCTCACACTGGATTGTCTTTAAGGTCAATTTGATCCGTCCAAGCGGCGGCCTGATGCACTGTTCCCTCCTGTCTCCCTTTAAATTGCCTTCCCCAGGGGAGTGCTTGTGTTTGCTCCTGGTGAGGGCCTATGGCCACGTTGTTAATTTATTAGAGAGATAAAATGCTTTTATGAGTTGTATTAGACTGCAGCACACTGTATTCTCTTTGGGTGCTCAGTGGTGAGGTGGCCCTTTTATCTGTGCAAAAATAAAGTGCCGCTTGTAAAAGTTATAGTTTTCTTTGGGAAATATTCTCTTTCTGGTAGAAAGTTGGATAAGAACTTCGATACCGCTCTCATATCTGTATTAAATATGGAGCTACAGCGAGCAGCTGGTTAGCTTAGCACAAAGACTGGAAGCAAGGGGGACCAGTTAGCTTGGCTATGTCCAAAAGCTATAAAATCAGGCCAGAAAGCCAGGCGAGCATGGCTAGCTGTTTCTAGCCTTTTGCTAAGCTAAGCTAACAGGCTGTAACTTGAAATGAATCAGGCAGATAGAGGAATGGTATCATTATTTCATATTACTCTCTGCAATTTTCCAAAATGGTTTCATTTTCCTTTAAAGGTCCAATTTGTAAGACATGGTCATAATTTTAGTTTTAAACGTTCAAAAAATCAACTAACATTATCAACATAATGTGAAGGAAAAAAAAGTGTTGATGTTATGTGTCAATGTATTGTGTTGCAGAGATATCTACTGTAGTTAGCATGCTAACCAGCTAGCCTTGTCCCGTCCTGTCTCATAACACCATAGTCCGATAGCCCCCTGTAATTTCAGCTGGGAGATGTATGGGAGGGACAAGTTCACTACGTTTCACAGGCTCTGTTAGCGTTTATTCTGATAAATACACAAAATGTCAAGAAAAAAAATTACATCTATTTTCCTTACTAACAGAAAAATAACAACAACCGCACACCTTCTGAATTCAAATTTCCCTCTTTTACCAAACTAATACAAGTTTAATTGCCTTAACTCATCATAAAACACATTTCATTCAAACAAGACTTTAGACTTGGTATTAACATCCATCCTGAGTGATCCAATCACAAGAGGTGTGAACGCACCCAAGATGCACTCAGGACGCATTTGAGGTACGGCCTAGGCCACCTGTGGCCACATTCTTTGAGCGGTTTGAATGTGAATGTTTCCTTGGCCACATTGAGAGACCGCCTACTCCACTGACGTCCTCTGAAACAAGAACACGAAGCCACGACATCAGTGGATTACATGCTTTGGTTCATTGTAATGCAAATGATGTGTTAAGACTCTCCCACAGTCTGTTTCAACTGATTGAAACAGTGACCGTAAGAACCCCAGACTCCCTTAAAAAGTCGCACTGTTATGTGAGTGATTGTGTTAAGAGAAACATTACAAACTTAGAAATGCTATGACAAATTCTTAATTATTTGGGCCTTCTTGTAAATTCGTCAAATGTCATGATCTTTCTTTGTGTACAAAAGCATTGTGCCCGTTTGTCCCAGTGATGTACATGTTATAGATGTTATAATTCACATTGCACATTCACCTCTGGTTTGGTCAAAGTAATTCCTCAATTCACAGAGTAAGATGTGAAAATATTCCATGTCTACACATTGTTTTCCCTCACTGCCCGACTCTATCTGCTCTCCATCCTCTGTAATCACCTCCGTACTGTATCTCCTGTCGTCAAAGTGGCCTCCAATGATCTCAGAGGCTGTGTCTGTTCCCTGTCTGATTTCCAGCCATGTTCAGGCGGCAGAGCCCAGTTTAGCTGAGCCCCACTGCCTGCTGTGACTACCCCTGTGATCTGAGGTCACGACCTAGGCAGACTTCAGTCAGCTGTATTGCTACTAGCTCCACCGCTAACTGAGCTAACAGTTGCTATAATTACAACCAAAGATAACCACACAGCCTTATATAACTACAGCCGACAGTATAGTGAGCAGCAGCTGGCTTTCACTCTGGTGATATGCTGCCTCCTATATTTGTGAAGGTACTGTATCTTCATATTCTGGCCATATTTTACAAATTCCACCTTTAAATGGTACCACTGCAAACTCTGTCCTGTATGTGTGTGTGTGTGTGTGTGTGTGTGTGTGTGTGTGTGTGTGTGTGTGTGTATATATATATATATATATATATATACACACGGTATAACTTTTCAATAAAACAACTAAACACTACATTAAAATATGTTTCTGAAAACATAAGGTAAGAAACAGGTTATGTAGCAACAGAATGTTGATTCATATTTGATCAGCACTGCTTAATTTTACAGTTTGATCTGAGTTTTGTGAGCAGTGTGTGTTCAGATGCCAGGTTCTTTCTTTTTTTTGGCAACTTCATTAAATACATGACATGCACATTTGTTTTTCTGGTGCTCTAGTTTGTTATTTAGTGACAGTGAATGACCACAAAACATCGGACCTGCAAAGTCAGTAAATATGCTGTAGTCTTGCTTTGGACTGAATGGTAATTTAGCAGTCAATAACACACATCCCCAGCTCATCAGATATCACAAGGATGCACAAGGGTTTAATGTACCTGTAATCTAAAGACGACTCGAACAGATGATGTGGCGTGACGTACTTTCCAAAGCGAGAAAGTGCCGAGAGGGGTGGAGGGTCGGGGTTCAGCGGGGGGTCGCACGCATGACTTTCACCCAGGAGACTGGAGTTTGCGTCCTGTTTGAAAGTGTCACCAGGCACTCCTAAACCTAACCATGTGATTTTTGTGCCTAAACTTACCCAAAGAAATGTAGGCCTTATGTGTAGGGATAAGACGCACAGGGTGCGAGCCTTTGCGCGTTTCCCAGAGACGCTTAAGGGAAGGCTTAGCGTGTTGGCCAACGTCTCATTGTGTGTCTGGATGAGACGCGAGGGCCGCATGACAAATCGGTATGTGATGAGCTGGGATGAGAACAGGTTGCACATGCATGTTGTTTCTACTATGTCTTTCATTGCACATTCACAGAAGGCAGGCAAAAGATCTGCACACTGTACTGACTGCTCCCATAAATCTGTTTAACAGGGCAACATTTTGATCAAACAGAGCTCGGAGTGTTTTTGATCCAGCACCTTCTGAAGTTTTTGGATGTGCACACTCTACACCGCTGATATGGGCTTTAAGTAGTTTTGACCACATGTATGAAGTGAGCTACTGTGACGGATGTCATCATCATTCTTTTTCCTCCATACTGCTGAGCAGAGCAGAAAACCATCAAAATAAGCTCAAACACACTGAAGCTCCTAATGCAATTTTTGAGTATTTCAGAAGATGTCTGTGGTAAAAACATCACCACCAACTAATCTATCTTTATATGATAAATTATAATCCAAAACAAACCTGGACCTGTCAAACCCATCTTCCACCCTGCACTCCATTCCTCAATATGACCTTTTCGTTTTCCAGCTGAACTATCAGAAGTAATAAAAGCTTGGAAGTCAGATGCTAAATGTGTTTAGTTTTTAATTATCACACTGATCCTCATGGCAAATAACAGTACCGATCAATAGAGGCTACTGGGAAATATTCCATTCTGAATGCATAGTGGGGATTATCGCCATCTCCATCATTGTCATCTTCAACGACAAAATCAAATTACTGCTGATGATGAGTGGACCAGGCTGTGGGTGATGTGACGCATGGATATAGGGAAATACAGAAGACGACACAGTGGGGGCTTTGACTTTGTGATGTGCTGTTTGTTCTTTCACTCTACATTCAGTGTAGCAGAAACAAAGATTTGTCTGTGTTTTCCAATTACCTTTCTCAGTTCACACATAGAACGACATGTGAGTTTATCGGACCGAGAAAGCATCGGGGAACTGAGTCCGGGACTTTATCGTTTTCTCCTTGACAAAGTTTGATGCGTTTCTTTCTTTATAAGTGTGCTAGAATGTGGTCAATAAACCTAAGCAAACATTTCAAAAATCACCTCTTTCTTCAATATCTGCATAGGGTAACTGGGGTATGGTTAGGGTTAGGAAAAGATCGTAGTTGTGGCAAATCAAGTACGGTTAAGATTAGGCAGCTAAAACAATTGGTTAAGGTTGGGGAAAGCTCATGGTTATGATAAGAAAAAAAGGAAAACAAACGTTGATGTCACGTCTGTGAGGAAACTCCTGCATGAAAGTCAGATCTTGACTTCTACACCCTACTTTTTACTTTAGCTTTGCTACACACTACATCCTGTATTGAGGCTGAACATTGGCAGAGACCTAAATTGTGCCTTTCAGATTATGAACTTTGAAATGGGTGTTTATCATTCTCTTAGCTAGGGTGTGATGTAAGACACTCTGGAATTGCATTATGGGAAGTGTATCAAAAGTCAGTACACCTGTGTCTCTGTCTCTGTCCCAGTGATTTTGCCCCCCCTCCCCCTCCAACTTTCTTGAAGTTACTAGCTTTTTTTTTTTTATTTTTATTTTTTAACTTTTCTGCTGTGACCTTCTACTGCACGTATATATTATTGAAATCTATGTAAATTAATATTTTGTAGATTAATTTACATCCGTTTCTTCCTTCTCGGTGTACAGGCCTCTTTATGTTTTAATGAATGGAATGTGCCATAGGACTATTGAATGTGATAATTTGCCCTGATTTAATCTCTCTGTATTAGATAGCGTTAGTCATACAGAAGCCAGCTGTGGTCAATAAGTCTCAAAAATAACTCTGAGGGGTAAACCAACATTTAATGTGCTTCTCCAAACATCAACCTCTTGCTGACCTTTTGCCTCTGTGACAAGAGACTAAGTAAACTGCACTTATGCTCTTAAGAAAGTTTATAAATGTTGCATGTGCGCCGAATGTTTCCTTTACTAATCAAGCCCAGCCAGAGAAAACATACTGCCTTTAATTTCAGCTTATGACTTGTGACTTGTGAGGGGTTATACCACTCTAGTTCACCGAAAAGGACACATTCCAGCAAACATACCAGCAGCTAAATGAGACAGTCTGTTTGTAATTTGTCCTCTTGCCATTGTTCTAGTTTAAATTTAATCTCAGAATTTAACAGACTGGGTTATTTAGCGAACCAAGCTTCCCATGCAATGCTATTATGATGTGAACAGCTACTGCACCAAATCCATCCAATGAAATCATCTCACTATTTACACTCAAAGCCACATGTTACTGTGGGTAGTTTAGCTTAGCCTTGCCAGCTGATGTTAAAAATATAGATTATGAGGCCCAATCAGTTCCATCAATATCCGATAAAAGCTTTCTCTTAAATGTTCAAGTGAGCAATAATAAGTAAAAGAAATATAGCTTAGTTTATGTAAGTTTAATGCACAATTTCTACTGTCAGGGCTCTCAATAGCAACACAAAAGACATAAGGGATCATGGGAGCTGTTGTGTTCATTATTAAACAACCACCATTGCCAATTAAAATCTATCTTAGGCAGAAATGTTCATGGATGAGGTAATGTTTTAAAAGTTTATTCACATTATGTTTAGTCACGTTCGCCAACTTCCCTAATCTCTGACTCTCTCACAGAAGTTACGGCGACAGGCGACCAAACTAAATGCATCGTTACCTTCAACAAAACTGTGGATTTCTCTTGGTTTAAACATTGTTGGAAATATTTGGTATTGTGTAAGCACACAACTCAACAAAATATATAACAAAGGTCGAGTTGTTTTCAGATATTTTATTGTGGAAATGCTACATATATGTTTAACCCTAATACTCTCAAAAGCCTTCCAGTTGGAAGCTGCAAATAACATTAATTATTACAATGAAAATGCTTCAGTCCCAGATTGTTGGGACTTATTATAATTCAGATAAGCGGATTATTTAAGCAAAACCCCAACAAAGTTGTTGCTTAAGTGAACAATCATTGGCTGATATTATTTCACCTACATTGCGACAGGGCTTAAATGTCTCATCTCTGAACCTTGGGTTTGCTTGGCCCCTCCTGTTTGTGCAGGAAGTCTGCACCACACCAAACCTGCCCATCCTTTATATAAACAACAGGTAATCATAGGACAGTATAGCCTGAACCAAATCCCTGAATATACAGTTAGTTTGAAGCAATTCTTTCAAGCTCCATATTCACAGACATACTCACTAAGCCTAACAAAGTAGCATAGAGATTCCTCTTTCCTGACTGAGTAATCCATTAATTTCTCATCCCCATTTTGCATTGCCCAATGGCATGTCTGGTCCCGGTGATTTCTTTTACCTCCAACAGAGCTTTGGGAAAACGAGAAACTCACCTTCTCATGCTGCCTTCGCCTTTAGCTACAGTCTGAAGTTAGTCAGGTTTTTATTGCTGTCTTAAAAAACAAATACTGCCGTTATCTGTACGGCATTTCGCTCTCATGTATGCTGAGTGTATATTATGGGAGTGACAATAAATAAATCTGAATCTGAATCTGACGCAAAGCTGTCCTCGTCGGTTTCAGACAACTTGAACAGATGACGTGTAGCGTGAAATACTTTCCAAAGCGAGAAAGTGCCACGATGGGTGGAGGTCGGGGTTGAGTGGAGGGTCACACACACGACTTTCACCCAGGAGACATAAGTTTGCGTCCCTTTTAAAACTAAACGTCACCAGTCGTTCCCTAGATGTAACACGTGGGTTTTGTACCTAAATTTAACAAACATCAACGATGTTTTGTGCCTAAACTTAACCGAAGTAACATAGACCTTGTGCATCAGGATAAGAAGCACAGGGCACAAGCCTTTTGTTTGCCAGAGACACTAAAGGGAAGGCTTAGTTCATCGGCCACAGATGCCAAAGGGCCTGTTGTGCGTCTGGATAAGACGTGAAGGGCGCATGACAAATCGTCGGTATGTGACGACCTGGGATGAGGACGGGCTGTTTTATTAGACATGTACAATAATATCATTTATGTGTTTAGACAGAATGTTAATACTACATTTCTGGATGAAAGTTTATTTCACTCAGATTAAATGTTTTCTAATGCAAGTTCGAAAGTAACATTAACTGAAGATATAGAATAATGACTCAGGCTTTTATATATTAGTGCTGTCAGCCTCTAAGGGTCTCACTGCTCAAAGGAAACTAAAACCCCAGCAGAGGTGAACATCAGTCCTCCCTTGTACATGACTGATCATGGAGTGGCTAAAAAGTTGAAGAATTCACATTTTTCACAATTTTATATGAGGCTTGTGCTGAAAGCCAAAAGTACTGTGTGTGTTGTGGCTTCATGTGAGCCAGTTTCGAGTTTTCGTCCTTCCCTGACCCAAAAATGTTTGGTCCACATCAAAGCCACTACACATCTGGTTCTGAGTAGAGGCAGAGGGCAGGTGGACACAAGAGGTCTTCATTTCAGCAGCGGGGGGATGTCAGAGGGGTTATTGGCAACACAGAAATGTTCACCACACTTCAGGGAGATTAATCAGAGTTTAGGGGAACAGGATTGTCATTTCCTGGATGAGTGTTGGAAAATTAGTTTGGCTATAAATCTCAGTATGTCGTGCCTTGTCTTGGCTTTTATCAGTTTTGTATAAATTGAGGTAACTATACAGTCAAGTGAAACTTTAATGGTATACAATACGCAGCTCCAACTCAACAACCTACTGGAGTAGAGTGATGTTAAAGGACAATTCCAGTAAATTAAGACAATATTTTTGTTTTAAGACAACTTTCTGTTGTCGTAGTTATGTTTGAAGCAAATAATTAACAACAATTACTGTTTAAAAATTAAAGCATTACTGTGAAACGGTGCCATTTACGATTAGCTCTCCAGTGTGTTTCCAATTAATGAAAACTTGCTGAAATGTCATGCACGAACTTAAAACAACAAAAAGTGTGGTTTTATATTTTACATTGGTTTGGGTCTACACCAGCACACTGGATTTCTATGCATGTGTTCACATCCTTATTAGGGTAAACAGTGGAAGACTTTCAGCCCTCTTAACCTTTGGGGACTATGTCTGAAAATATCCAAAATTCCACCGTTCATCGAATGTGTAAACGCCAACTAAAAGGCCTAGAAGGAAAAATCTTATTTTATCTGTCAGTGTTTTATAGAGAGCAATGGGGTCTTATTTGAACACACAATATTCTACCAAAGTTACAGTCAACATACTCATAGTCAGATACGATGTGCTGTAATACAGAGATGAAACTGCTGTCCAAATATTTACTGCATACTGTTGCCATTTCATAGTCTGATGATCAAAATAAGTAGACATTTCATTGTTATGTTTTGTTATAAATTAAATTTCTTTTGGGATAGATGAAAACTAGCATTTACTTCCACAAACCCAACAGGTGTCCACAGAAATGTACCATATGGCCAATTTTGAGATATTATCACCATGTGGATGCACATTAATGGACTTATTAAGGTTTAGACATAAACATACAGAAAACTAGTCGAAAAAGTAGCACACTCCATTCCTACTCACTGTTATGTTGTGAAGATTGTCCTTTCAACATGGTGAAATTGAGTACATTAATAAATAACTATCCAGGTAAATTGTGGTTTTGTGCTTTAGTATTTGTAAGATAACGTAAGAAACATGTGAACGATGGAAACACAGAAAAAGGTTAGAGAGAGAGACACAGAGTATGTGTCCATGTGTGTGTCTGTGCGCATAACCTCTGCAACCACGGCCAAGTCATCCTGCGGAAGATTGCTGGCAGGCCTGGGGTCAGGGGTCACGCCTCTGAGGGAATTGTCCCTTTAAAAGGTTATCTGGGCCTCAGT
Source organism: Hollardia meadi (assembly GCA_037974645.1). Lineage (NCBI taxonomy): Eukaryota > Metazoa > Chordata > Actinopteri > Tetraodontiformes > Triacanthodidae > Hollardia > Hollardia meadi. The sequence continues at coordinate 12,152,830 of JBBPCS010000204.1, read as the reverse complement.
TTGGTGCTGTGATGTGATTTCAGTTTGTAATTGTGTGTGATTGAAATAATATATAATATCAAACAAGCTCTGAAGGTCATCTTTTTCCCATGGTTCCGCGTTTTCTCTCCTCTGAGAAGAAGTCTTCAAATGTGTGACTTGTCTGGCAAATCCATTAGCAAGCAGCGCTAAAAAAAGAAAGAAAACATAGCTCCAGTAATTCAAGACATGCAAAAGAGTATGAAATCTTGTGCTACAGCAAAAGACACAACATACCATCTCTCTTATCTGAAATGTAAATATACTTATGACAAGGCATTATGTGTGCAGTTTGTCGTCAGCTGTGAAAATCCCCAATCGTTTAAATGACAAAGGGGCATCTATTTCTTTGTTCTCCGCTTTTTCTTTCATTGTCTGTTTGTTGGTTATTCCTGATTAGAAAGGATCTCCATCTGCCTGTCTGGAGCTCATAAACCCGCTCAGATCTCCGCTTCTTGTTGGGCGAAAGCTCAGCTAAATCCGTGCAAGCCTAATGTTTATCCGATGTGAAAATAATTACTCAAAAGTGTTTTTCTTAATCCTGATAATTAGAGCGCGAAAAGGAAGATCAGTGTCACTGTATATCACGGGGGCTTGGCGATTGACTTCTTGGTGGCTGTAAGTTTCAGGTGAAGATGGGAGCGGATAAAGGTTAGATTAGGCCTAATCCAGAGCAGCAGCAGCCCTTAATCTGTTATGATACAAGGATGATCACTTAAAAAGGTCTGGATCCAGGGCTCTGCCTCCTGGTTGGGTGAGAGAAGGCTCGTATGGGACCCGTTTTAAAACCTGCTTAGTGGCACGGTGGCGTAGGCAGCTGTGAGCACTTGTGGACGACCGTGGTTAGAGAGCATGAGAAGGAAAGAAAGGGAGAGAGAGAAACAGAGGAAGACATCTCAATATCATCCCATGCCTGGGTTTCCCCATCGAGGGGGGAAACCTGTTGTCGGGCATTAATCTCGAGATCAACAAGCTGGTTTGTGTCCAGGGCTACGATTTCACTGTGGCACATCAGGGATCTGCAAAATGAAGCCCAGAGTGGCATTAAGGTTCCCAAATGGAAAACAGCTCATTTTATTAGAGCCAGGGAGGCAGGAGACTAACGACCCCGTGATATTGGACGGAACGGGAATTCAGTCATCTCTCCAGATCGTATTACCAAACTTCAGCGGGATAGGAGTGCGAGCAAAGGGGGGATTAGGCGAGAAAATCTGGGTGGCTTGGTGAATTAGGGTTGGAAAAAGATGGCAGGATGGCATGTTGCACAGTTGGCATCTGAACTAGATGGCGTGGATGCCTGTGGATGCACATGCCAAGGAGGGCAGTGATGTGGATATAGTGGCACGTAAAGTCTTCAGATGTATCACATGGGATGGCTCGGTGGATAAAAAAAATATGTAGGGGAACACACACTCACATTATCATTTATGTATTATTTCGATATGATCCTGCACCAACAAAACTTTGTAGAAAAGAGTGAAACAGTCTAAGTCTAATATTCAAAGTAAGATCTGTCTTTCCTTGAAGAGGCATCCTTTTGGAACATGCTGAGTCCAAAAAAATATAAAGGAAATATTTTATAACAAGAGCTAATAAGTGTAAACACTTTCACAGAAAATAAATCATTTTCAGAAAATAAATACAGGAAATAAATAATTTTCTGTCTTTAGTATTCTAAAACTAATTTCCCGTCTCTTTTATTGATACAGAAATAATAGCATATTGAATGTGGAGTCATGCACATCACTTTTCACAGGTTATCGGATATTGGAGTGTCACCAGTAATTAGTTGCATATTTACCAGGCTGTTTTATATGATAATAAGCAGATTGAATCAATTTACGCATATGTTTATTGACTTTTTTTTTTTTTTTACCAGCCTATTGATTGGTGCAGAAATAACTCGACACTCAGTTGCCTAAAAGAGCTTCATTATCTCATTTGCTGTGTTTTAACAACGTGACAGTTGAAATGCCATTTTGTTTTCCTGCTCATGACTCTCGGACGAGATGACAACACTCCAGTGTTTGTTTTGTCGGCCCCAAACTGGACTAATAGTTGGTAGCCATTGATTATCGCCAATTGGGATGTGACAGATCCATCAGCTGAGGATGACATTCAGATCAAAGTTAAACAAGCTGAAGAATACTCCAACGCGTGCTTTAATCACCCAATTTATATTCACTAATATGATTTGGTGTAACATCCTATTCAAATGATTACCTTCTGGTGATGGGTGTCACATTATATGTGCAACCTGATGCATCCTTGAGTGTCATCGTCATATTCTAATGGGATGTGATGGACATATAGACTAGAATAATTGTCCATGCAATAAAAGAAACCCTATTCTGTCACCCCACATACAGTATCTCTATAATGTCATCTTTTGAGAAATTAAATATACTAATATGTCTTAAATTTAGCTCGACTTCATGCATTTATGAGCTCTATCATCTAAACTATTAGGGCAATTACAAAGTTTTTAACAACAAGACATGCTGTAAAAAGGCTACTGTTAAAAAAAGAAAAAATGAAATTAGAAATCTGAGAAAACATAAAGTATCTGTATTAAATTAATTGCAGGTCAGGGTATACAGGCTACAAACTTCAGTTGCAATATAGAATTACTTTAAAGTAACCTGCGAAGCACATTTGAAATATTTTAATGCTGTTCCTCTTCATCTAGTATTATACAGTCAAACGAAGTGAAACTATATTGGAAAGGAACAACCGTTCCACATTAACGACAATATCTCTGTAGGTCCTTGTTTTATGTGCCAAAATTAATGTTGAAAACTACTTAAATAATGTATATGAGCAATATTTAAAAAAAAAAAAGTTTAATCAATTAGATATTCTTGCTTGAACATGCAGTGGAAATACATTAAGTAGCCATGACCGCATGTTAATAAAAAGGCAACCATGATATCAACAAGCTTTTCACCTGATAAAGCAAATAGGATTATTGCTAAGAAGACCTTAACCTGTGCTTATCATCACTGCTATTCTCTCTGAACTGTCAGGTGGTGACCCCTGTGTTGTTTAAGGGAGCTCAGGAAGTGAAATGGCATCGAATAATGAACTGCATTAATACCACCATATACATGTATATTACAGTATGAGGCTGCACACAACTGGTGTGAGCAACCCCTCCAAAGTGATCATATTAGATTAATTAAGTTCCTCAATATCTTCTTATTTCCTGGAGGACACAGATATTTTTTGTGGCACCTCGATAATTTTCTGTAATTAGGAATCTAATCAAACACATGCTAAACAAGGCTTTTAATAAACACATGAGCTGCTGCTGACAGAGGATAGGGAGCTGTAGGCTTATATCTGCATTATTAGATTCCTGCATTTAATAAATAAAGAGCAAGAGGAGGGGTTTGATGAGGAAGCATACCACTGTCATCTACCAAGTAGTACCAAGTACTTTCTGAGGAAATTATCTTAAAATCAGCAGAAATAACATGATCAAATGTGTCCAACTGGTATTAGTATTCCTACAAACACTTTCATATAATAAATGTGACTGTAAATACAACTTCTGTGAATAGTCACAATTGTTTTCTAATGTTTTATATGTATAAAAGCACTTAAAATAAAAAATAAAATAAAAAAACAAGTAGAAAAGAGAGCAAATGCGTAAAGAGTTTTATGCAGGACAATGCATTTTTTGAAATGGAAGGTAAATCAAGTTTTAAATAAATAAATAAAAATGACTGCTGTCAGTCAGATGCTAACCACGTGCAAAGGTTAGGCCTGCATTTGCCACATTGCCAGATTATTTCCAAGCTTTTCTAAGAATCTTCATAATGGAGTCTGATTATATTCAGGCTACTTCTTGCTGATTTTCTGGAGTGACTCTGGTGAGCACAGGAGGGCATGTGCAATCTCTTTTGTCTGGATATAAAAGAATAAATATCCTGCTAAATCCAGAGTGCTCGCAGGGCCGGGCTAAAGCTGCCGCTCAGTATTCACCACCGTGTCTCTCTTTGCTCTATGGTTCCACCATCCTGGAACTTTCCTCCTTTTTTTTTTGCCTCTTTTGCAGTCAGATGGAGCAAGGGAGGGGAGCGAGGCGGAGGGGAGAGGACGGCGAGGGAGGGAGGAAAATGAATTGGGGTTGGCGTTTGATGTGTTGATTGGGAGAGGAGCGAGGACAGCAGCTGCACTCAGAACCCTCCCCGGGGAGAGCAGGCTTGATAGCTAAATGAAGACCTCTAGTGCTTTCTTGTTAGCCAAGATGGATCCTGCACCCAGATGAAGCACAATTAGTCAATGGCGGCGGCTTTAGGTGTCCACCGATCACAAGGCACAAGTCTATGCTTCTCAGGGGCGAAGCTATTGGCAGTTAGTGCCCCGGGCTGTGTCCTAGCCCCGCTGGCCTTTTTTGGGCCTTTTTACCACTACAGAGGAGAGAGCAGAAATCCCGGGCGGAGAGGGGCTGCAAATATCTCTCGTCAAATGATCCCTCTGGCATTTGGGATACAGCTGTGCACATCTGATTAGAGCGAGGCGGGCATGGTCCAGTTTGGCTAAGAAGTGCTTTCTCTTAGATCTTGGCAGCTTTCTCATCTGACACATGAAAAAGGTGGGGGGAAAAAAAAAATCTCAATAGAGTTGCAGTTTGCCCATCAGTCAGCTATTAAATCCCTACTGGCATACTGACAGGAGAGAATTGATTGCTGGTCTATCTTATGTTTAAGAGAATCCCAATTTGTGCTCCGTATCAAGTCACTTGGAAATAAACCACATCTTTGCCTGTCAGAGCACTACTTCTCCTTGTTGCTATTCAGGATCATATTTCTTTGTTGCTACTTTTCCATATTTTTGCCCCTTAGACAAAACAAACCAGACCAGCCATTTGAAACTATAACAAAACACGGTTGCCTTTTTCTGTGCGCTGTCGGTGCTCCATTCCCTCGGCATGTCCTCCTACCTTGGCTGCCGCTGCTATAATGCCACTGGAGCAATGCAACATGGGGAAGTTTGTGCCACTGCATGATGAAGCATTCTATTTATATTAAAATGAGGGAGCTCCTGTGGGAGATACAGAGGAGAATGGAACAACAAACACGAAGCTTTAAGGCAAAGGGACATGTGGGGGGGGACTGATGACAGCAAAATGGCAACTCCTCCATACAAAGTGGCCCTAAGGACCTTAGGAAGAGTTATAATATGAACGGTGGCATCCAAGAGGGCCTTGTGGGTGTAGTGCATATACTCTGCACTGTGCCATAAAACAACACCCACGGTAATAAAGTAAACCCCTTAAATCCACAGACCACACCACTCTATCCCCTTATGTTGGTGTTTTTTTGTTTTTTTTTACGGTTAATGCATTGACCAACGGTGTCGCAGCATTAGCTGACCTGTGATAGATTGTTGAGTTTTCATGTGTTTGTTGTAGTACTTGTCAAAGCCTCTATTTGTTAGTATATTGACTACTGTCATTCATGCCCCCCTCCTCCCAAGACAAATGACACCTCTAAGGATTGTGTGGAGGTAAGAAACTATTGCACATAGTCATCTGTCACTGAGGTTATTATTGCAGTTTGTCATCGTTTAATTGTGGTTTGTTTCCAATTATATATTGAGCAGTCAGGACTAAATAAATGCCAGGAGATAGATAGACATCTATCTATCTATCTTAGATAAATCGATTATCAGTGGAATTACATTGTGACAACAGAAGCATTTCTTTTTCTAGCATGATGAGTTATTAAAGTTCTTGTTTTACATGTTTGAACAGGTTTGTTTGTTGTAAAGTATAATAAGTAACAAAGTTTGATACGTATCAATAGGGGAAAAATGCTCTTTTGTGATATTGATTTCAACCATCGGATGGATTGATGGATGAATGGATGAATGGATGTATAGCATTTATTTATTCTTGACATTATTTGTATGGATATTTTCAGAGGCTAGTTTCAGCATTGTACATCAGTGTAATACAGGCTAGTGAAAAAAAGAACATTCCTCACAACAACTTGCCCTAATAACCTATATTATCGTTCGGCCATGGTAATAAAGGCCAGTGGGCAATAACAGCTGGGTTTTCCTGTTTCTCACCAAGAGCCTGGCGTGAGTGGAGGAGAATGGACCCTGGTACTGCAGTCTGTCTAGTTAATTAAGCTCAGGGGTGAAGGTGTTATTTGTGGGAAAGAATCCAATTATTTTGCCTCTTCACTCCCGAAGAAGAGAGGGGTTTGTGTGGTGATGATGATGAAGATGATGATGATACCACTCAGAGGCAAGATAGCCACTTCATGACTTAAGGAGTTCATTCTTTGTACCTCTCTCTCCCCCTTCCCTTCTCCGGATTAGCCAATTCCCGTATGTAACCCCTTGCCTTTTAACAGAAATAGGTGATATTTCATTTGGTGAAGTGCAAATGTGATTTTTATTGCTTCAGAAAAAAAACTAAAACAAATTCAAAATTGTATGTTTCAGGGTGGCTCTCCCATGTTTCTGGTGGGAAATTCTTGGGATGAACAAAGAAGAACAGTCCTGTTCATCGCAGCTTCAAAGGCAAAGGGGCTTATATGAAACAAAAGAACCAATTAAAATCTCTGAAACCTTAATTACCACTTTAACATCTAAAAACAGACTACTGTACCTCTGTCTGCCTCGGTGTAATGGATGGCCTTGTTTTAGCACAGACCTTTGCATTTTTCCATGCAATTAATGGCCTTAGGTAGGGATCAGTGAAAGCTATAGCTACTCTGAAAGAACCAACTTAAACAAATTTTTAGAAAAATGTCTCACAAGAGATGACACATATTTTCTTTGTGAGATAAAATCCAAGTGGATGTGTTTCGTTTTGATTCCCAAACACAAATATCACATGTATTAAAGTGGTAAACCACAACATTCTTCTTTTTTATTGGTTTATTCTTTTTTTCTGATATATTTGCTGCTCAGCAGTCATCACTGTGTTGTTTTTGCACTGCACAGCCCACGGTTCACTTGGCTAAAAAACCATGTGGCCACCACTGACATTTATCCATTTGTATTTTGTAGTCTGGGCTGCTTTCTCTGTATGGCTGTCGAGTGTGGTAGCTATCACTGCTCATGCTAACAACCACATTTCATTCTGCTAACCAGAATACAACAATTTCTTTTGCTGCCAACATAAAAGTCACAGTTTATTCTACATCCCCAGATGTTCTCCTGGAAAATCCGAGACACCGCGTGTTAAGGTAAGCAAAAGGTTTAATTTTCATTTTTGATTTCAAAACCTCATAGTAATAATAATAAGTTGGACATCCCATTCTGTGACAGGGGTCAATTCAAAGTCTGGTGAAGCTGCCTTTAGCTATCAAATGATATGTATGTTTTCCAGTGGAGTAGTTTAAATAGTCAACTTGGCCTTTGTGTGGGCAAGGAATCATTTAGCTTTTCAAAAAATATTCAAACCAAACACTTGTCATGTGTTTTTAAGTTACATATTTGAAAGATGCAATGCAGTTTATGGTAATGCAAGGGAGACTCTTAGCCCGCCTCCACTTGCAAGCTACTGAGAATGGGTTAAATAAATGGCAGGTATGTGGCTAATGAGAGACAGTAATACCACAGAAAAGCTGCCCAAGCATGGTGAGAACAAAAAAAGAAACCAGTTTTCATGCAAATGACGATTAGTCTGTACATTAAGGTTATGTTTGGGCTGAATATTAACCAAAATGGATATCCATTGTGGATGGAAATTAGACCAAATCAGACGGACTGAAAAGAGTCAACTTTTTCTTTTTTAAAGAACAGCTCGCCCCTGGTTTGGTCTGAAAAACATCCAGGGATGTCAGATTCTAAGAACAGATTTAAAACTGTTAATACTTCATATGTTTGATTTCTTGTGAGTTTTCACTCAGTTGTGAATACAGTAGGTGTCCATGTTTTTTCTTTCTTTTTACTTTTATAATGCCGAGAAATGTATCTACCTGTCATATGTGACAAGTTTACCTAATTGGAGTTTTGCCTGAACAAACCTAAACCTTTTTGATGGGACGGTTTGTGTGTGTTATAGGGCACGTACGAAGACACAACGTATCGTTTCACGCTTTCATGTCTCCACTGGGAAAGACGGGGCCCCTAATCTGTGCCCAGGAGAGCTCACCCAGTTCTCCCCTCCTGAACTTTGTCTCGGTGCGGGTCACCTCTCCGGGGCCACAGGGGAGAGGCTGCATCAGCCAAGCCCTAATCCTGGGGAGTCGATAGATGCTAGCATGGCTGCAGGCCTGAGCTCCACACAAGTGCCCCAGGGAGAGCTGCTCATTTCAATAAATGTAAAGTGATGCTGTCCACAAGCAAACATGAAAGCCACACACACACATGCGTTATCATACACGCATACACATACCCACACATGTGAGCAAGAGCTCATATGTACGCAGATGTGATGGAGAATTGCTTGTCCTCGGGGCAAAATATGGAGGAGTGATCCGGTGATGTAGTTAAATGACAGGCAAGCGAGTGGAACATTTGCTCGCTTGATGCTGTCGATGCGTCGCTGCTGCCCCGATAAGACCTTATTTACATTTGTCAGGGTGGAATTGATTTCTTTTTTGCCCTTTACAGACTGCTCAAACTGCAGAGTGGATGGGAGCTGTGTCGCACGCCTCTGATAAAGCCAAGAACGTCTGTCAAAAGTATTGGTTATAAAACCCTAAAAACTTTTGGAAAAGAAACTCTGGAGATTAAAAGAAAAAAAAGCAGCATCTTTTCCCACATTGTAATTCTTAACATACTGCCACATGTGTGGCCACACAAGCCTACAACCTTCACCTTTATGTGTGTGACAGGGACATATGTTGATGTTAACCCCCTGTGGAGAGACGGCTGCTTCAATATCTATTTGTGTTTGTGTGGATGTAAAGCCTTGATATGTGTGTGTGCCTATGTGTGACTCGTGTGTTCCCGTGTATCCCGTGTGTAATTATACGTACACTCTGTGTGTGTGAGTGTGTGTGTGTGTGTGTGTGTGCGTGTGTGCGTGTGTGTGTGTGTGTGTGCGCGCGCATGCAGGGGTTGGTAGGCAGAAGGGGACACAATGAAATGGGTGGCTGAGCGGGCGCCTCCCACCATTAAAGCACTAAATGGGCAGCCGGAGGTCCCAGTGAGTGTGTGAATGAGGAGAGTTCTCCTGGGAGGTTAAGGTCAGCGGGTTTCTGATGGGACTGTATGATTAAGGTCAGACCCGTCTACTAATGTGACTGTGTGTGGCGTCGAGATGGATACCAAACTCTTGAGGGTTAAGTTCATGATTTTTTTAGCGGGCCAGGGTTAAGATCAGACAGAGAAAAAGAAAACACAGTAATGTAATTGTCAGAAGTGAGCTGTTTGTTATAGAGGAGGAAGAAGGATCATTCAACATGGCTTCCACGTGCTTGTCTTGGATTCAAATGTGGCTAAGACTAATGACTAATAAGTCATATTCTTAGCTAGTATTGCCATTCAGTTTCTCCATAGTGTCATATTATTATTATTTCTCTTGACACAACTATTGCATGTCTGTCCAACCTGGAAGAGGGATCCCGCTTCTGTTGCTCTCCCTGAGGTTTATCTTTATGTAGGATCTGATCATAGAGACTGTTGTATACAGATTGTAAAGCCCTTTGTGGGTGATTTGGGGCTACATGAATAAAACTGATATTCCTTTAATAGTCTATAAAAATGTCAGAAATAATCAGATAACCCTTCACACCTTCCCAGAGGCTTGTTTGAGCCGAGCAATATTTTAAAACTGTTCAATGATGATATAAATCAGAATTTCAGAAGCTAGAATATTTGACATTTTTGATTAAACAGTAAGCGGATGATCAAAAATGTTGATTTATTTTCTGCGACTGACTGTCTGATCGATCAACTCATCAATTCAGATTCAGCTGTATCTTCCTGTAAAACTTCAGGACTTGTCGCACAATTTCAAAACAGAACATTCTTAATTTTCGGTTTGACTGTTCTGCAATCTAGTGCATGAGGTGTGTCCGGGAAATATAAAACCGAAGAGGATGGAAAATGTCATCTCGAGGCTCGGGGTAACATCAGGCTGTCGGCAGCACTCGCTGCCACTGCTCTTCATTAAATTTGAATGAGATCTAAACAATGCAATGGTATTTTGACAGATCCAAGAGGCTCACTTCCAATGATACTATCATTAAAACATTATGACAGGATAATGACATTCCAGACGGTCTTCACCTACAGCCAGCCCAGTGCACACGTCTGGCTGGACTGACTGACAGATACACACAAATAGATAAATCTGACCTCCAGTACTAAGGGTATTTCACTTACAGCTGCCAGACGGGCCCTGCACCAAAAAAAGTGTTTATTAACAAGCCCTCTCTAAAAAAATAAATTAGAAGTGGCCCTCCCTGCCTATCTCCTCCGAATCAAACTCTAAAAGATTATTCCACATAATTATACTAAAGGGCAATTGGTTGATATGTGGCAGGGTCGGAGGTCGTGGCCTGGTATAAGCAATCTGTAGGCTTTGGTTGGCAGGCGTTAATACGCAACCAGGCGTCAGCCTCTAACCCTATTCCCCAGGCTGATTGCTACCTGTCACCTCCCTTCAACTCATGTAAATTGCATCTGCTTTCTGCTGGAGGGGGGGCGGGTGGAGTGAGGATGGGGATATGTGGATCTTCAGCGGTGTATGTGTGTATGCATTTGTGAATACATGCCTGTGTGTGTGTGTGTGTGTGTGTGTGTAAGTTGGGGTATGTGTCCACTCTCAGCCAGTGCCGTCCTTCTGCTTTTAGGCGGTAATGGCTTCTCTGGGCAATCAGAAGAAGACACTTTCTTGACTCATCTCTTTTAATGGTATGTCCTCCTCAGGCTAAAATTGAACAGTCCCGACCTGGCCTAAGGCTGCCGATGAAAATTCAATAATTCGGCTCAGTCAACGTCATGTCATTTTTTTGGGGGGGAGATTGTAATTACACTGCAGGAACATAACGTGTGGACAGAACTGTGTGTTTGTGTGCCAGTGTGGCTGTGGAGTACAGGTTTCTCAGTGATACCTGCAGCACTACAGTTGAAAAGGGGGGGCTGTCATCTTGATGTATTTATCCATTTGATACAAGGGCCTGTTCTAACTGGTAACACAACAGCAGTGCTCATATTAGATAAGCAGGCCAGTAACATGAGAAACTGGACTTCTTTGCAATTTGACAAGAAGTTACAACTTCTGGTTTGACAGGGTGTCAGATGACTGCATAGTTTATGTAAGCACTGCAGTTAGCGCCAAACTGACTTATTATGACTGTGACAGGAAATTATCTTCCATTGATCACCGCCTGATATAAAATGATATGTTATGTGCTTAAAAAGTTGGTGGCAAATTGATCTAAAATACTAATTTGGAAATTTTTGCAGAGCAGAACAGCAACTTTTAATTTCTGAAATTATGAACAAAAAAATGATCAGTGAAATATTATTTGCAGATGCTGAAAATAAAACGTTTTTTTTTTTAAATACAATGCTTATTGTAGATGTTTACATACAGCTGCAGTCTGTCATATGTTGTTTTAAGGATTAGCACATTTTCAGAGTAACATTTTTTTCCAAAAATAATTTTACCCTATTGCCAATCCTAATATGGTAAAACTATTTCATTTTTCTTGTCAATCTGGTCATTAAGATTTAAATATATAGTTTAATGCTAAGTGAATACATCTGTATGTAATTAGCATTGGTTTTTACTGGAGAACTGTTTTATGTTGAGTTTTCTATATGCAATCACTCCCCTAAAATATATATAATTTATATGTCTAATTTCTTATATCAGGAAAGCAGACAGATACATTTGTCACAAAATAATGAGGCGTACGCTATGTATGGTTTCTAAATTCATATTGATTTTTTTTTCCCTCCAATGTCAAACACAAATGTTTCATTTTCAGAAAAAGAAAGAGGGAGCGAGCGAATACATTTGAAATGGAGAATGGCTGTGACAGGGCCGCCCCAGTGGTGGTGAGGCAGAGATGAAGTGTGGGGCCCTATTTGGCTCTGTCAGATTTTATATGACATTATTATTCTCCGGGTAATAAATTCTGGCATGTTAAGATCTCCGACAACAGCGACATAAAATTCAATCAATGACGCCTCCTTTCCCCACCTCGACTCTCAGCGCAGCAGCTCGGCCCGCTGATAGTTCCTAAATCAAAGCCAATGGGATTCTGCATAATTGTGTAGCAGCAGTGGCGCAGCGTTGGGTCGCGAGCTGTAGCCATGCAGCTTTATGGAGTTAATGTGAATGGCAAAATAAAACACTGCTTCATAAAACACTACAGCACTGACATATTGTCAAACAGGGTCCATGTTTATTTATAACTGCTGCATGCCTCCGTGGAAGTGGTGGTCCATCACACTGCTGCTGTTGGGTCAAACATACTTCTCCAGAAATTGGATTTTTTTTTTTTGTCTGAAATGAAAACAGAATTTTGTGAGAACAGATTCACAAAAGCCCTGAAACACATAGTAAATGAGCATTCATTTAAACATTAAAATTTTGAAACCGCCTTTCACACATGTAATGCTCTCTTATTCATCATGCGCTGCAGATACAGGGCCGGTAAAAAGACAAAAAAGTATTCACTGTTATAACTCGCTGGAAAAAAATAAGCAATTTATATTTATCTGTGTGTGCATGTTTGTGCTCTGGGATGCACCTCTTCTCATGCCTCTGCTTGTCTGCCTGCTGATTGCTTTGATTGATCATTATCTGATGGCCTCTTAATTAGAATGCTAATGAGGAGGAGGTTTTCTTCCGGGCCCGTCTCCTCTTCCGTGCCTTGTCTCTGAATCGAGGCGTAATGGAAATGCAGTAATGGAAATGACATGGGCGATGTGGGATGGATGATCCCCCAGTTAATAATTCCAATCTGTTAATCAATGGCCTGGTCGATTGGCTGCTACACAGCGCGGCGACACAAAACCACAGAACTACTTGGTGTCAGCACCGTTGGTGAAAGGGATTGTGGGAGATAACAATGATTTCGGGTTGTAGATTAGGAGGTATGTCTGCAGTATTTTTTTTTTCCCCCAACAAGACATACAAAATTATTCCTGATACCTTTACTTTATGTAAATAACAGGGTTCAGAAATGGATTCAGCATGTATATTTCTAATTACTGCATAAAGAAAAAAATAACATAGTTCCTTTAATATAATGAGACTTTGCAGCTCTGTTCACAAGGTTAGATGAACGTAGAAATAAATCCCTTTTTTTCAGGCAGTGGTTGTGTGTCAGCATGTGGAAAGAAAACGTATTAACAGCATAATAACAAAAGATTATGTTCATCTGGGGCGAGGCCCTCCGTTTTCTCGCCAGGCGCTGACTGTGAAGTCTTTATTCTGTGAGTCGGCAGCACGCAGCACCCTTAAAAAGGTTATTATGTTCCCTCACTGTGGCAGCACCGGCCCACGGAGCTCCGATATTGTGACGGGGGTCGCCTGTACCACATTAGTGCCAATAAATGTGCGTTGGCACTTCCTCAATTTAAAGTAAAGCCCCCTTTCCCTTCTACCTCCCTTCTTCATTCCTAATAGGGTATTCCAGCAACGCATCTAATAAGTTGTGGGATATCGGCGGTGGGATAGGGCTGAATATTTCTCTTTTCTCTATCGTCTGTTGCTGCAGTGGGAATTTGTCATCTGGTGGGTGTTACTTTGCATGAGACACAAATCTTTAGTTTGTTGTTATCTTCAATTAATGTATTCTAAACTGCTTGTGGCAATAGGTCTTTGTTATATAATGGTTGTTAGAATCAGTCATTTTCATTTAAAATGAATTATTCAATTTTCCCTTTGACCCCTAGATTAATTCATGCGCTCCCCTAAAAAAAATAGCTTTAATAGGTGTGTTTCTCAAGCAATATCACATTGCAAACATATTTTACCTTCATTCTTAAAAATTCCAGGTCCAGTGTGCTTATTGCGGCCTTCAAAGAAGTTAAGGTTGGCAAATCTAAACACATTCTAAGCTGGGTTATTCTCTGATGCCTATCATGGGAGCTAATATCAACCTCGGGGATCATCCAAAGCCCACTGGGTCCGCAGAGGACTCCAAATTCATGAGGATGATATGTGTGTGTGTGTGTGTGTGTGTGTGTGTGTGTGTTTGCGTGTGTGTGTGCTTG
>JBBPCS010000204.1:12086629-12138588 GCA_037974645.1 Hollardia meadi | reverse complement strand
ACACACACACACACACACACACACACACACACACACACACACACACACACACACACACACACACACACACACCATTGAAAATCTGGAAGTAATGAAGAACACCCTCCAACGGCAGGACAAGCACTTTCAATGACTGATTGGTGATTGATTGCCCACAGAGCACCTCCCTAACGGTCACTGTGTGAGGGTTTTTCTTTTCATCTTTTTCATCCTTACAGAGAAAGCGGTAAGGGAAAAGATAGAGAGAGGGAGAAGGAGCATGAATTCATTAAATGTGCCAAACCCTTGCTTCTAAAATTGATCTCCCCCTTTTTTTGAGACATCACCAGATCTCATCTGTATTCCAGATCCATTCCCAGATGATACCACCTCGATCAAGAGGCAAATGCAAAAAGAATGATAAATCTCCTTTAAAATATCTCACTTTAGAACATAATATGCATGTTCTGCATGATGGTGGGATTAAATATGCCTCCCTTAAAAGTTTGTGTAAAGTTTTTTTTTTGCTGCTTATTCTATTAAAAACTTGGGGAGATGCTGAAAAAATGCTTGATAAAGTAAACAGATTTTTATTTGTTTTTTAGCGTGTCTCTTTACAGTCATCAAGGGGTTTCAAGGGTCAAGCAAAGACTAACCATCTGCCCTCCTCCTCCCACAATTAACAGTAACGACAGTTTAAATAGCTCGGCAGAAAAGATTCTAATTTACTCCCCTGTCTGAGTCACTTAACCAAATAATATATTCTGCTTTCTCCAATTGCCTCTCCACCGAGAGTGATGTGACACTTCCTTCCTCAAACTATCCAATGGCACAATCCAGCAGTCTTGGTCAGGATGGCGTGTCTTTCTTAAACGCGCATTGATTTGAGGCGTCGCCACATTAAACATTAACCGGGGCACTTGAGCATCTTGTCATGAACACCAGGGGCAATTAATAGAGCAGTAATGGTGGGGGTGACAGATCACTCAGACAGTGCTGAGTGATGACCGGTCTGTTACCACCTGTTCAGTGTGGAGGGAGATGAAGTCGAACCTTGGCACCCCACTGTGAGACGTTGATTGAAATTTACAAGGCTACACGCACGCCACTGACAGCCATGTCGGATTGGACACTTTGAGGAGGGCCAGACGTGTAACAAGGAAAGCATGTGTCACGCTAAGAACTGTATAGGCACGGATATGGGCTATTGGATATTCTGCAAGGGTAGAATTAACTTATTAGCAGTGTAGCGACAGACTTAGATCAAATATTGTATTTAACACACATAGAGAAGTATAATATAAACATGAAAGGTTTAACAGGTAAAATAGCTTCCACGTTAAAGTTCTATCAAAACTGATTCATTGGTAAATCTCACACTTGGCCTGGTTTTAAGATTTAATTTATTGCTACTAAAAGAAAATTAACAAACAGGTTCATGTGAGACAATTTTATTTCATGTACAGTAGCTCAATACCGTCATAACAACACAGACCCTCATGCACTCTTTCACCAGAGCGCCATAAAAACAGCCTCTTGCTCGTAATGTTGTCCCTCCTTTTGTCATTTGCTCCTTCTAACGAGGCTTGACAAGTCTAAAGTGGCCCTGTTTGTTCTCCTTTATCAGGCAGGCAGCTCCTGGCCTCTTGTATTCAACACACACTACAGTGGAACCAGATGTCCTTTTGCCAGCGGCACAACTTTCAAGTTGACAAGGTCCCCCTAGAGAATGGGGGATGGATCGGTGGCAGGCAGAATTTGTGACTAATAGCCAGTTTGATGTGACAGGGCCCCGCCGTCTGGGGAAATTGAAGCGCTCTCCGTGTCGATACCTTTTGTGTCTTGCTCAGTTGTAGGTTATTGTTGGCCTGGCCTTGGGGACCGGGCGGCGGGCAGTTTACATTGCAGACACTACGTGGTCAGCACCAACTTTTTTATTGTGGCTATTGATTGAGCCCAGCCTCCCCACTGTGGCTAATTTGCTTGTTAACATCAGCCTGAAGTGTCCCAGCCTCCATTTTGTCCCTCCTTCATCTCCACACAGCCCAGACACTTATTTCAAGCCATCTTTTTTGTTTGGATCCGTGTTCCTCTCTAGCGCAATACACGGGGCCTATTTATTAAACAACTAGTTCTTAAGCTGCCATTTAATCAATACAGCTTCCCTCCTCCTGCTGCCTGGAATTAAACATGAGTTAAACACAAACCAGGCATAATGACCTTTTTATGGGGCCCACTCAGCCAATGGAATTAACACCAGAGACTGTCCATTTATACCGATAAGCCTGTGTAAGTCACTTTCTTCAGAAAATATCACTTTAAATGACAACACATTGCAATCAACAGGGCCACACACTTTCTGCTCCCACCCTTTGCAGTCATATGTTGAGTCTGTCAGTGCACGGAGGAATGCCGTGGCTTTCTAACTAACAACAGACTGAATATATCTGTGAGAGAGAAAAAGAAAGAAGGCATGATTTTTTATATTAAATTCCTTTGGCTAATCCAGCTTGCTGTTCAGTCCAGACTGAGTTTAGGCAAAATATTAATAATGCATTGAAAGGAGCTTATTTTCTTCCTGCTGGAAAGGGTTTAGGGGACTGGTACTTTCTCAAGTTATGCATCTTGGTTATTTGTAAGCACCCAATAACTAAGCAGGTGACAGTTGATTTTATGAGATCTTAAGTCTTCCAAAGCCTGAGAACACCCCTGGTTGGATTTCCTAATACAATAGAGGGATGGTATGAAAAGGCGATAATGAATTGGTAGAATGTTTTCATCCTGTTTCTTTGCGTCCTTGAATGCAGCTGCTTGAGACAGTTCCCTAACTTTTTACAAGCCCGTTTACATTTCAGTAAACAGCAGCTTCCTTCTGTTGTTACTCTCATCATAGCAATATCGTGTTTTTACTTAAAATTCACTGGATAACAAACTTTTTGTATGAATCACTCACATAATGTTGTTTGTCTCAGGAATGGCTTTGTTTGGCACAGACACATATGAAACACGATAAACACTACTTACTGTCTCAATGTTGAACAGTGTTTTGGACTATTTCTGAGTCTGACTGTATAGCTTGAGCTGTCTTTGCCTCAACTCCGGGAAGTATAATTTTGGTTTTGGGAGCTGCTGCTGTCCTGTGGTAGGGGGACATGGCAACGAAGCTCTCTGATATACTGTAGTGCACTGTCTGTGCCCCCCAGCATGACACATGTGCACAGACTCATCCCACGTCCCTCTCTCTGGACGGTGTAAGGTTTCCCAGCATGCCGTAGCTTCTGAGAACATTGGAGAACCAGAAATGGGGGAGAACGCCAAGTGTGACATCAGCAACAACTGGTGCAAGATGCCATAGAAACATCAATAATATTTCTTTTGCCATTTCAAATAAATCATCAGGGGGTAAAATACATCCCCTGGACACAACACCCACAGACCTAACAAAAACAATCCACAAATTTATCGGGATGCTAATGATTATTTTCATTATTGATCAATGTGTTCATTTTATTTCTTGATTCTTTAATCCATTGTTTTGTCTGAGTTCCCACATATCCCACAGCTCAGTCTTCAAATTCCTTCTTTTATCCAACCAACATTTCAAAACCCAAAGATATTTAATTTGCCTTCATGTGTGACAAAGAAAAGCACCTCAAAACCTCGCATTTCAGAAGCTGGAACCAACAAATGTTTAGCATTTGTCTTGAAAAGTTACTGAGACGATTGTCAAAATAGTTGCATAGTTGCAAAATAATTTTTCTTGTCAGTGTGAATGCTGCACATCATATAACAACATCTCTTTAACTGGACGCAGAGGTAAACAGTGGCCACTTAAATGCTGCCCTAAGGGGGTTGGATACTTTGACCTCACCGTGACCCTAACCTGACCGTAACCCTGACCTTCATCTGACCTCCAACCTCTAAATTTAACCCTAACACCAACTCTTAGCTCGGCCTGCACCCTTCAACCTGATGGCCCGTGCCTCGGAGGCACATCTGCTTTGGGATCCAGCCTTTGAGCAACGAGAAGAAAGACGACGAAATCTGACTCCCAGATGAAATCCACTCAATTTTTCAGTGATCCGCTACCGTGAGACAAATGTTGATCTTTCGTCACTGAAGCAAAAACAGCAGCGTGACTCTGGCACCGGCCCCTCCCAGCATGCATCACATCCCAGTGACTGTCTCCGGTGAGCGTTGCTGGTTCATACTTTCATGGAAAATTTGGTCAGGCATGAAATTAGACTTTGCTGCATTGTCAGCATCAGTTTGTATTTTTGTCAATGAGAGAAAAAAAAAAGATTTCAAGGATTATGTATTTTATTTAAATTTTATTAATTAGGACACTTTTCATTCCAGATTTCTGGAATTAATTAAGTGAAAAAGATACTACAGAGATCTAAAATTCAGTGGAAAAAAAATACCTACAGTTTGGCTTTATGTAAGAGCTCAGTTTACCTCTTTACCTTTGTTGTAGTGTTCCTCTACAGTGTTGCACCAAAACTAACATTGAAAAAATTTGATTAAAATTGCTAAAGGGCGGTTCTATTATAAATTCATTGAAAACAGTTGCCCCAGTAATATCCACTCTTTTAGTGTTCGCTTGTTCAGGCAACAAATCAAAGTGTAAGTGCTGCACGCAGGCTCCCTACACACATGATCTCTTCTTAAATCGGTCTTTACATTCACCATTTCACAAAATCTCCTGCATTGTGCATTCTGTCATGCATCGGTCGATGGGCTCGCCTCAAACGTGGTGGTCTTTTTTGATACATGGGCCTGCTGACTGGCCCAGGAGCAAGAGAACAGAAATAAATTTCCCTTCCGTACCCTCCTCTTCTCGCTTTCCCTGTGTCCCTGTGACTTCCAAGCCTGAGCCATACTTTTCATCCCATCCATGGAAATACTCCCCTGCGGCTTTTGGCTTTAGCCCCTTTGCTGCCTAAATCTCTGGACCCTAGAGCTAGCATGGTGCCGGTTTGCAATGGGTGGTCACCGGTAAAGGTGTAGACTTCCAGGATACTGAGAAATACAAGAAAGAGGGCACACATTTTGAGAGAGGGGGGAAAAAAAAGAATACTGCCGCATTAAGCAGACATCCTGTTAAAAGCCTCCCTTTTTGAATCCAGATGCTCATATTGCATCGGACAGTTGTTGGGCAGTAAAGTTCAGGCTTTAAAGCAACTGGCTTTCTGTTTCTGTTTTCAGCTTTAGCCCCCTACACTGTAATGAAAGCAAAACAGTAGAAAATTCCCACATTATTAAATAAAACATGTCGGTGGCCAGGGGCCAAACATTGTCACGCTAACAGGAGCAGAGCACACAGTTACATTTTGCTCTCTTATAATTTGATTTGATTGAATGATGATGTGTACAATTTCACAAAAAAATTGAGTAATGACAATTTTGAGATGTTAAGATTTTTTCATACACCCGGTTCCGCTTGTTTTTGCTCCTGGACATGGGTTTGACAAGATACGAGCAAGAGTTTAATTTCAAGGACCTGAAATAAATCTTTATATCCTTTACATGATATCTGGTGTCAATACAACACTTTAGGGTCCTTTTCGAACCAGAGCACCAATCAATTTTTGCAGTAGCAGTTGGTCAGAGCCCCCTCCAGGGCAGTGCAGCCAGGGTCATCCAGGGGTCACCATTACAGCTCCCCTTGACCTTGGCTGAAGTAGTCTATTAATAAGAAAACTGTTTCTGGTACAGAAAAATTATTAATGTATATGATAGAATGATTAACATGTTGTGCAGGTCTTCAAGAAAAGATTTAAACATTTGCAGCTGTTGTGCTACATAATATCCATTCAAGGAAAACTGAAGGACTTCATCTGACAGTTTTTCTAAAAATGAAATGTCGCTTTTGTTTTGTCCCTATAACTTATTCAGTGCTACGCTAATGATTATTTCTATCATTGATTAATTTTCTCGAATGACTTGACGAATCGCTAAGTGTGTAAAGCATCGGAAAATAGTGAATAATAGGGGACAAAACAAGGCATTGTGGAAAACAGGACAATCACAATTTACAATCACATAAGACAATGGCAGAGCTAAAACCAATGTTTGTAACTCAAATCTCCAAGTATTATAATATGTGCAGGAATTTGTCATCCACAGATAAAGACGTATCGGAGGAGTCCTGTCCATGGAATCCAGATGGGAAGAGATGTGCAAACACAAAACAAAGCAAAGATAGAGACATTAATTACTTCTTCAAAACAGCAACATTTTCCTTACTTGATGAATTTGAATTGAAATTTTAAATATCCACTGATCATATCCCATGCACGTTTGGGCCAGATATAATAATTTAAATGGGAGGAAGTTTATAGTTATATTTAAAGGTATCTCTCCGTGATAGAGGGCGTCTTTCATCTTCTATTCCTAAATACTAGAGAGCCTAATATAATAAGGAAGAAAGGACGTAAAGGATTTGAGCTGACATGAAAAACTTTTTAGTTGTTGTTGCATTAAATTTGATGACAAATGCTTGATTACGATCCAACTCAAGTTGAACACATTGCCAGTTGATTCTTTCGGCGATGATATGATACATTTCTTGAAACATGGGTTTGTAAGAGAAACAGAGTCACGGGTCATCTATAAAATCCAGGAAATTCCAGCATGAAATGCACAGAAACTACAATGTTCGAGATAACAATATTTTTTAAATCCACAGTATTGCAAAGCGAAAAAAGGAGAATGTAGTACCTTGGGCGGATGAGATGGAATAAAAACATGCCCACCCCCTTTGGTTCCCTCTCTTCCTGTCTGTATTCTTCTGCTGGTATCCTCAACACCTTTCTTTGGGATTTACTTAGAATATGAAAGGATTGAAGCTACACCTGGCTTGACAGACACTGTGCTACTTTATTAAACATCATGCTCCAAGCACGGCACCCTATGAAAATTGAAAGAGAGGCAGCGAGAGCCCGATTCCTCAAGATAGACAGTGTAAAATCCTTGGTCAAAGCACCTCGGATCTGTGTCTCCTCACACCCAGCTCTCTCTGAAGCACAGGGAGGCCCTATTGATATTTAGATGATGTTGTCGTAGGTAGGATGGGCATTTCTTTTTTAAGATATTGATTTTAAATTGCACATTAGGCCTATTCCACACTGCTCGCTATATCTTAAAGATGGGCCACTTCTGCCTTCCCTAGGCGCTATCCTACGTGTGGGAATTTGTATGGATTTTGTGGGGGCTTGTTTGCAGTGATGGGGGAGCGAATGCAATAAGTGCTCCATTACTCACACAATCTGTGAGTGCTCAGAAAATTAGTCACCAGTGACCTCTTGGCCTCCCTCTTATACTCATTCACAGTCAAAAGACCTGATGGGAATAAGAATAAAGTCAAACTAATGGGATGGTGCTCTGGCGGTGATGCAGCCCCTGCAGCCGCAACAGCCTGACAGAAAATATGAGACCGCACTGTCGGTTACATTAATAAAATCATTCACCATTTTGATTGATGAAAGATGAAACATAGAAAAACAACAAATGCATGTATCTAATGAAGAAATTATTAAGCACCCATACATGTGAATTAACAATGTAAAACTGTAGAACCTTATAATTAATGCAGTTTCAGTATTCTCTGCACTAAATCCACTGAGTGAGGTACTTTACATTTCCATATCTGCAAACATCATTAAAACTTTCTAAAATTGGATTCTGCCTGGTTGTCAAATTTGTAAAGTAGCTTTGTGTTTAGAATGTACATGAGTAAAATGTCTGACATGTGGTTAAGAGGTCATATTTAATTTGAAATTATAAGTTAACAGCACAATTTTCTTGTAAATTAATGTCAACAGTGTTCATCTTGCTGGAAATGTCAAAAGACTGTACAGAGCAGAAAGTGACCAGCCAGACACTGCCAGCCCTGTTCTCATGCCCACCTCATCACATATTGACTTTTGTCATGGCCCTTCACATCCTATCCAGACGCACAAGGTACCCTTTGGTGTCAGGCAACGTACTGGAGGTCAGGGTTGAGTGGAGGGTCACATACACGACTTTCACCCAGGAGTTCGCGTCCCATGTGAAACCAAGCGTCACCAGTCATTTCCTGAACCTAACCACGTGACTTTTGTGCTTAAACTTAACCAAACATCACCGATCTTTTCCGATCTCTTTGTGAGTGACCCTTCACTCAACCCTGACCTCCGCCCCTCTTGGCACTTACTTGCTTTGGAAAGTACGTCGTGCTACATCATCTCTTCAAGTTGTCTGATACTGACATAGACTGCTTTACATTGCCGGTACATTAAACCCTTGTGCGTCTTTGCCTGCTGGTTTACCTCAGTACCCAAGCCGTTCTCATCCCAGGTCATCACATATAAACGTTTTGTCATGCCTCCTTCGCGTCTTATCCAGACACGCAAGGTACCCTTTGGCATTCGTAGCCGACACACTAAGCCTTCCCTTTAGCATCTCTAGCCGACATAGGCTTGTGCCCCGCGCATCTTATCCTGACACACAAGGTCTATATCTGAGGAGCTGGGCATGAGAACAGGCTGCAGTACCACTTGTCCACGTACTGTATACTCTTCCTGTTGCACATGACTGGAGATATATTGCAAAGGCTTTCATTACATTCAAAATCTAGCTAACTGTTGCTTGTTTGTACAACCCCAGCTATAAGCAAATGAAATATTGTTCTGAATTATTTCAAAAATATTTTTACTACCCTCAGTATAATATAAGAACAGGGTTTGTTTTGGCATTTGAGTGTGTGACCAATAATCCTGTTCATATGTATCTTTGATATGGAACAAGAAACGCCAGGTTCAGGAGGGCAGGTGGCGTTACACTTAAAGCACTTCCTTTGAGTTATTTTTTAATGAAAATAAATTAGGGTCAGCACAAATTGAACAAATGATGAGAAATTAATGAGCAGAAGGTTATAGTGAGGAGAGGTCCGGGGAAGAGAAGAGGAGCAGGAGGGCCTCTACCCCACTCCCTTTTCCTTTCTTTGGGTGTTTTACTCTTTTTCCTCTCACTCTCTATCACTTTCTCTTTCTCCCCTCTTCTCACCAGCCATATGTCTTTTTCCCTCCCTTTCACTGTCTCAGTATCTTCCCAGCTGTACATCCCCCCCCCCCCCAATAAAACAAAGAAAAGAAAAAAATGCAAGACAAATCACTGTGATGCACTGCATAATTTAATAAATGAAGCTTGAGAAAATTTATCACACAACACTTGTCTCCATAAAATAGCACAAGGGGACTGACTATTGCCAGATGCCGCTGGATGTCTCTGAACAAAGAGGACACACACATGTAATCCCTTTGGGTTTGGGGCGACACTGTCTATTTGATGGGTGCCAACAGAGCGCTCACTTGGTATGACAGACTGCACTTTGACATTACAGAGAGTGGAGGAAAGATACTCCCTCTTTATGAAGAGTAAGATGGAAAATCCATTTAGCCAAGCTGACTCATAACCAGAAAAAAAAAAATCTTGTTTTAGCTTTCAAAGTGAATCCATGATGAAGCTGCACTGTATGTATGGAAATGTGGAGGCCTAGATGTCTAGAGGGGAAACAAGATCTGTCACAACTCTGCCGGGTTCCCAACTTGTTTATGTTAGGTGGTGAACTGAGGAAACGTAAGTAAGTTATTTTGCTTAGTTTTAGGCACAAATCTACTTGGTTAGGTTTAGGAAATAACTGGTGACACTTGGTTTCAAACGGGACGTGAACTTCGTCCTCCTGGGTGAAAGTCGTGTGTGTCTACCTCGCGCGTCTAGATGCGACGCAAAGGGCCGTGAACACAACGTCGATATCTGAAGAGAAGGGCATGAACGGGCTGCGTGGTTTGTGTGTTTCCAGACAATTCATTTAAAATAATAGGGAGACCCCAGCTCTAGTTTGCAGTCTTGGCTATGAAGTGACATTTTGGATAGATAAAAAGATATGTCATAGGGAAGTTTCCTCGCTCTCCCGAAGCATCCATAAAAGTAACTGAATTTCATAGGGGTCATTCCATATGAACTGACCTAGGGCGTCTCACATGTCTTGGATTTAAAAAATGGAAATAAAAATCAGGTGAAAACTTCTATAACATTCATGGGATTTTATAAAATTCTATAGCTCTACTCAAATACTTTTTTTTTTTTAGCTCTGATGTCATCTTGTTTGCTGTCAAAATATATCTTCGTTCCTTAGCTCAATACACATGCATTATTTCTTAATTTCAAACCTTTTTGAAATAATTGGCAGTGTCCCTATTGTTTCGTGATGGCATTGGGATGTCTGGCTGCCTTTTAGCTATGTGTAGCATCATCACAAGTTGTTTTCAGCGATGGCCATTTTCATGTCTTGATGTCTTGGTAAAGTTTTCTTAATGAAAAAGACTGGAAACACTCTTGTGCATCACTCCGGTTACGGAAGACTGATGAAAACACAAAATGCTTTTTTTTTTGGGACAGTTTTTGTGTGCATGAGTAGACCTACAGTGTCACGTGACTCATTGGAGAGCAATTTTATTGGTAAGTTAAGTCAACACTTGAAATCAGTTAAAGATACTACAGATACTGCAGAAATTGACTGGTTTCAGACTGCTTTTTTAATCTTTTTTCCCCACATAAAATTCTCACATAAAATTACTCAAATGATTGAACAGCACTGATCATTGTACAGTAATCCAAGCAATGATTTAAAGGCACGCATTTAGGTTAACTGAATTTCTATTTGTAACCTGAGGATTTTCATTGATATTGTAGTGTACAAATGATTCAATGGAGTGGAAGTGCAAGTTGTGTGCTGTCCCCTCAGACACCTGAGCACAGTTATTTAGGCCCTACCGTTCGAAACATAGCCGTTATTCAAGAGTTCGCCCTTTGCCATGTCTCTATCACGTTTGCATTTGTAAATTTCAGTCATGTAATGCAATGAAAATTAATTTATCAGGGTTTCACAAAGACACATGCAGAACTGGGGCAAGACAAGGACCACAACCTGCTTGTGCTCCTTGTCTTGCCCCAGTTTGTTTACTTTTTATACTTGTTGAATGATGGGCTGTAGAATAGTCTCATGTAAAATACTTGCCTGCATACCTACCTGTTGAGTATTGACCTGTGAAAAGTATCATTGTCTAGTTCCTTCAAGTTAAACTTATATTTGGACCCCCTGTACATATTACAGACGGACGAGCCAGACATCACTGACACTCCTGTTGCTATTGACGTGGCCGTCACTGAGAGCACTGCAAGTCTAGTTCATTTCAGTCCTGAAAGCACTGCTATTGTGGTGGGAGATGACCTTGTGATGAGCGATATCCCCAGGTTAGCTGATGCACTTGCATTGTTGTTTGGGTTGATGTATGCATTGCATTTGGACTACCCCAGGAAACTCATTCACACTTTTACCTTCATGCAGAAAGTCCCCTGATGGGTGTTGATGATGGTGAACCACTGAAACCCTGCCTACTCATTCTCAAAAATGACTTACTTACTGAAAGAGTAACGCCAAGTTACAAGTTTTGTGTACACACTTGCACCTGTTTCTATGTACATATAATAGCATGTGTGTTTGTGTTGCCCATTGTCTTAACCTGACCGTCTGTTGTTGAACACATTGTTGCTTAAGGCATTTGAATGAAACAGTTTACATTTATATTATGTCTTGTTCACTGAATCTACCTT
Organism: Hollardia meadi; assembly: GCA_037974645.1. NCBI lineage: Eukaryota > Metazoa > Chordata > Actinopteri > Tetraodontiformes > Triacanthodidae > Hollardia > Hollardia meadi. Next base: position 12,126,951 of record JBBPCS010000204.1, on the reverse strand, counting down.
AGTTGCCAATAAAGTGCTAGTGACACCAGCTAACGTAAGTAGCCTTTTAACTGGTGGACACTACATTTGTTGTCAAAGTGAGCTTTAGCCGACTTCTCCACAACCTGCTAACTGCTGTAACTCTTCCATGGTAACCAAGATTACACACTTTCGGAAAAATAGGGTTTTTGTCCAAATGGACTTGGACCATTGGGGCTACGTTACTTAAGTTACATACTGTATGTAAGGACGTGAACAGGACCTTTACCCAGGAAACTGTGGTTTGTGTCCCGTGTGAAGCCAAACGTCAGTGGTGACTTACTGTAAGTCTCTTTGTGTTTGCCACTACAAGTGACCCCTCTCACATTCAATGATTTTAACATTAAATGTTTATTAGTGCAGCTTTTAAGAAAGTTTTTCTTCTGAATAAATGCTGCATTTGACTCCGTGGAAGTTTTAAAAAAAAAAACCATTTTGTATTTAATGAAAAGGGACTTTATGACTGGATTCAAGGTAACATAGCTTGCTCTGCATATGAGAAACCATATTTTCTTCTAGGATTACACTGGTTTAGTGAATGTATATATGCTATGACTGAGAATTAAAGATCTGACGGAATTCCTTTGTCATGGGTGGGGAAAGATGATTATTTATGGTGTTGTTTTTCACTTATGTATCCCCTTAATTAAAGCATATTGGCTTCCAAAAGCAATATATGAAACAAATTGCTTTGGCATGGCTGTGGCAGTTGGAGGACAGACTCTGCATATTGGCAGATCAACCGAGATGGGATTTGGAGTCTTTGAAACTACATTTGCACTTCAGACTATGGTAATGAGGCCTAGCAGAATGATATCACCCTCCCCAAATATTTAGTTTGTCATTTTGTGGTAACAGGCCCCTCTGTGCGTGCATGTGTGTAACATCAGCGCTGTGTGCATGCGTGGAGCTTTAGAGGAGTGGGTAAGCATCTGGGGATTACTTTTACTCATTCAATATCATTTTAGAAAATTACCTGTTTCATAAGGGTAGTTCATTGGGATAGTACAGCTTCAATGTAGTCTCATTACTTTATTTTTTAAAAGACCCCCAGACCCTCAGAATCTGGGGTCTCTAGTCCAATATACATGTTATTACTGGTAATTAAACTACTGTAATCCAAAATAAATATTAACAACAATGTTGTTTTCCTTTAACAAACCACCTCTGCTATAAGTCTGTGACATATAATTTGGCTTACATACTGTATATGTGCCTACATTTGGGTGTGTGCGTCCTGTACATGGCAGCGCATGTGTGCACCAGAGAAAGATCGCTTAAATCGACTGACTGTGACGATTTCAGCTGGGACCAGGCCGACAACCCTTTCTCAAACAGCGGCGAGGGGTGGCCATACACAGCGGCGATAATGGCCTCTTTGAAAACAAGAAGGCGCTCCCATCCTGTATTTTGGAGGCAACATATGTTTGCCTGTCTCTACGTGTGTCAACAGCCTCCACTACAGTGGCAGAGACCATAGAGTGCTCGGTGCCGAGGGGAGGAGAGCTTGCCTGTCAGGCACGGCTGATATGACGACTCATTCCACAGCAATGCACTGGTGTGGTTTCTCTGTAAACATATGAAAAATGCTTTTTGGGAGGCAGATGTTTGTGGTGAAGACGAAAACATGACATACAGTAAGCCCTTCCAAAGAAGAGATAAAATGTGTAGATCTAAATTGGTAAGAGTTTCTGTTGGGTAAACCAAACTCTACCCCTTGACCTCTCTCTACCCCCAACTATGAGTCTCACTCTGTCTGTTCTTCTGAGAGTGGATACTCGAACCAGATGTTTTTAACAGATAACAAATGTCAGAGGCAATAGCTGACAGCGCACCTGGTACAGTACAGACAGGGTGACTGCCCTAGTTCATGTGAACAGTTTGACTTTCCCAACTCTTTACTGATCATGTTTTTTAAAATGTATTATTTATTTATTTATCATGCAGAACCACCGATCTACTGAAAAGCAATCACACGGCAGTGTCATTAATCTGTCAAAATAAAAAACAGATGTTTCAATTTCAAACACACAAACATCAAGTGTGGACAAATTGTATTTTGCTGGTCAAATTACCTTGTCAACTGCAAGTCAAGTTTCTGAAGGGTTTTTTGGCTGCAAAATCACATATTTTCTAATTTTTAGTCACACTAGCGAGGTGATGTTGGTCTGTTGGTGAAATATATTTACAACTGTAGGACAAATTTAGATGGAATTTGGTACAGACATCTATTTTCCACTCAGGATGAATTGTAATAACTTTTGTGATCCCTTCATTTTTTTACTCTAACGCCACCATGACATCAAAATTTTAATTTGTTGAATACTTTTTTTTGACTAAAGAGGCTATTTGCACACATACAGACATTACTGTCAGCCAACTGTACTTGTTTAATACTGTTTGGTGCTAATTAGCAAAGATTACACTGTGAAGATGCTACACTAAGATGGCGAACACGGTAAACATCATACCTTCTAAACATCATCAAAAATGCTGATACCTTCTGCATCACTTTTGATTCTTTTTACTTTTCAACTGTCAGCTGTGAGCCTAACGATATTATAGGAGTGCATGGCTAAATCAGTGGAGTACTCCTTTAATGTATTTTGCATTAAAGAGAAAGAGTGCTGCTAAAGTAACATTTGTATTCCAGACCAAGGAACATGTTTATGTCACTCTTACATACAAATAAGGCATGGTTTACATCACACTATTAATTTTCCATGTCCGTACTGACAGCCTGAAGTGACCCTGAGCTATTATGAGGCATTGTCTCTGATCTGTGGTTTTGAGGACTGACATCATATGTATAGTAATCCTCCCATTCAGATCAGGGCTTGCAGAGTGTTGTAGAGTGAGACCAGTAGGGGAGGGTGGTCTGGTCCCCCAGTCTCTAATGATTGATGACGCTTCTTGTGACACTGACAGAGAGGGATCAGAAAAGCAACCAACAACTTCTGCATAGCTCTGCTTGAGCCAGACGCCAGCCATGCTATTGTGTCTCCCTGGCACACGCACACTGAGACACTAGTAAACACATCCACCCACCAACTCACGCACACACATATTGAGTCTCTCAGAGGAATGGGGTTGATTTATTATTGCTGAAACATAGTTTCTCATACATTTTAAGCGCTGGACATGTTTGCACCCTAATACGCTCCTATAAAAAGATGATTATCTTCTATTCTGTATGGATTGGATTACTCCTCCACCTGTGCTTCCAAGCTCTGAATTTTGGCTGTCTCCTCTCCAAAATCAGCTTGTAGCCACCTGTTCTGATGACCATAAGAGTCCCTGAGAACCAAGAAAATCCACTGTAAAAAATATCCATCTACTCGATGGCCAGCCATTGGCCTAAAATTACCCTTTGAATATAAGGAAAATCTAGTTTCACACAGCCCAAGGCTTTTTTAAAAAAAAAAAGAAGTTTTGACCATGATAACTATCAGCAATAATAACATTTTACTTACCAAGTCAATAGCAGAGATTTGGGAATGCAGCTATGTCTCTAAATAGAAGTGAGATAAGGTAAGAAAAATGAGTAAGACAATTAGACTGGCATTAAAAACACAGCCCCAGGTTAGCCAAACTGATTTAAAAAAGACAAAATGTCAAGTTTTGGGCCAAAATGTCACTTTAAAGATCCAACACGGTTTACTGGTTGTCTTTGTGGTTCAACTACTGTGCGCACACAATGTCCAACAAGATGGTTGGCTTGTTTACAGCGTGTCTTGTCAAAAACTTGTTTCTTGCCCCATCTGACATTGATTTTAAAGTCAGATTTACTGAGTACATGAGTACATATCCAAAGGAGACAGTACCCATAACTGTCGCCAAAAACAAACAAAAAAAGAGACACAAAACAAGTACAAACTCTATATTTCTCACCGCAACATTGATTTTCAGGGTTGAAAAAATTACTCAAAAACAAATCAACCATCACCAAAAGACAGGCAGTCCAAAACCCTCTCAACTGCATTTCACATTTGCATTTCACATTTACAGTTTAATTTGTTGTATTGCTGTACTGCACAGATGGAGATTGCTTCATAGCACAGAATCAGAACTTATAGTTTCACTCGGTCAAAGAGGATTGAAGCAGTGAGTCACTTTCCAACAAAAAAAAAAGCACATTTCACTAACTAAATGTTTCAGTGATTCAACCCTTTTGCTTATATTTGAAAAGGGTAACATATTGCCAATCAAACACAATGCAATACATAGGTGTCAGAACCAACTACTAGGACTAAATGACTGTAGAATATGGATTTATTTTCAGTGTGTTCACTCATAATTCATCATTTTGCACTTTTACTCTTGCAGCTGCCCATGTATGATTTAATGTCTCAAGTGACTTTAATGTCTCAAGTGACTTTTTATTGAGTTATCAATTTCTATGCATAAAGAACTCTATAACAAACCCCCTGTGATAGCTCCCAGCACATATAAAGACGACATGTAAAGAGCAGGCCATTAACAATATATCTGGTTGCAGTCGGGATGGACCATTTTATTGCTGAGTGCATATCAAATAATGGCGTCTGTTGGCACATGGATGTGAACAGGACACATCAATATCTCCGCAACAGCCAGCAGGCCACATAAAGTGTACCGCGATCACTTGGCGCCAGCCATATAGACCCAAAATTCCTCACTTCATAAAAAAATGTTCAGGCCCGTTCACAGTGGCTGGTAATCAATACTACTGGCACAGCTGTTAGACCATAAAACGGCGCTTAATTTGTAGACAGCCCCTTCCTCTCCATCAGTAGGCTTCGGTCTGTTGTAAGAGGTTAGCTACCTCATCTAGACGTGGGTAAAAAAGGCAGGAACAGGGCCAACGGGATGGCACTAACAAAGTCAGGGTTACAATCAACAAGGGTCGGTTGGGGTTACAATTTCCATTTTCATCCTCACTTTAAACCTGTTTTTTTATAAACCTCAGCTCAGTTGCAGCACTCCATCAGGCTACAAGGTTGCTCTAATTTTATGCAGTTTTATTTTAACTGCAGAAAACATGTCGCATTTTTTTTCTTTCGTTGTGGTCCATTTTATGTCAGGCTAAAGGCTAAAATTATTATAAATGATGATGAATAATTGTACCTTCGTTGTAAAAGTATCCCCTGAAGTGAAGACTTTTCCCGGCCAGTGTTTCCTTCTTCACAGAAAGCTCAGCAGTGAAATACTGTACTGCAATTCAGCAGTGCAATATGATACGTTTTAGACGAGACCTTGAAGTAGGCCAGAACCACATCTATCAGTGACTAAATCTGTCCTTGCATTCTCGGGGAAGACTCTCAAGGATGAAGCAAGTCTTCAAAAGCATCTCTCCCTTTTGATGTAAACTTCTGTGACTGGTAGGGTGCCTCTTCAGCCTCGCCGTCTTTTAATTGATTATGTGAGGCAGAGGGCACTGTATTGTAAATGAGGTGATAGACAAAGACCACAATGCTCTGTAGGTTCACCCTCTGTTATTTTCCGCTACATTGGCGGTTAACAGTAAAGATAATCTCAATGTGTCATTCAAAGAAGAGGTCATGGGAAAATTCAGTACAAAAAGGAAATACTAAGTAGTAAAAAGTAATAATAACAGAGTAATGTGTTATGTACTTTCAGATTTCCTTTCCTGAGAAATGAGGAAATTGACTTCTCCCCCTTTTTATAGCTTTCTTTGAGTGTGTGTATTTTTTTCTACACTGCAAGTGTGTTTATACTATAATGCTTAACTATATAGTGATGCTATACTCCATTGTTTTGAACTGCGTGGCTTTATTTTATGCATTTTTATTCAGTCTTGTTATAAATCATTAGAACTTTCTGTCTATTAAAAATCTACTTTGTGTGAATTTACTGGTGTAATTGAGGTTCATTTGGTTCATTATTTCATTTAGGAGCCTTTTTACATTGACAGTGTTCTCTTTATATTGTTGCTCATTTATATTGGTGTACATTATAGCCACACCTTTTTCTATCCACAATTTCATTATTTTGTGATGAACACTGTTTTTTAATCTTCTCAGCCTCAGTATGTATGACACCATATAGGTTTTTGAACTTTTTCTCATAGCATGATAAAGACTCTTCTGAGTCGAAACGATCAAAAGCTTCATCTATGATTTAATAAAGGATTTTAAACATTATCATAGGAGTGCCTCGGCTCCTTAGCTGTATACAGTGGGCTTTTGCGTCCCATCCAGATGCACAAGGTGTACCCTCTGGCGTCAGGCAAAGACGCACAAGGGTTTAATGCAACTGCAATGTAAAGCCGTCCGCGTCAGTTTCAGATGACTTGAACAGCATGACGTGGTGCGACGTATTTTCCAAAAAAGAAAAGTGCCAAGAGGGATGGAAGGTCGGGGTTGAGTGGAGAGTCCCACACACATCTTTCACCCAGGAGATCGGAGTTGAAAGCAAGCGACACCAGTCATTTTCTAAACCTAACCATGTGATTTTTGTACCTAAACTTAACCAAACGTCACAGATGATTTGTGCCGGAACTGAAGCAAAGTAACCTAGACCTTTGCGCATCAGCCAGAGATGCTAAAGGGAAGCTTTGGCTCGTCAGCCATGGACGCCAAAGGGCCTGTTGTGGGTCAGGGAAGGCTTAGTGCGTTGGCCGGCGGTGCCAAAAGGTACCTTGCGTGTCTGGATAAGATGCAAAGGGCGCATGACAAAATGTCAGGATGTGATGACCTGGGTTTGGCTCAGTACAGCACTCACTGCATTTTTCTTTTCTCATTGGGAAAAAAAAAGTATTTTGTCCCAAAAAATAGTAAATAAATAATAAAAATGAATACTACCAATTAATGAAGCTGCCTTCATTTCATGGAAAACATTGTAAATCTCCTGTCATGTCGCGTCTCTGCGTGCGTCACAGACTGCTTTGAGTTGCAACATGTGCATATTCATTACATAGGAACAGTTAGTGCGCACACACATGTAGCACTGTCCTTGGGCACTCACTACCAAAACAAGCAGAGAAGTCTGGACGTGCTTCCCCCCCAGTGGTAAAAGGAACATTGTGGCTAATAGACTGTAGTGGTGGAAATAAAATAAATCTTTAGACTCTAGCCGCAGCTCAGGGCACCATGACATTTGACAGTCTTTTAGGTTCAGAATGAGACACGTTTGGAATCGGAAAATTCAATTGTGGCGTATTGATTCTCAGCTGTCTGTCATTATTCCCAGGTTGATTGACAGGAGTAAATTGGTTACGTTAAGTATTTCATATGTTATAGGGGCTGACATTTGTTTGCCTGCACCCTATGTCAATGTTGTTGGAGAGATCTGTAGCTTTATGAGATTGCATTATACTGACTGTGGCTTTTGTGTGATGTTCCAGTGTTTTTCCTGACATAATCTAAGATATATTAAAAAATCTGCAGAATCTTGAGATGTTTAATGCCAATATTATTGTCTTGCTCCAGGGGATCATGTATGTTCATAATCGGTGGCAGCCATGTGCATGCGTGCATATGGTGCATTGCACGCTGCACAACTGCACACACGCACCTAAAAATATATTCCCTGCATGCTTACAGGCATCGAGAATGCCAATGGCGGTTGAACGGACCTACTTTGATTGCACTGTGTCGACACTTTGCATAACAAGAGAGCACAGTGACCTCATCATGCTGACAGTTGGCTCACCTGAGACTGGACTCATTGTGGTATTTGATCCACCCTAGCAAAGACATATCTCTATTTTTGAATTCATGTCAACCTGGCTGGAGCACCAGTTGGTTGAGATTTCATATTCCTGATCCAGGTTTGCTGTTATTCATATAAATGTATTCAGAAGATTCTGTCTGGTAATTACTGTACTGTCCTTTCCACATTATTAGGCAGAGCACTGCTCCTTTTTCTCTGATTGGAACCCCCTCCTCATTTTTATTTTAATGGGATCAATGTCAAATTGAAGTCCGGCTTGGTTTGCTGGGAAAAAGGCCCAGAATTTACTTGACAGTTTCACAGTCAATATTCTCTTCGCAAACTATGTTATTTGTTCTATTCATGTCACTGCTTGTAATATAATCCTACTGTATGTTGTGGTATGCTCATATAAGGGTGGTCTTCAGAGAACTGAGAAGAATATAAAAAAAAATCAAACTCCTCATTTCAAAGACCAGCAAGTAGAGAGGCTCCATAACACCTGTCACAGGTGAGAACAAGATGCTCAGTAGACAACCTGTGGGTGATGGGAGAATGCGTGTGTTGCTTTTATTATATTATTTGGGACACATCTGCATTATATTGTTAAACCAAGCTGGAAATAGCATTTGAATGTTATTCAACATACATCACCAGTGGGATTACTCACAGGGGCGTCTCCAGGCCTGGATCAGCCACTCCTGAAGTCTGATTGGCCACCTGAAGTGCCACCTTATCACATTATTATCCTTATGTATGATTGGCTATCTGTATCATTGTCTTCTTTTGTATGTAGCCCACTTGTGGAGGTGCAATTTGTTTTTAAGGACTAAAAGAATAAAGCAGAGGTTCTCAACCTTTTGTAACTTAAGGCCCTTTTTCTGGAATTTCCAAGGACCACCTTCACAAATAAATAATAAAAAATTATAACATGACCAATAAATGGAAATTTCACTGCATTCAACACGCTGTGCTTTCGGCTAAGCATCACTAGCCCTACCTGTCATTATAAATATAAATTTATTGTAGCCAGGGTCATATTACCTCACCACCCGCTTTGGAGCTTTTACTTGTGTATGGGTGTCTCCCACATCACAAACCATTTCGTGCCACTGTGTCTGAGGGAACGTTAGCTAGCTGTGGCAGAACACTTCTGGTGATTTTCAAATGTAGCTGGTCATTGAAATTATGCACTTTGATTTGACATTTTTGTTTATGTGAATGTGATTCTTGAACAGCTTTAGATATAAAATTAACAATCTTTGTAAATTGCAAAAAAAAATAATAATAACAATAATATAACGATTTGGCAGTACCACTGCACTGCCCACTAGATGGTGAGCCTCTAAGGTGGGTTGAGAATAGCTGGAATAAAGTATGTACGTCTTATATAATACTCATTTGGTACCACTCTGTTGTGTTGTGACTAGTAGGACTGTTGTTTTTTTTAAAAATGCACCTGCTGTAATTCGCTGAACACACCTCTGATTATATAGAGAATAGTTTGAGTATTAAATAGGTTTCATAGATGAATGTATCAGCTTGTGGGCTGATACAAAAGCTAACAAAATTCAAAAGACTGGTTCACTTCTTCCTGTTTTTGACTGGAACCAGATTATTTCTCCACTTAAAAAAACACACAAGACAAAGAAAGACACATTTTATTTACCTTGTTTTTAATAAAACTGCAAAGCCTCTTACATAAATATCGCCACAGAGATTGCATGACACGATAGTTTCTGGCCTTGTTGTTGCTGTGACATTTTGTCTCTGTGTTTGTTTGGAGATTTTCAGTCTGAAAACTCAGATCCAACTTAGACAGGTAACATCACACCATTCATTGTGCCTGCCCTCTATCGGCTTTTTCGGAGTTATTCTTTGCTGTTCAAACCCAAAAGCAAATGTTTAGATTTCACTCGCCCATCCCTTATGCTACACTGACAGAAGCACTGTCCATATAGATCTCCAGTCCTGGGTCAACATCAGCTCTTAGCTGGACTGAGCAGTGGTGAGGTCAGTGGATCAATATTAAAAATATCTCTCCAGTTGTGTATATAACATGTTTTATTTAAAACATCAATTTCTCCAGGAGATAGTCATTTGTTTAACTGTTTCACTTCCCAAATTCTTGCTAAATCTTTTTTTTTTAATCTCTAAAACTTTTCATTTGTCCTACAACAACACTAGTTTGCTGGCAAATCTAGAAAATGTACCCTGGAGCTTTGTTTTCTATCCAAGCTGAACCAAACATCTTATCTCTGCACAGAAGCTCATCCTTAGCCTGGAGCCACTCTTGTTGGGTTTCGTATTAACCTGCCTTGCTCCACTGTTTGATGGTCATCACCAGGTGTTTGAGGAGCTCAAGGGTGCGGCGGTCTCTTTAGTACGGGCTGTTTCATTGTGTTCTACTTAAAAACATTGCTTTGTAAGGACATCATAACAGGCTTTGTGCTAGAACAATCAAACTGTAATTTCGACTTTGTTGTGTTTGTTGACGCTTTTTCGTGTGACTAGTGCCGCGGCTTTAAATTGGAAAGTTTAGTTTATTAAACATAACTAAATTGGTTTATGAGACTATTACTTCTGACTGTTAGATGCAGTGTGTGTTCATGGGCCAACATTTCACCTTCACCGGCTTCATTAAATATCTTGCATACAAGTATGTAGTATGTACAATAATGTCTGTCCTGCCCTGTCTGATGAGTTAAAGTGCTGATTAACGAGACCTTTATTCATGGTGGCGTCTTGTTTGTTTTGACAGCGTATTTTAATCAGTCAAATGAATCTATTACCAGATACTATGTCCATGAGTTAAAAAAAATACAGTGATGTTGTTAATCCAGGACACATTTGTTAACTCTTAAATTCTTGGCTCGGAATGTTAACATTTTTTCTATTGAATCTAATTGGGGGTGGGGAGCATGAAATGGGCACCCACATTGCTGTATGTTTTTTGTTTTTTCTAAACCTTTTTTACTAAGAGCAGATATTAGCAAAAAGAAATCTTGATATTCCTGTATTAACCCATGCCCTTCCACCATCTGTAGGATTGCATTGAAATACATTTCAATGGGGAAACATATTTTACAAATGGCGGCTCATTTGACAAATCAGATTTTCATTACATCAATTACATCTAGTTGCTTTAGACAAAAGCATCAAATGCATATGGTAAATCCAAGTTATTGTTTGCACAAGACATTTAAAACATCTGTATTCCTTATGATGATCGAACGTGATGACTCAACATCAGGCCTGATCTGACTCAGATCCAGGCACATTAAAGATTCATGTATGCCTGTGAGACATAGAAGGTCTGGGAGATGGTTCATTGTTACTTGCCTGTGATTTCTGGGAAACCTTAAGTGGGGGAAATGTATTTTATGTAATCCCTGGATTAGCATAGCAACCAGCTAATGGCCAAGAGTGGATGCGCTTCTTTCAGTTTTTGGGTCCATTTAACCTGAGGCGACATGGTGGGTGGACTGGTTGGAGAGAGGGAGGACTAAGATCACCATCTGCTATGTGGAGGCTTTAGAGGAGGCGGTGGGCAAAGACTTCAAGCTGGGACTCGTCTATACACAATCCTATCGTTGGCTACAACAGGACCTAAACCTGAACAAACATTTATACACTTGTGTGAATTCACTGCAACTGATTTTCTTATGCAGATAAACACTAAAAATGTTTAAATGTAAGATCTTGTTGGCCAAGAAATAGTGGGGAAGAGTGTAGTAAGTAAGAATAAACAAATGCATCAAATATGACCTACATTATGAAAGTTTATTTCTAACAACAACTGTGGGATCATTTTAAAGTAACTGTTATTCATGGTAGTATGTGGGGCTTTCTCCTTCAACATTGTGCAGAACATAATTAGATAACAGGTTTATGTGTGCAACGTTTTACAAGCTGCTGCCTACAATTAAATGATAAAAAAAAAAATCCAAATTAAATGTTATATGTCATTAGTTTATAACCCATTAAGACTGGGATTCTCTAGCAAAACATTAGATGACTACACCTGGGTAAATACAGTTGCTATAGTCTCTCTCTTACTCACATAGACATGCTAAATTGGCACAATTACCTTGCACTCATGTCACAGAGATAAGTAGAGTTGAAGTATTATTCACGCAAAGTTGTCTTAAATGAACAAAGCTCATGCTTCCATTGAAATATTTTACCTATCTGTCTTTCTTGAAAAAGAACAAAACAGAACACTTATAAAAACGAGTCCTGTGAGTGCACCAATTGTGCATCACATACTTAAGTGTAAAGGCAACTGCATGCAAATTTGTGGTCAAACTCTGCTATGATCTGGCACGCTATGGCCCAGAAAACTCAAATAAGTGGCCTCTCGAGTTTTCTCACTTGAGTTGTCAAAAGTGCTCGAAAGGTTTTCATCACCAGTCACCACACTGATCTCTTTGCATTCACGCAAAACCAACAGAAAAAAGAATTTGACAGTTGGACCGTAGCTGTCCACAAACAACGCCTCAAGGCTTGAAGTATGAGTTCGACCAAGCAGAAAATGTCAGACAGAGAGCTTCCAGGGAACGCTTGTTGGCAGGACAAAGTGGAAACCCAGCTTCATGTGAGGGGAAAGGGAGAGGACATTTGGTTTGTACTTTGCAGTTTGCGGATGGCTCCGCGTTCCTCTCAAATGTCATCCAAGACAGTCTTGCAACACTCCAACTAGAAACAGAAGTTGTAGCCTATATTTTAGCTGGGTGATTATTTATGTACAGTACCTGCCATGAATTTTAACTCAGGCTCGCCATATACCAAAACCTCCCACATATCCCCCAATACCAGATGGAACAAGGGAAAGTGGCCGCAAAAAGCTCTCGAGATTCTCTTTTTCTCTTTATGAATTCACCATATGCTGTGCAAAAAGATGCTTGTGACTAAAAGGCTGAGGCTTGTTTGTCAGAAGCTCTATGAGAAAAAAAAACTACAATCCTACTTTAAGTTCTCAATCAATCTTATCGGGAAGTGCGCTGGATTTGCATGATAAAAACAATCAAATTTGTGCTTTCGACAGATGATTGCTCATGGTATCTGGCACCAAATGGTTTTCACAGCTAATGCTGATGCATTATCCACAACTACAAGAGCAGCATCATACACTGGCTTCAGAATCCATTAATTATATTCTTATTGAAAAAGAAATCTCAAGCACCATAATGTTACCCCATCAGCTTATCCTGTTTCAGCAAAGGAACGTTGTGTGCTGAAAATACACCATCACTGACAGAGAGAGCCTAATCCAGTGATTGGTTTTACCTTATCACACAACTTAAGGAGTGTACACTTCTAAGCTGACGGATTGAACCTCTGTTCGATACAGGTTTGCAAAACTGAATCTGTTGAGCCTCCAAGATTTGATATGGGTATTTAAAGCTCTGTGCGGCATTAACCGCAGAGCACAACAAATAGCCTGCCTTTTAACAGGGCTGGGGAATCCCGAGGCCAGTTGGGATGCAAATTGAAATGATCCAAGAGTGGATTGAGAAGGTGAGGGTGGGCTCGGATGGGGCTGCGGAGGGTGGATATGGGAGTGGTGAGGAAAGAGGGCTGTAGGAATGTGGGAATGAGACGAGGTGGTATGAGGCTTGCGGTGAGGGCTGTTGAGGTTCTGAGGAGTTAGCTGTGATTAGCCTCAAAGACTAACGTATGACTTGAGTGACAACTGGGGTAACAAATAGTAGTGGAGAATGCGCTGCCACCATGCTCCTTCCCACCTCCTCCCCTTCCTACGCGAAGGGTGGCAGTCATTTGGTCAGCAAACAGTGGATCACTGCTCAGCCCTCTTCTGTTGATGTGTGTGTTTGTGCCGGTGTGTGCTCTGGTATGACTGTCAACAGTTCAAGAGAGCTGGGAAGTGAAGCGGATTCTATGCTTACTGTTTGCGTTACACATTCACCATGTGATGATTGGAGGTTTTATCGCGAATTACATTATAATGATGTAAAATCAACGACATCTGCGCTGCTGATAACGCAGCTGTAAGATTTCATTCGAAGCTTTTATGACACGACAAGACGGCATAGAGGCATCATTTTTCAGAATTATCACTGATCGTAAAATCGCTGTGGCAGAGGCTATTCTTCCGCAGACAGGCAGACACACTGAATTGGAAACATTTTGGCAAAGAGTGACTGTGTTTATATGATACGTGATAATCAAAACCATGCAGAGCCTTGGCCAGAGGAAACGGCAGCATGAGTATGAAATGGAACCACAGCATAAGTCGTGCATGCTTACTTCATTAGGTACACAGTCTGCGGACCAGAACATCTGACACAACCAGAACAAATGGGATTATTTGATTCAAAATTGCCATCATGTTGGCACCTACATAGTGCAATAAAACCCCGGCCAAAGCTCGTTGACTGTGTTTCAAAGTAAACTTTCAAGCAGCCATTTTAATTGTTGATGCTATCATGCTAGTGTAAGGATCTGCCAGTGATGTCATCATATCTGCACACTCTCATTCGCACACACTCGTTAATTTTCTAGTGTTAAGCAGCCTCTGACTAATGATAACAGAGTGTAACCTGTGTACTTTTCATCATTGTAATTAAAAAGGGATAAATTAACTTTGTGGACATGAAAAGAAGAGGCATCTCCCCATTGACCCTCTTAATCAAGATTGGAATGATCAGCCTAACTGGGACTTAATTGCCTTCTGCTGTTTTCTTCCAGCAATGATTTGGTTTGCACTGGGTACGTTGTGCCACTGTAAGTAAGCCAAGCCCTGTTGGCCCATTAAAAGCAAAGGCACTCTGTTTTGGTGGGTGCAGGGGTAGATGGGAAGGGGGTGGAGGGGTGGGGTGGGGGGGTTGATGGCAACACACACAGGGTGACTCATGATCAGGAGTCCATGGAAGTCAATGTAAGACTATAAAGAAAGAAGCTTCCCTCTCCAGGGTGTGGTGAGGTTTAAGGGCTTTCGCATACAACTTTAAAGAGCCCAAGTTTTAAATCCTAGGATATACTGTTAAATCACATGGGAGGCTTATTGTTTTCAAGGCTTCACACATAAGCGCTGTTAACCCTCTAAATGCCATTGAAACCATCCCAATGTATGCTCATTATAGAGTATGAGCAATCATCAGCAGGGCAGGTGTGAGTGAAATGTGTCTGTGTTTGAGCACCAAGTTCATGCCACTCTACTATGTTTACAGTTATCCAATATCATATTACGTTCTGTTGAATAAGTGACTCTTGCCCCTCCCGGGTTTCCCCCACTCCCATCTGAGCGTGTCCACATATGATTGAGGGTACGTTTGTATGACCACCAGCTCGCTGTAACCACCCTGACATCACCGAGTGCTTTTTGCTGCATGTGCAAAACCGTGTAGCGGGCCGAGATTGAAGCCTTTTCATTAATCTATCATCAGTGACTGAGACTGTCTGCAAGGCAGCGCTGTGTTTTCATCATTTTGGGAATAAGATGAGAAGAAAATAAATTAAAAAAATAACGTGTGGTTGCAAAAAGACATTCTGACATGCTTATTTTCATATTTTTTAGCCAAATGCATTACAAGAAAGACAAAGCAAAAAGCCTGCATGAGGATATAGTTTACCAAGAAGAAGTAGATCTTATTCATTTTTAGGCTCGGAATTGACATCCAGACAGAGTTAAACGGTGCAGATGAAACCGATTTCCTCTCATTTCTTTGCCTCTTTGTTTTATCGAAATGAGATATTCAGTTTCAAAACAGCTCCAATTCTTGCTGGTCGAAGAAGCGCAGAAAGTCTAAATCCATGACTGCCAACTCAACTACAAATCTGCAGACTAAATCCTCTGGGGAGGCGATTTTCAGTTACTTTTGTTGCATTTTTTTGAACATAAATGTAATTTCAACAATCAAGCTTTTATTTTTGTGCTTGTCTTCATTTAACCGCCCACAGCTCATCCTCCCGAGTGTGCTGTGCTGCCGAGACAGTGTCAAGAAGTAAGATATGATTGTATCATCAGATATCGATCCCAGCCCCAACGTGCTCCATTGCCTGGTATTGATTCCTCAAACTGGTGCAGGAGGCCTGAAATTGCCCCTGCAGTGAATTTCACCGGCGCAGTGTTTTCATTTGTCAAGAAAACATTCATGCACTGCTCAGCCGTGTCAGTAGTGCCTCTCTGTCTGATCATCTGTCTGCCTGTTTGTGTTATGTTCATATCTCTGAAGCCTCAGAAATGGTTGCTTTAGGTTTCCATAAAATATTTATTTACATGTGACTTGCTCTGACGCTTTTTATTCGCTTAGTACATATGCAATGCGTATATAGTTGTAATCTTGTGTTTATTAGGTCAGTATTACTGTATATAAAGAATTTGCACGATAGCTTTTTCAGATGTAATCTTTAAATGTAAAGGCTGTTTATTATGGCAAATCAAAATCAAACAAATGCTCAGTGAATCACCGAATCATACAAATCCCAAATACAAGGTCTGCATTTATTCCTAAACAGCAGCACATACATTATATTTCTTTACTCCTTCAGCTGTCTTATATCTGATGGGGTAAATGCTTTAGGGCAATCTGCTCTGCCAACATGTGGCATGGCATTTCATTTCACTGGAAAATATAACTCCATAGTTGAAATGTATCCTTCAAAACGCTGCCGCAATGCTAGTCAGTCAGTTGAGCCGCCTTATATGCAGCTCTTCTTCAGTGACTTAAATTTATTTTGAAATAAGATTATATAGGAGGGTTTTCGGCCTCGATTTGTCAGATTTTGAAATAGGCTTGGCTGCGAGTCTGATACTGAGATCATTTAGATGGAAATATGAAGAGCATAAAAACACAGTATTTTACAGAAAATTATTGAACAGGCGTTTTGGTGTTGGTTTGTATTATTATTTATGCGCTGATAGAATTTTTAGGATGCTTGAAGCACATGTCTGCTTTTTATTTCTTTCACGTGCAATGTAATTTTAGAAATGTATCATTATAATTATTCTATTAATTACGGAGTCATCATCTGTTTTTATTACTATTCAATTCAAAATTAAATTGAAAAAAAATGGAATTTCTTTTTTTTAAATGTGCATTTTCTGTCTAATAATAGAGAAATGCTGTGTACCCCAAAACATGCACCTTATCAGAGCTTTACTTCCATTCACATTCATAATCCTCCCATACAGTAGCATGGCTCTGATGTAGCTTAAGGGCTTTCACCACTGCTGATAATACCTATTATTCCAAAGAACACCTACTAAACAACTTGACCCTGCTCAGTCTAATGAAGTCACTAATTTAATATGCCACTGTGCTTTGGTGGCAATAGATTCAAAATCTAATCTGGGCCAAAACTGATTAGGCCTATTAAGTGGTAATGGAGCGAGGGGCACTTAGCATGCTTGGAGGTTAAGCACCTTTATCTAAGGCGTGGCTGCTCTTTTGTTGTCCTGTTGTTAAGCTGATTGCATAGCTGCGACCATCTGTCAACTTGTGTGGTCTTCATTTTCGGATAGATTCTCCTAACGTGTTCATTTGTAACAATAGTCGAATTACAGGTGCACTCTTGAGAGAAAAGTGTCATTTGAAATGTGACCGTTTTTCACGTGATTTGGAAAGTGTGGAAAACTGATTAGACAACAGTTTGGAGAATATAGACTTTTCCCGTGTGTTTTGACACGTCATCTCTTACAGTTTATTTGTTGCTGTAAAGATCATTTGGGTAAAAAGTCGGACACATAAAAAAAGCCACATTAAAGTATAAAAAAAGAGCAAATGTCAGAGCGTTGAACATACATTTGAAGCATTAGCATGGCACAGTTTTTCAGAGACACATTAAAAAAAACGAATAATTTAAATGAAACAATCAGCTTGCAACTTAATCAAGTGTTCACACCAGAGAGAAAACAGTGTAAAATCTCCCCAATGGCAACAGCCTATTGGGTTCATACTTAAATAGTAGAATAATCTTCCAGCGTCTTTTGATGTATAATTGATCTGCCGACCAAAGCAACCTGAAGGCATTCCATACCCAGAAAGCTGGCTGTAGATCCTCACTCCCTGCCAGCTGAATGCTCATTGCCACGGCACGTTCTTGTCTCACTCCCAGAAGGCCTTGACACTTTTCTGGCATGTATGAAGGATGGATCACGGGGCATAAAAAAAGACAATGTCTTGCAGTGTTGAAAATTTATGGCCGGACAGCTAGTGCAGACCCATATGTTTAGGAGGGGAGATGGGGCCTTTCTTAAAGCTGCAATCAAATACATCTCAATTAGTGCTTTTTTCTCCCGGTAATACCTGCTTTAATTTGATGGGCCCAAGACAGACATGCCAGACTGCAACACGAGAGGCATTTGAAGCCTTTGACAACATTTTATTTTTTATTTTTTTTTATGTTAGCTGTGAGTGGAGTTATTTATTATGATGAAGAATTGTCCTTTTAGGCCTGGTTATTTTTCTAAATGCTTAAACTATTATTTAAAGATATTTTAAAAATGTGAAAAATGAAAGCAGAAGACAATAAGATTTTTAAATTGCAAGTTAATGAGTTCACAAGCAGTTACTGCATCTTTTAAAGAAAAGGTCCATTGAAGCATTTGAAATCTTTTAAATTAATGAATTCATGCATGAAAAACTAAAACTATACCATAAGGATGAACCCAACCGAAACTACACCAATACAATATATGTAGATGATTTTGTGAAACATCAAATGCCTTCATTCTTGCCGTGTATATTTTTAGTTTTTATTATCATGATTGCATTTTATTTTGGAGACGATATAATAGGCTTATGTCATCTTACCTTGGACTTAAGTGTTTTATATATTTGTCTTTTGTTTGTTATCAGGAATCCAACAGTAAATTTACAGGGAAATCACAGGATAGTGTTGGGACAGTTCACACATCTAAAGCAGGTATCAGATGCCATCTACTGGCCGCTCAAGCTGCTTCACCCCTCAACAACCTCATATAACATACATACTACCCACATTCTCATAGAGTGCTGAATTTAAAAGATATAACACATTTTATAGTGTTTTTTTATACTTTTTGAAGGCCTAAATGTTTTCATGTTACTTCTTAAACTATCTGAGTTCAACATAAAAACAGGGCGATTTGAGAATTAAATTACTAACACATGGAAATGTTTTTGGTTTGTTTTAGGCAAATGGAGAGAAAGGGAGATATAAATGCAATGGATGAAACAATTATATGATGTACGGCATTTGAAAATCTTATTGCGGGCATCAAATCAGTATGATTAGAAATGAGAATGAAATGATATTATAGTTATAGGGATAAATATGTAAATAATGTTGATCCCAACAGTCAACACTTTAGCCATAAATAATAGAGAAAGATAAAAGCTAAATTACTTAAACAAGTACGAAGTAATTTGCACAAACAAGCCAAAATCAAACAAAAACTACACAGTTTGGATAATTCTGCTCAGAACTCAATCAATTCCCATCCCCAGCCGCTTCAGTGTAGTCTCACAAGATTTTGAGACTGAAAGCGCAGACACGAAGCAGCTGAGCGCCATGCTGCCTGTGACTCCACCATGTGACCCTGCGGCCTGTCTATCCAGATGGCCACTTTTCTGTCTGCCTCTCTGCCTGTCTCCCTCTCACAGCTCCTGCGCGGCATGGGAGCTATTCCTCTGACAGCTCGCTGAGCCCCGACTGCTAACCAGCACCAAAATATGAAGACCAGCCCAGGTTGCATACAGTTCAGTGTGTGAGGGGTTAAATCAAGTGTTTATGGGTGTGGGACTGAATGTGTTTTCACAGGGGGTTATCGACAGCTGATACCAATTCCAAAGCAATATTGTACTATAACTGCTGATGGCTGTTGTATTGTTTCGTTTTGTTTTTAACTTTACCGTTTTAATGCCAGAAAACTTTTAAGGATGGAATACTTTTTTTCCCCTCTGCTTTAACTTTGCAGCTCTTTGCAGCAGAATGACTCATTTTTAGGAGAAAGTGTGACGTGTAGCAGTCCCTTTAGGTAAAGACCAATAACTGATGCTTCACCGAGGCAAATGTCAGCCTAGTAGCACCATCCAGTTTAGACATATTTGTGTGTATGATTTGTGTTAAACAACTAAAAATGAGATGCTTAAAGTAAGTTGCTCCTATGTCGATGGTAGAAAAGGAATAAAGCCTGTGCACAGGTGTATATAACCATTTGAAGTTTATTTTTACAGATGCCATTTTACATGACCTTGTTTTGAAAGATGACTCTGCCTCTCACATGGAGGAGAGATGGCACTCAGGTGGGTGTCTTTCTTACGTAGGACTGCACAGACCACGCCCCCAACATGGAGGATCTCCTTCGAGATGCTTTTTTTTTTTTTTTTTTTTACCGTTTCTGGACTTAAGTGTGGGCCACTTAACTATCTAAGCTTTCGTAGTGATCATCCCATTTATCTGGGATTATTGCAGTGAATTTACTGTTTGGTCTTCTTCCAGGCCTAAAATGTCAAGTCCAAAGTCATGTATGCAGTAGCTTTATTCGGTAAGACCTTCGCAGATCCGTCCAAAGCTGGTAGCAGTTGATCTTTGGATAGAGCATGAAATAAATAAATCCTCTTTAGCAGATCAATATTCATCCTATTTAATTCTGGATGTGAAACTGCTGGATTTGAGGTGGTAATGCTGATGTACAGCTAATCGTTGGAAAATAAGCAGCGGGGCTTTGCGATTCTCCAGCAGATAGTTTAAACAGGAAGCCGGATGAGTAAATGCCCATTGTCTCGGCAGTGAAAAACCTGGTAGTGATTACTTGTAATTTATGCCTTCCAATTAATGCGCAGAAATCTGGCCTGGAGTGGGAGCTGATGGAGTGCAAAGACTCATGTTGATGAGTGTGTTGTTGAAACAGGAAAATGAGCCGGTGACACATTTCCTGCTGTGGTTTTCACACTAATGACATTGTACAATAATGATATTAGTTGACACTGCTTGTATAAATAGAGAGAGGGGAAGCAAACTGACATAACGGTGGGATGTAAGGTTTCATTATTTTTTCTGACACCTTGTGTATTTCATTGTACTAAGAACAAGTGAGAGGACGTGACCTCTGGCTGGATTGGATTTAGGCATGAATGAGGAACCGACTCCTCCTCCGTTACAGCACTGAAAGCACCTGTGACAGACTGTGACAGTTGAGAGTTGAGACTGATAGGTTTGCAGTGCACAGCGTAAGGCCGGTTCCCATAGCATAAAATACATTAAAGCATCAAGAACTTGACCAGTGTGATTTACGGCTGCACTCTCTGTTCCCTGTTGTGAAGGGCCCCGCCCACACAGACTCACAGCCTTTCTGGCCAATGATTTACTTCACTTGTAGCTATACTAGCTACAAGTGTAGCTTGTAGCCATATGCATGAGAGAGTCGAAGTCTGCAGACTGACTCTGCACACTCCTCTGTCTAACTTTAGCAGCGTGGCAACTTGCTTTGATGGATCGTCGCAAGATGTGTCTGAGTTCATAGAACAGATGAATAAGGAAATAGAAATAAAAATAGCCTACTTTAGAAAAAGATGAACATCCATGGCCATTTCTTCTTTTCTCCTTTGTTATGAAACACCAAAACCTCCACTGCTTGTGTGTCTTGACTTCATAGCCTTCAGGGGGATAAGCAGGATTTAAACTTTTCCCCTTTAATAACAAATAGCAAAAATGACTCAAGGATTTTTTTTTTATCCACATATTTGATCTCTTTTATGTCATGCCAAGAATATGTTTTCCCATAAAGCACCAAAACCATATCCAAAAGGCTAATAATAGAAGTTATGGATACACACCTGCTACACATCTTTTTTTTTCTTTTTCTTTTTCTTCTTCTTCTTTTTTTTGGCTTCTTGTGTAAACCATAGGGGTTAGTCCTGTAGACAACCATATATCATGGCAATGTTATAAGCAGGACTGTTACATGATGACAAGGAGACCTTAAAATATAAATATTAAGCCATTAAGATTGTCTTTCCCAATCTGAGATTATGCTGATGACCTAGCAGTTGAAAAATCTATTTTTCTACTGGCCCACACGATACCCATGTGCCTACGACTGCCATGAATAGACAAGCAGTAAATTTTGAAACTTAGACTCAAAACACAGAACACATGTTTTTGTGGCTGCAACCTCACTGTATAGTATATATAAAAATAGTTATTGTTGGTTGGAGACAATTGCTAAAGGAAATCACCACTTACTGTATTTTCAAGAGCTCCACAGTCAAATACTTTATGTTACATTATGATGGTAATTTTTTTGAATGTTTCATGATTTTTATTATTTACAAAAAAAATGATGGCTGGGAAAATAATTCCATCAGCAGAAAGTGGCAGGTCACTGAAACTGTGTTGGGAACCAGAGATCTCAGTGCAAAGGGGGCGGGTGGGGGGCGGGATGGGGGGGGGGGGGGGGGGGGGGGCGTGGGGGGGGCCCCCCCCCCCCCCCCCCCCCCCCCCCCCCCCCCCCCCCCCCCCCCCCCCCGCGGTGAGGGAGACCGGCTCAGTAAAGCTGCCTAGCCGGGATGTTTACCAAGGATTTTTGGATCATGAAGCTGAAGGGCTATGAGAGAAAAGAAGAAAGGAAAGGCAAGGAAAGGAAGAAGACAAAAAAAAAGATATTTGGCATTTCTGACTTTTCCTCAACAAACACCCCAGGGTCCAAGAGTCTCATTTAAATAAACAAAACCAAGGGGGTTGGATCAATTTGTGGACAGTAAGCTTTGCCTTGGGGCCCTGTGTTCTGACAAGCTTCAAAAGTGGCGCCGGACTGTGTCTCGCTGAGTCAGAGATAGAAATCCATCCTTCAACAACTTGTTGTGAAGCAATATTCACAGGCTTCACTGGTGGCCTCACCCTCATGCGAAACTTTGAAGTTGGTGGAAGCAGACTCAGGCTGCAAAGAAGCAAATCTCCATGTACAAAATGGCCGCTGGCCACAAAGGGTGTAGGGGGTAGAAGTAGCAGTGCTTGGCTGTGGGGAGTGGAGCTTGGACTGAAACCTCCGCCTGGGCCAGATGCAGGATTTAGGAAACTAACTGGAACACAAACAGGCTCTGCCAGCCAGGTCTTTGTCTTATACCATTAAAAAGGCCATGTCATCTCTTTAGAGGAACATTTATAGGGTTTCATCATCTTTCAGTGCATTGTGTCTTTCACAGCATTTCAGTAGAGGCAGTGTTCTACATATTTTGTAGTTACCATATGCGACCAGCAGAGGGAGACCACAGCCCTATGAAACTCCCACAGGAACATTCTCAGTAGTTTTAAAATGTTCACAAAGATTGCAAGAAATCATTATTTGTACACTTACTTAGCAGTTATAGCTTTTAAAAGATGTGTCTAATATGCATAAGAAGAACTGTTTCTCTTCCATAAGACAGACATTCAATTTTCAAATGCTGATGTGTCGTCTAATTCTTACTAAAGCATGTGAGCCTAAAAACAAACACAACAACATGCAAACAAACACCTTTCTCGTTTTGCACTTGGTACTAACATAAATTGCTGAGCCTGAGGCATGTATTTACAAGATTGAGTCATATTTATAAGAAGGAATAAATTCAGAGTGATTATTTCTTTATGTTCAGAATAACTGTCTATTCGCAGGCATCCTGCAATATATTTCAGTGTAAGACATTTTAGGTGATAAAATACATGTCTATAAATAAAACTGTGGACATCTGAACTGTGCAAAGACCAGTGATCAGCTGTTATGTGTCTGCTAGACCACTAGAGACTGAGCTGCGTCCACAAACTGCCCCTTTCTTTCACCTTCTTTTGTTTTTGTTTTCACTAATATTATTCTTTACTCGCAGCCTCATTTCATGTACTAATATAATTGCTTGCAGGCGTAAAAAATAATTTCGCTGATATACCTGTGGGAGTTTGGTAACTTACAGGGATCAAATCTGACATTACATTTATTTGGCTGTATCTCACACCAAAAGAAGGCAGGAATGTGTTATGTATGTCGTTAGACTGCAAGGGACAATAATAATATGTCAGGGAGACCATTACCAATATTTATTAGTAGCTACAGGGAGGGACCTCAATTATATTGGCAGTGGACAATATGAGTATAAGAGAATATATCTGGAATTTTAAAAATGACCAGTATCAACCTGAAATACTGGTCACATTGTGAAGTTTCATTTTCATCTACATGATTAAACCCATGAGACAAACATGGGTGATGATGAACTTCTGAGCTGGCTCCTCTACATCTTATCTTCCCTTCATTGTTCAGCCAGGGGTCACGTGGGGTCACTGACAGTCTGTTTAACACACTCCTCCACAACCAAGCTTCAGAACCTTATCAAGACATGGCAGACATTTTCACAATGTATGGCTGTCCATGGAAGGTTAAGGGACTCAAATCAAACCAACCTGATACAATGAAATACTGTATATGACATCACCGCCAAGGCGGGACAAAAAAGTGCGATACCACGACCGCAGCTCTCCATCTGCTGTCAGGTATGCACTAAATACTACTGGCGTATCAAGGAAATGTAAGTAATGACGGTCCCAGCCAGCTTCAGTTGGATTTAGCTGCAGCAATACATTAAGAGAAATGGAATGATAAACAGGAAACATTCTCAGCCTATAGGCAGAGCAGCTCTCAGACAAACCCCAAAGAAGGAACATATTTTCTAAAACAGAGCTGACAAGATTTGCAGGTTGTTTTTTTTTTGGTTTTTGCATTTTTTTTTTCTAGATCTGGTTACAAACAGGATTGTATGCAGGTATCAGCTGTCTCGGGAAGTTTTGATATGTGGTACTGGGTTATTTTGGTCGATATCTTAAGGGTATCGACTACCCGGCCCTACATCTGACAGACAATTTATTACTGTTGTTAAAAAGGTAATTGAAAAAATTTGTAAACTCTATACTAAATCAGTTGCTTTAAATGTAACTTTTACTGAAAAAATTCTTTCCATAATACTCCTAGACTGTTCTTGTTGTTGTCCCTCCTCCCGAATCCTCTTGAACTGATGATATCATGGCCATGCTGAGTTACCTGATAATAAAACACGAACATGCAAGTCAAGCTTCTCTAGTCTGTTGCTCCACTGCGTTCCCAAGAAAACATATGAGAACTTACGGTAGTAAAATCTCCAGAATCAAAGGACAATTTACAACTGTGGGTCAGGGAAAGGACAGCTCATGCTGCATTCCATTGCATTTTGAATGAAGGCCATTCTGGCCAGTAAGG
The DNA here is from genome assembly GCA_037974645.1 of Hollardia meadi. Lineage (NCBI taxonomy): Eukaryota > Metazoa > Chordata > Actinopteri > Tetraodontiformes > Triacanthodidae > Hollardia > Hollardia meadi. The sequence continues at coordinate 12,102,071 of JBBPCS010000204.1, read as the reverse complement.
CCCTTTTAAAGTTCTTTGACTTCTTTGAGCTCAATAGATAATACATGTTATTTGTTCATGTTTCTATCTAAACAAAAACATTAAAAGGGTATTAAAGCTGTCTACTTCCCATTCTTAAAAAAAATGTCTTTATTGGTTTCCATGTTGGATGTCAACATTTCTGCAGGGAGGTATGACAGGCTCTTCAGATTGTATAAATGAAGGAATTGAGACTCTTAATTTCTTTGATCCCATGGCTTCCTGAAATGGCCGGCTTAAATATTGCTCTGCTGTTCTCTCTCTTCCCACAGGAGACTTTCCATCCCATCCCAGACACTGAACGAGCTAGTGTAAGCCTCACTAAGTCACTCTTAGCTCCACCGCCTCAGCTTGTGTAAGCCAATTCATGCTGAATAAGACCATGTTAATCTGGGGTTTACAACGCAACTGAGTAACTTGATTTCTCTGCTCTGTTAACCTGAAAATGCTGTGATGGCCAACTGCACTCATGGCTTGAGGGTTTTTGTTGTTACTGTTCCCAAGACAATGTGTTCATGTTTTCATCTCAAGTTCTCCCGTTACTTTGAGTTGCTCGAAAGTGAGAAAAGTGGCTCATACGCACACCCTCATATACTCCCACAAACTGTCCAAAAAAAAGGGGGCTTCGGTTCCCACAGCTTCAATTCATTTATCTGCATGCTGTCACAGAAAACGGCAAATAAATGAGCTCGGATACAGTTTTAACTACTTTAATGTCGCGGGCACCAAACAACACACAAATATACTCCTGTCTACAGCAGTTAATGCTGTGAAATTGAACCCTTTTTTTTCAAGATTCAAGAAGTTTAGTGGTGATTATATGACACAAGCTTATAACATGAAACATAGTAACTCCCTAAACCACTTACAAAAAACATAAAGGTTAACAAAATAACAGTCAATACAAAAATAACCACATTTCAAAAAATAGAAACTATTTGAGGTGAAGTGTGGAGAATTCAGGCGTCCCACAGCCTGAGGAAAAAAGCTGCTCCGTAATCCCGTGGTACGGCAGTGGATACTTAGTTCTTTTGCCAGACAGCAGCAGGGTGAACAGGCTGTGGCTGGGGTGGGTGTTGTCTTTTAGTATCCTTTGGGTTCTGTGCAGGCACCTCACCTCACCGATATCACTGATGCTCGGTAGACGTGTACCAATCATGTTCTGGGCAGTTTGAATCTCCCGCTGCAGAGCCTTCCTGTCTTGGGCCGTGCACTAACAATGCCAGTTTGTGATGTTTCCAGTCAGGATGCTTTCTATTGTTCCCCTGTAGAGGTTGTGTAGTTATGTAGCTATCTATTAGAAGTGAGTACTCACCATGAGGTCAGTGGTGGAAGGAGTAGTCACATCCTTGACTTAAAGGTCCAGTGTGTGTGTGTAAATTAGTTTATTGTTGAGTCTCATTCCCAGGTTGTCAAATACCGATGCTTCGGGTTGGTGGTCAGCTGACCAACCAACCCACATCATCACCCAACATCCTACACAGTGCACCTTTAAACTAAAACACACCGATGACATTTTCCCTGAAGAAACAACAGAGGAGAACTGAAATGGCCGCTTTCCAAAAGCTTCATAAAGTAGAAGAAGGGAAACATCATTAAAACTGAAAGACATGACAGTTAAACATCTTTTAATGCAACTAAGCTGTGTTAGGAAACAAGACTTGGAACTATTTTTTCTTACATTTTGTAGTTAGTAGCTCTGGGCATTTGACAATAATAATGTGTAGTTATTAGGCCCTCAAGCTTCACAAACATAATATAAATGACTGATTATAGAAGATTCACAAAAGACACAGTCAGAACAACAATATACAAAAAACTCTCCAAAAGCCACTGTTTTGGCTGTAATATCAGTTTTATGATCTCTCCATTTTCACCATGGTATCTTTTAGCAAAAAAACAAACAAACTGATATGTGTTCTACTTTGGCAGCCTTGACAAGCAGTTTGACGTTGACGAAAACCTGTCATCAGGAATCCTCAGATTCAGGCTTAGCGTTGTTTGTAGCTGTGGGAGACTGGACTTATCAGCAACTGTCCACACGCTGTACGGCAGGACTCATCTCAAATAGGTAAATGCACAAAAAATGGCAACATCGATGGATGCTGTGCTGAGTGAGATTTAATGTAAATAAAACTTTATTTGCTTGTCTAGTGCCATATAATACACCTACTTTATGAAAGCTTGTACATTTGCTGTTCAAATCCCAGTGTCTGGTTGGTCTTTATTTTGAAAATCTTTTGGTGATCACAAATTGATTTGTTTTAATGTTTCCACGCAAAATTCAGCAGTTCATTTGGAGTAATAACAAATAAAGAGAGAGAGAGCCACAGGCACTCAGACACTGAGTAAATAAAGTGCTTGGTTGACGAGCAATCTAAAATGCTGCCAAAATAAACAAACCAAAAGATCTGTCTTCGCTTATCAAGGTTTAAAGACAAAACACACAAAACCATCTCAGATGTCATTGTACAGTTCTCTGCATATTCACACAAAAACTAATCCACACAAAGTGTCCAACATTACTCAAAGGTACCTCCAAAAATGCAGTTATCAGAGGCCCAGTGTGGAGTACAGTCAAAGAACACCCTGCCTTCTGCTCCTTATCTCTGCGCTCTTCAGTGTGGGTGAGTGTTTGGTGGAGGGAGATGGGGAGAGAGATGAGTGGAGCTGCAGAGGGGTCTCTGTTGTGTTGGGTACTGGAGCCTCTCGTGACTGGACATTGTCAAGTGGGGTCAACCGCAGGGCCGGCCTGCGGGCTCACCAGGAATGCGGTCTTCTTATCAGTTTTAAAGGAGCTCTAGACAGTCTGAAAGAAAAGCAAACGTCTCTGTGGGAAGACACAGATGGGTCCTACGGGATATTTTTCTTGCCCTGCTCCACTCTGGTTGGCAGATTTAAAGCTGTGGTGCAGATACCAAATGACTCCAACTGTCATGAAGGCAGTGATTTAAGACATGTTTCCCTTTTTTATCACTTCACCTCCCATTCTACTAATATTTTGATAGATTTATATACCATACTGATAATGCTGATTTTCTGCCAATACAGTAGCTAAAGAAGCTTACAGCCCCATTCTTCTCTTCTTTTGACCACATAAAACTTAGGTACATTCAAACTTGAAGCAGGAAAAATCAGTAATTGTTGGGTTTTTTAAAATCTGATAATTGTTTTGTTGTTGTGTTGACATACATTATCAATCGCCAATCAGAGAGTGATTGCAGGTGATTTTCTGATGCAATCTTTTTGTTTAAATTGGGATAATGCACTGAGCCTTTAAATATGTGCCATAGTCATATAATATTTGGAAACCTGATGAATTATGTGTATATGAGAAGATTTGAGCATATTTTAATCTCAAAGAGCAGCTGCATTCTTAAAGGTGTATGTCGTGGCCTTCAGTTATGGTCTCATCAACACCTCGGGATGGACTTTCAACTCGCTTCAATAATATCCACAATGTAAGACCGACTTGTTGAGTTGGCTTGATTGGAGGTTTAGGCTCGAGGTGCAGCAGGGCGAAAAGTGAATGAATGAGCAGAGTGCATTGTAAATGTAGGCTACAGTGCGTATAACAAAAAGGCAAAATCATGCCAGAAAAATTCAATGCATGCATCAACACCTCAGTATGTGGATCCGCAAACATTCGAAAATTTTACTTTATTCACTAACAAAAACTTTGCTTGTGTCGGTTTCTATTAATAAGGACATGCGGTGATTTTGTCATTTTTAACTCAAATTGTATTACTTTGTACTTTTTAAAAACAAGATAAAAAACATAACTCCTACAGTGTAATTTGTAAGATGGCTTATTGTTGAGTTTCATTCCCAGGTCCTCAAACACTGGCGCTTTGGGTCGGTGGCCAGCCGAGACCTGCCAACATCTTACGAATTGCTCCTTTAACCCCATATATTTTTTAATCACGCAGACCTTCAACTGCAAAACTAATCTCAACAGCAGTTGAACCACAACAATGCAAATTGGATCAACTCAAGAAGCCAATTAAATTATCACTGCAATGACTTATATCTAGAGCCGACTGTAAACGGAGGAGTCCGACATCCAGAAAGCCAAAAGCCAAAAAGGAAAGTCCAGACAGTTGACTCTGAGCTTGGGTCTACAAAGAAATAGTTTTCTATTTTCTTGAAAATTTCAGCTGTGAAGTTGCCGTGCTCAGACTGCCTTTCTCTCCTGGGCCATATCTCATCCCATAATCCCTTGCTCTGTCTCCTCCTTGGCAAGCCTGGCCAATCAGAGACCTGAAAGTGGTGAGTGATAGGGGGTAGGATGAACCAATTACCGTGGTGACGAGTGAAACCCTCCCTACAAACAGCCGAGTCAGTAAGTCGCAGACTTGTTGCTCAGCGGGAAGCAAGCACCGGTGGATTAGCGCTGCAGCAAACAGGCACAAGGGCCAACACGACCGGGGGCTCTGTCCCCATGGCAGGGGGGGAGCAACACCTCCATGTGAACCTCATAAAAAACAGGTCATCGGGAGGTAAAGGAATCCCCCTAATACTGAGCTGACCAGCAGCTTTACGTTGTAAAGACTGGCGCGGTGACGCTGTTGGGTGGTCAGGACCCCGTCTCCATGGCACTGAAAGGTTGAGAAACAAAAAGTAAATCCTCTAGTTCAGAGAGCAGACTTATATATAGACTCAATCTGGTCTCCTTCATGATTACTGGAATAAAACAGGGCTTGGGTGGCCATATAGTGAAATCTACTACAAATTATCTTTTATTTTATTTTATTTTATTTTTTTCAATGGCTCCAGTACCTACAGCACCAACACTCGACTAACCGGATGTGGAATTATCAGAGGGACATGGCAGGTGTGGCTTTGATTATGTGGCAACAAAAAGAGGTCATCCCTTCCAGATTCCCACCTAGCATGTTTTGATTGGATCCCCATTGAGCTAAACAGACATAAAAAATGTCAAACTGTGACATAACGGAAACAGTATGAATGGCGTACTGAGGATGAGGGTTATGTTTCTTATCAAATGCAAATGTTAAGCTGGCGTTCGACACGTTTTTGTTTTTTTTTAGCTTTAACATATCAGTATGAAGTAAAGGTTGATTTCACAATGCAATGGCAATAGAATATCATTACCACCATGCATTTTTCTCTGCCACTGGCCACAAAATCTCCCAGGAAAATGAAGGCTGGCAATCCATTCAGACTGGCAACCTAGCACCATCTGCTTTCACATCTCCAATATAGACTATATGGAAGAATAAACTCACACTTTTGTGTTGTTGCTGCAACTCTGCCAATAATAATACCACAAGCGTTATATAAGTATTGCACTGTGCAACATTTAAGTACTTTACTCTTGCAGGTCCATTTTATGCAATTTTCCTATACTACTTTATGCTACATACGAATGCTTTTGTTTCAAGTTATTTGCATATTGAGATTATTAATATATTTTGTATAAATCATCCAATAAATCTGATCTTATGTTATAGTTTAAGCTACCCAGCAGTATGCAGTAGTTACTATCATAGCCCCCACCGTGCAACATTAAACTGATGCTTACATATTAATGCATCAACAATTACAATTCTATAATATATATTATTCTGAGATGAACCATTTCTCATAATGAGTACTTTTACTTTTGCTATTTATGTTGATGCTAATACTTCTATACTTTTACTAAAGTAAAATTTTGAATGTATGACTTTTACTTGTGTTTCTACAGTGTGGTATTGCTTCCTTGGCTGAAGTTAAAGATCTGAGTACTTCTTCCACATTTGCCGATCTAAAAAGAGAAGATCCCAAATTTATATCCTTGGTCAAATAGCAGCCATAAATGCAGGTAACATCAGCACCATTACCAAACTAACATATACGATTAATTTTGAGGAGTTAAAATGATCCCATAATTTCATAAGGACACAATATTAGAGGATGAGTTTCTATGAAAGAGAGGATCCTGAACCCCGTGTTGGGAACCGCAGTCATAAAAAATCAGATACAAACAAGAAAGCAGCGTCAAAGACGTGCTTTCTAGATCCCTCACCACCGTCATTTAAAATGTATAAAGTAATTGCATAAAAAAACCAAAATCATTTTCACACAAATGATTGAATATGTCGTGTCATACAGTCACAGTCAGATCCGTCACTTCAACATTTGGATTGAGATTTGAAAACTTGTTTTGATGGTGGGAGTTTCTCCACAGCTTTTTTCTGCCAGGACACCTCGACACCAGAAACTAATGTTTTTATCTTCACTTAAAATTTTACTTGCCCTGAGTTGTGTGGCCTCTGGGCTCCTCTGAAGGCCCCATTTTACTGCATAACAACAGATACCGAATCATAATAATACACTGTACATATATACACATATCATTTCTATGCGACTACATACATTGCACATTACGTGCCACGTGGCTCTCAACACAGAGACGGCAAATTACACCAGGCAACACACCTATCAGCATCACTCCAAACAAATTGCCACCTAGTTGACCTCAGGAGACAGAACATCTAAACACATGGAGAGATGTGTATATTTCACCCACATTCTCCCTCAGTCTAATGACCATTACAGAGATAAATAAGAGTGAAGAATGCCATACAAGCTTTATATGTTCGCATTAACATAAAAAGAACTAGAGAGTTCAACATTTGCAAAGTAGTTACATGCAACAAAACACTAATGTTGCTTGAAAGAGTGAGAAGATATTTCTTGGAACATTTTTTATCAATTCACCTTTTGAAAGTATGGTTTAATACCTATTCTTGTGTTGTAATAAATGAAAAAAAAACATTATTGGCTTATATTGTAACATCATAGTAGCACATTATATGAATGGACAGCAGGGACGTGTTTCCATAATTTCCCTCAGTGCCATTCTAATGTGTTTAATTTGAAACAAGTTTTGAGGAGCAGCCCATTGGTTATGCATGTTATGCATTTGTGCACACTTTCCCATACATCCGATTACAAATACCCCCTCTTTCAAAATGATTAATAGCACAACAGTTGAAGACCTTGGCTTGCATTATTGCAGACTGGATCCTCTTATAGTTTCGAAAGACTGAATCCTGAACTGAACTTTTCCAGAGAGCTGTTATTCCTCTGAACTCCTCATCAAGCCTTAATGCAAGTATGCAGGGCAATGATGACAGACATAAACGCCTGAATTAAATGTCTATCATGTATACAAGAAGTGGCCCATAATTCTGAGGTGTGTTGGCACTGTGGGGCCACAGAGTCCTGCAGGGCCAGAAGCATGAACGATGAGCTGCAGGAGCGCCAAGGCTCGTTTCCACAGAGGCAAACAGGGCCTCATCTGTGACTGAGTGGGTGCTACAACGCCAAGCGGAGAAGTGACGGGTCACAGTAAAGGTTAACAAAATCAAGGCAGGGAATTTACGAGCGTCCGTGCTTCACAAGCAATGTCGCCAGCAGCAAGGAGGGAGTGTGCGGACGTATATGTGTGTTTGTGTGGATTGGGTGATGGGATCCTCACCTACTTTGCATGCAATACGTTGTGACAGAATGATGAGGGTACTTTACTGTGAGTGTGCGTTCACTTCACACAATGTTGGGCCAGTTGTGCTCTGTAAACTGACTAAAAACAGCTGGACCTGAGACAGCGTGCACATTATTGGAGTCGGCAGGCGCCATCACCTGTCAATCTATCATCTCATTCTTGTCATGTACAGTTTGTCTGCGTGTACATAAACTACATTTCCTTTTAAACATGTCAAGTCTGGAATGAATACAATTACAACTATGACCTCAGAAAGGTCAAAGTCCACGGCACTTTATTAATTAGCGCCTTCACACTCAACAACAAAGACCACAAACTGTACAGGTCCTATAAATTGCAAATGCAGTGATGGACTCTGACCTGATGAATAACTTTCTCTATCATGGAAAAAACCTTTTGAATCATGTTCACTTCTCTTCATTAATTTTTATTTCGCTGACAGTTCAAATGTGCATAATGATATGTAGTGAAACCCTTTCAAAGTCTGTGACAAATGTTCAATGTAGAAAAAAACTTGTTGACAACTGCACAACAACTCCATATGTGCTATCTACAAGGTATAGACTGTATTGAGAAAGCCGTATTTCAAATACAATCTGGTGATCTTGAGCAATTTCTTTATATATTTATTGGTCAGTGTTAAAATGAATGAATTTCAGGGTTCCCCTTTGGGCTAAAGATTAAAGGTCTAAGGCATAAAATGCTTCCCACCCTCCAAGTTTGATACATGCACTTGATCCATGAAAAAAAAAACACAGAAAGGGTTGCTTGTAGAACATTCAAAGGAGTTGATGTTGCTAATATGATGCACATTGCATTTCCAAGCAAACAAAGCATGCTGTGTCTGATTTGGCTCTTTTGTGTGTAAGTGTGAATCGCATTGTGACCCAGTCAGCTCCTTAAGTGGCTTAAATAGGTTGTGAAAGTTGCCTTAACCAGCAGATGACCATGTTAACCTGCATTTTAACTTTGAGTTTTTGTTCCGTGACATTATTGAAATCGGTTCAAATCACTGCGGTTGCATTAAATCTTAAAATGACTCTTGATGGATCTGATCGTATAAAACAATTTCAGACTGTGCGATTGGACTTCAAACAATCGTGAAATTTGAAGATACTGACATGCAATAATGTGAGAAACACTTCGACACACATACACGCACACATACACACACACACGCTGACACTGTACAGATAAGATTTGCTTGTGTTTCGTGGCTGCCTATAAGTGGAATAGAGGCCCTAGATTCTGGGAGACAACCTAGCGATAGGACACTTCATCACGGTGGTTTGTGGAAGGTTCTCAGCTCTCTTCCCCACTGATAGCTCCAGTCTGTCTGGAAGAGGTTATGCTTTGCGATAGTCTGGCAGAATCATGGATTTGTCTCCCAGGGCCAGTTGGAACCCATACAGTGTATAAGGTTCTAGCAGCATGTGGTTTCCATTTGATCCCTCACAAAACTGCTCTCATTTCTCTTGATTAATGTCAAGAAGCACTAATGCTATTATGATATGTGTTATCAAAGTAACAACAGATGATATAAGTGGTTGACTTCCAACCAAGTGCAAGGCTGTGGGTTGAATGTGCATGGATAATTCTGCGTCACATTCTGGCTCCCTGACTGGTTCCTCGCTGGCATCTTTTAGTCTGCACCACATGTGAAGGCATTCATCATTTTCACATAAAATAACACAGAGCATTGAATTTCCCTCTCTTAATTTTACAAAGCTACCCTTGAGCTTAGTGCACAGTAGGCATCAGTCTGCCTGTCCATCTCACCAACTGGGGTGCTGATGGCTGGTCTAATTCAAGCAATATTTTGAGTTTCCAGAAAGCTGTGGGGGAGAGTCTGTGGTTGATGGCTCCACCCTGGGCTGGTCACCATCCATCACTCCCCTTTTCTGTCGCCCGCCGCCCCTTTGCCGAGCGCCGCCCCACTCGAGATCCATTCGGAGAGCATATTTGCCAGATGACAGCGTGCTCTGTATACCATCCATTATGGCTAAGGCAGATACATTGTCATCGGGAGCCTCTCACACTGGCATAAATCCATGGTCAACAGTAAGTCTAGGTCAAGTGATTTATACACAGGGGCACGTATGTACATGCACTCGCCCCTCTCTTTAACAGACATATACATAGACGCATGTTCAAACACACATCTGCCATGCAACTACCCAAGGCAAACTATGGAAACCTGTTACTGTATTCAAAAGGGCTGTAATGGGAGTCTTGTTTAAAGTACAGAGGAATCTGGTCAAAGTCTGGCGGAGGTCACTTTTTGAGGAAGTGCAGAGCCCGAGAGAGTGAGTGTTAGCAGTTCCCCTTCTCCCTACTCCTCTTCACAGAGGAGGAGGAGGAGGTAGAACAGTGTGAATCGCACAGACACGCTTATACTCACGCATTTAACACATGCATGCATGCAGTGTGGAAGCAGAGAGCTGCGCACAGACGAAGGAAGATGAAGTGCTAAGAGTGTTGACTGTACTTGACCGTAATCTCTGGATGAGAATTGAGGAGATGCAGTGTATGTCCCGAAGGCTCACTTGTTACAAATCTGTAGAGCCCCTGGTAATACTCGTGCATTACAATATTCCAGAGAGGGACATCTCACTTGAGTAAATTGGTTTGTTCTCAAGGCCACAGCAGTGTTAAATGAGCACACAACCACTGTTAACACCAGGCTTGAAGAATTGATAAAACATTCAGTCGATAAAAAGAGTGTTCTCCTGTGCCATAATTCACACGCGAATCTTATCAAATAAAATAACAGCACAGAATTCAAACGCTGTAGCCTAAATGTGGATTTAAGGGGTTTCTGAAATAGCTAAATAACGTCATTTCCATCACACAACAGACAAGTGATATGGCAGGACTATTGGCACTCTGTCAAAGTCGCGTCACAGCAGGGAGATGGACTGATCCTCCTGATATTGCCCACTGTCTGGTCTTTGAAAAATACAACTGACAGTTGCTTGTCTTAGCCATAGTCCTCATGGCCCCCCATTGTACATCATCAGATTTCAACAATATTGACTTCTGTTGAGGAGATTAGCTGTCAAGCTTTTATTTTGTTAAGGGATCAGGGTCCTTCATGTTCTTACCTAAATATAACTTTACTCCATTGCAGGTTTGAAATTGCTGGTGCAGGTGGTATTTCATTTACGAGAGCACTCAAGACCCAGAATGCCTTGGCTTGACCACTGGGCTTTGGAGGGATTATCTGATGAATTCGTGTTTTACAGCAGCTGTTAGTGAGAGAAGTCACCAGGGGTCTAAAAGTGGATGCGAAAGCCCTTCACCAATTGTGCCGTACGGTCACTTTCATTTTTCACTTGTCTGAAAACTTGCCATTACCCCATTAATTTTTTAAAAGTTTGCTTTATCAGCTTGACATGAAGGTTTTTATTGAAATGTAATGGGGGAAAAAAAGCATGTGACACCACCACGGCGCTGTGTGATATGGGTCGTATCGAACTACACCCAAAATTAAACGTCCTTAATCCTGTCTCCGAGAGCATCAAATTAATCTTGTGCATGTCTACATTGATAAGCATCTCCAACAAAACAACTATGCAGTACCTCTAAGGTCATTGGAGATTTTGATTTATGAGGCAAGAAAGGCCACAGTTGACGACCTGCTAATGCCCACTTGGATGCTTGGATTGCTAGCAGACCAAGACTAAATGAGACTGAGCTGGAAATGTCACCTGCGTGCACAACCTTTTATGCCCCCCTGAGTCATTCTCAGAACTGTAAACTCTATCTTACACGCCTCTTCCCACTTCCATTGATGGCTTAAGGCAGAATCCCATGAGCAACACCAGCCTTCCCCGATTTCACTGTAAATCAAACTGCTATCTCAAGCAGTAGGACTCAGCCTCACAGTGCTGGACGGCAATATAGGGGAAATCCCCAGTGCTGCAAGGGGGTCAACAAGACCATAAAGGTCGCAGGGATCACTTGGCAAACTGTGTTTGGATTTTTGTTACATGGTTTGCAAGCTAAGAGGAAGCTGAGTACCAGGCTCCCTTCAGCAAGGAAAGTCTTGTTGACAGGGTTTGAATAATTAAAAAGCAATCGGCTCTGTGAATGAATATTGAGTTTAACAAAGAATAAACCAAAGTATATCAGAAATCCTGCCTCTAATCATGCTTCTGAAATTGCTTAACGTGTGAATGAAGTGTGTTTAGAGCCCTTAATCCAATATAAGATGAATCAAAAGGATACCTGGCCTATACTACGAGCACAAGGAAACAAAGCCCCTTTGGCTCAATGGTATTAGGTGTTTATTACATAGACATTTAAGCATTTATACAGTATATTCAGAAATTCACATTGTAAAATATATCAGCAAATTCAGACTCAAAATGCAGTCACAAAAGGAATTCAAACTGAAGAATTTTTTTTGTTTGTTTAATGTGAAAGTAGTTTATTAGTGCTGATTGTTACAGAAAAATATCAAAAGATCCTATTTTTCATGTGGCTATTAAATGCACAGTTTATGCAGAGTCTGAGCCAATTTGTGCAAAATGTGTGTGTGGGCACAAATGCAACAGAGAAAACAGTGTAAGATGATGTAGTATAAAGAGCTAGAAAGTCTTCACCAGGATGAGGTTGGGGTGGTGGGCGGGTCAAACAAGCAGTAAGTCGAGTTACATAATGTTTTGAATTTACAGGATGTCAAGTAATGCAAGTTATGGGAGGTATGTAACACACAGGTAAGTAAACTGATTTTAACCCAAACCATGTTTGTTTTTTTCCGAGTCATTTTGTTACCCAAATCCAAACAGTGACCGTAGGTTTTGTGACTAAGACAACAAAAGTCACATGACGAAAAGTCACCTGACGTTGTTGTTTCATGCTTGTCTACAACTCATAAAATGCACATGGGGTTAATCTTCAAACCTCAACTTACCAACTTGCAAGATATTATCATTGCAAGAACTCAATTTCAAGGCATAAAGCTGAAAAGATCAGACAGCACCCACTTCATTATTTACTTAAGTATGTTACTAAATATATCTGTTGGATCTCTTTTCAAATTATTATTCAAATCTCTTATGGGATATGGTTTTATTATTTGTGTTGATTACTGATCAGCATAAGCTGTGCCAGAGGCCTGTCAATGATCCTGCATTTTATCTGTATTCCCGAACATGTTTTGTAGTTGTGTTGTTGTTTTTTTGCAGCAGCTGGCCTTTGTACTGTTCCTGGCTTTAAACATGCAAACTGCCATCTCCACCACCTAACACATTCAGACACACACCCTCCCCCAGGAAAACGCCTGCTGAGTAATGGGACATAGCTGGACCCATGTTCAATGTCCATCACTTAATGTGACATGAATCTCCCTTGCTATGAGTGATCGATCTTTTTATTACCCTGTTTATGTAAAGCCAAGCACAGTCTCCTGACATGGGATTTCTTCATCCTGAAACATCAATGGCCATCACTCACTTTCTATCGCTTTTTTTCTTGTCCTCTCTGTTCTTGTGGAATTTGTTTTGTGGTCTATTGGGGAAAGGCTATAAGATCTGGAACGACACTGCAGAAAATCCACAGGTATATGTCCTTGCATATCTATTGAACTCATGGTATTTGCCATGAGCCAAGAATAGACGTCTCATAACTCGAGCAAATGTTCAAATTAGGTCAGCGTAATCGTGATACATTTCCACTGAACATATTTAACATTTTGATATAAGCCACAGAGCAAGAATATACAAGTAGTATGAACAATTTATTTTTGAAGAATCTGAGTAGGGGTTTCTGGTGCAACTTCACCTACTTCCAAGGTGCATGGAGAAGAGAAACAGGCTTAAGAGGTCAAAACTCCAGCAACACTTGTAGTATACGGAACAACTTTATTGTTAGACCAACGTGTTTTGGCTTGTGGCCTTCATCAGGGTCATCCCTATCTGTGACTCTGCCTGTAACCTGACAAACATTTTTACCGCCTAATCTTGCCATTGTCAGCAGCTGAATGTCCACATTTCAACATTGGCCGATGGGCCGTTCATATAATATAAGCAGATTTTTTAGAAATGCCCCTTTTTCCCAACACAGCACATCAAACATCCACACTTCCTGGCAAAACTGCTGTAGTATGTAGTGTCTATCTAATGTAGTTGTTTTATTTTTTATGGTTCACTTTATTATGACTCAGATAAATTTTAGGAACCCCAGATCATCCTCAGAGGTGTGCTGTTTGCTTCTGTCCAAACCACCCTTCAGACCTGCTGTGTGCAACACTCTTGTGAGCGCCAGGTCTTTTGCTATCGTGCAGATGCCAGGCCTTCCTAAGAGGGCTTCTCAGGGCAATCCCAGTTACAAGCTCTGGTGTTAACCTGCTGGAGGACTCTTATCAGCTACATGTCATGTTCGCATTTACCTCGCAGTTCTGCCAACTCCCGCACAGTTGTCTCAACACTCTACTAAGCTCCACCCTTGAAGGCCACTTTTATCTGAAGCGCTAAAGTGGCAAACATATTTGTCCAGAGCTTTCCCACAGTCTCAGGAGTTGGAAAGTGGACGAAGCAGCTGCATTGCGACACAGAACAGGAGTCAATGTGTCCATGGGCCAATATAGCTTTGCATGTTTTAGCAAATTAATGTGCTGTGTACTAAAATTCTCCAGACTATTTTCCATTAGACTTTCAGATAAGATGTGGATTCTACCTTCCAGATTGCAGTTGCTTTCTATTCCCTTCAGAACAATAAAAGATAAAAAAAATAAGAAAACAGCATGAGAAAATATGAAACTTGCTTTCGATTGTTAATCCATGACTGTCAACACTGAGTTAACGTTGCATGGTTTCAGTTGCTTGTAAAAGTGTGAAAATGCCTCTGAATTGTTTAATTCCTCTGCATCTATATATATATATATATCATTTTTATAAAATAACATGTTTTATTCTTGGCTGCACACAAAAAAATGGTTAATTTACAAATCAAGATCTAGTGCCTGTGTCATCTAAAAATCTACTGGTAATGCTTGATTGACACAGACAAAGTGAGCTTTTGACTTTTTCTTCTCTGTCAGCTACTACCCCAGACTCCCACATACCATAGACACCCCACTGAATCGGCTCATTACTGTGAACAATGAAAGAGAAGGAGGGGGGGAAAAAAAAACCCAAGTGGTTAAAGTTTTATTGCTTGTGTTGTCATGTCCACTCACAAGTTCTTGTAACTTTGGGATTTGTTGATAGGGGGAGTTGGCTTATTTTGCCTCCCTTTGCCTTTGACTACTGTCAGGACTTTTATGTTTTTCCTGTGGATTTTGGGTCACTGTGAGGGAGGCTGAGCGAGGGTCTGAGGGAAATGTAAATGTGGCTCTTTAAAGGCTGGGAGAGAATACTGAGTGGCTGGCTTGTTTTGGGGAAATGTGTGTCCTATTTTTGTCCAGCCTTTGATGCTTCAGGAAGACATGTGAGTATCTATTTTTTATATGTATGTTTACTCCTGATTTACTGTAAAAGTATTTTTCCACCAATTTGTTAAATTGTAATTTAGTATTCTGTGATAAATAGTGTTTTTTGTTGGGCTGATGATATATTTTGACTTATGGAAATATCTAATGTCAGTGCACATGTGTCGATTTCCCCATTTTTAGTTGTGGAAACCTGCTCTTGTGGCTTTAGTTAGGACACCCATCTTTGCATCATGTTGGCACCTTTTTCCCTCCTTGGGGAAGCTGTCAATGGGCCCTTCTGCTCCACACACACCCTCATACCCTGCACACACTGCAGTAGCTGCTCAAATCTCTAGTTCTTAGGGTACTGTGTATGATAGTGACTGGGCGAGCTTGGGGCTTGATTAGCGCAGTTAGCCCTTCTAAGGCTCTGGCTGTTTACAGTGGATTACCGGGAGGGCGGCAGGGGTTAAGTCTACCCAGGCACCATGCCT